>CM038796.1:234707332-235098065 GCA_021764765.1 Vicia sativa
TTATGGGTGGTGTGGCTTGATTCATGTCCGGGTGATTATGACGAATCAATGTAACTGTATCCTGGTGATTATGGATCAGTGTGTGACTTAGTTCACTTTTGGTACCACATGCATAGAGTCTTGCATTGGATTTGTATGGATTATAACATGTTAGGATGAATTCTAGTGTTATAATTTGGTTGTTGTGTGTGATGTATGTTTATGACTTGTGTTGTTGAATGAATAAATAGATTTGATTATGCTGAATAGGGTGGAATAATAACTTATGAAATTCTCTTGTTTTATGAATTTATAATGCATTTTAATTATGATGAAGTCTCACCCTTACTTTGATGATTTCAGATTGAAGCTTTAGCGGCTTAGGAGTTGGTGAGGATGGCTCGTAGAGTTGTGCTTTTTATTTTATATAGCGTGTCAGTGTCATGCTCTGGTCTTGTAACACTGGGAACGTTTGGTTTAGAGTTATCATTAAACTCTGTTGTTATGATTGACGTTGTTTTTGGATAATTGTTGTATAACATTGACCTTATGGATGACATTTTAATGGTTTTGAATTATCCAAGTTTGAATAATTTCCGCTGTGTTAAACATGTACTTCTTTTCATGACATTGTGTTCTCATGATAACATGGCATTGTGTTTGATATCTTATTTTTAATTAATTGTGATGCCCTTTAATGCATGTTAATTCTGAAATATTTTATAAATCGCGGGGATATTTAGAAGGGTGTTACAATAGTGGTATCAGAGCATAGTCGGTCGTTGTGACCAGTGTCTTAATGTCATTATCCCTTTGTACGTGACAATCGTGTACAACACTATCGGTACTTGTTGCTTTTCTGATTGCTTGTTGAGGAGTGGTGTGAAGCTAAGTGGGGGAGAAGAGATGCTTCCCAGATATGTTTCGGTTGTAAGTCATTGGTGTGTTGTGCTGCTTAAGAAGACAATGCAAGAGTTGTTAGAGTGGTTGGAATCGTTTGGACCATGAGTCATAGTTGGAAGTGCGAAGAGGCGAGTATGATTCTGAGAACAGGAAGTGTTGGTAATGATGGTTTATACTCCAGTATGATTATTGGATATTTATTGACAAATTGAGGACTTGATCACCTTAATCTCTTGTTGATAGTATACAGAATCGTATTCGATGGTATAGAATTGTCTTGCTATCTTAATGGTGCATAAAGTGATGAATATGAATGAAACTTAGTTGAAGCTTGTGGACTATATAAGTTGACGGAGACTCTAATAAGGACAATGAATTAAGATGGATGAATCAGAGCTGCGCAGCTGTTAATGACGGTGTGGTAGTGTTTATGTTGTGTTCCTTGATGAAAGTGAAGGGAAAGACTAAGAGTAATGAGTTACCCGTTGTGAATTAATTTCCAAAAGTTTTTCCAGATGATGTTAGTGAGTTGCCACCTGAGAGATAAGTGGAATTTGCTATAGATTTGATTCCTGAAACTAGTCCGGTGTCGATGATGCCGTATCGCATGTCGGCATCCGAGTTAGCTGAATTGAAGAAGCAATTAGAGGAGTTACTTGAGAAGAAATTTATTCGTCTGAGTGTTTCGTCGTGGGGTGCTCCTGCGTTGTTGGTTAAAAAGAAAGAAGGTTCGATGAGACTATGTGTTGATTACAAGCAGTTGAATAAAGTTACGATCAAGAATCAGAATCCATTGTCGATGATTGATGATTTGATGGATCAACTGGTTGGATCTTGTGTATTCAGTAAGATTGATCTAAGGTCTGGATATCATCAGATTCGTGTAAAAGCAGAGGATAACCAGAAGACTGCATTTAGAACGAGGTATAGACATTATGAGTATTATGTTATGCAGTTTAGATTTACTAATGCACCTGGTGTTTTCATGGAGTATATGAACATGATATTTCATCTGTATCTTGATAAGTTCGTGGTGGTTTTTATTGATAACATTTTTTATCTAATCAAAGAGTAATGAAGAGCATGCAGAACATCTTAAAATTGTGTTGGAGTTGTTAAAAGACAAGAAGCTTTATGCGAAGTTGTCTAAGTGTGAATTCTGGTTTAGTGAAGTAAGCTTTCTTGGTCATGTGATTTCCAATAATGGTATTGTTGTTGACCCTGCGAAGGTAGAAGCGGTATCTCAGTGGGATGCGCTGAAGAATGCTTTTAAAATCCGTAGTTTTCTTGGTCTTGCAGGTTATTATAGAAAGTTCATTGAAGGATTTTCGAAGTTGGCATTGTCGTTGACTAAGTTGACGAGAAAAGGACAAGTGTTTGTATGGGATTCAAAATGTGAGAAAGGTTTCCAAGAATTGAAGAGGAGATTGGCTAGTGCTCCGATTTTGATATTGCCGAATCCGGCGGAATTTTTTATTGTGTACTGCGATGCTTCACTGATGGGTTTAGGTGGTGTTTTAATACAAAATAAAGAGGTAGTAGCTTATGCTTCAAGACAGTTGAAGATTCATGAAAGGAATTATCCGACTCATGATTTGGAGTAGTCGATTGTAGTATTGGTTTTGAAATTATGGAGGCATTATTTGTATGGGTCTCGATTTGAGGTATTTAGCGACCATAAGAGTCTGAAATATCTCTTTGATTAGAAAGAGCTAAATATGAGGCAACGAAGATGGTTAGAATTTATGAAGGATTATGATTTTGGTTTGAATTACCATCCTGGTAAGGCAAACGTTTTTGCAGATGCATTGAGTAGGAAATCTTTGCATATGTCTATGTTGATGGTGCATGAATTGGATTTGGTTGAACAATTCAGAGACTTGAGTCTAGTATGTGAGAACACTCCTAACAATGTCGAGTTGGGTATGCTGAAGTTGACTAGTAGTATTCTTGATGAGATTCGAATCAGACAGAAATTGGATGTTGGTTTAGATGATAGATTAACGTTAATCAACCAAGGTCAAGGAGGTGAATTCCGAATTGACGAGAATGGTGTTATGAGGTTGGGTGATAGGGTTTGTGTTTCAGATATAGCTGAACTTAAGAAAAGTATTCTGCAGGAAGGTCATCTTAGTGGATTGAGTATCCATCCTGGTGCTACTAAAATGTATCATGATTTGAAGAGGTTGTTTTGGTGGCCTGGAATGAAGAAGGAAATTGCTGATTTTATTTATGCTTGTTTGATTTGTCAGAAGTCGAAAATCGAACATCAGAAACCGTCAGGATTGATGGAACCATTGTTTGTTCCGGATTGGAAATGGGATGGCATTTCTATAGACTTTGTGTCTGGTCTACCGAGGACAACTAAGAATTGTGATGCTATTTGAGTTATAGTGGATAGGTTGACGAAATCTGTTCATTTTATACCAATGAGAATGGATTATCCGATGGAGAAATTGGCTCAATTGTATGTTGAGAGGATTGTAAGTTTGCACGGTATTTCTGCTAGTATCTTGTCGAATAGAGATCCGAGGTTTACGTCTAAATTCTGGGCAGGGTTGCAAGAAGCCTTGGGTATTAAGTTGAGGTTGAGTTATGCTTATCATCCGCAGACAGATGGTCAGACAGAGAGGACGATTCAGTTGTTAGAGGACTTGTTGCGTGCTTGTGTATTAGAAAAAGGTGGAGCTTGGGATAGTTACTTACCTTTGGTTGAGTTTACCTAGAACAATAATTTTCATTCGAGTATTGGTATGGCTCCTTTTGAGGCATTGTATGGTAGGAGGTGTAGAACACTGTTGTGTTGGTATGAATCTGGAGAAAGTGTTGTGATTGGGCCAGAGATTGTCCAACAGACTTCAGATAAGATTAAGATGATTCAGGAGAAGATGAGAGCTTCTCAGAGTCTTCAGAAGAGTTGTCATGATAAGAGGAGGAAGAATCTCGAGTTTAGTGAAGGAGATCATGTGTTTATGCGAGTTACTCATATGACTGGTATTGGTCGAGCGTTGAAGTCAAAGAAGTTAACTTCGTGTTTTATCGGTCTGTTCCAAATTATGAAGAAGGTTGAAAAGGTTGCATATCAGATTGCTTTACCGCCGTCGCTTGTGAATTTGCATGATGTATTCCATGTATCTCATTTGAGGAAGTACATTGTTGATTCGTCTCATGAGATTCAGGTAGATGATATACATGTGCGAGATAATCTGACTATTGAAACATTGTCTGTGAGGATTGAGGATCAAAAGTTGAAGCAGTTGCGGGGTAAAGAGATAGCTTTGGTGAAAGTAGCTTGGGGAGGACCAACAGGTGGTAATGTTACCTGGGAGTTGGATAGCCAGATGAAAGACTCTTACCTGGAACTTTTCGTCTAAGGTATGTTTTCGAGGACGAAAACTCTTTTAGTAGGGGAGAGTTGTAACACCCCAATATTTTCAATTAGATAATAATTTGAATATGAATTATTTATTTAATTAAAAGTTGAATTATTGGTATGTTTGGAATTATTGGAAATAATTAAATAAAGAAAAAGAAATTGTACTTGTGGTGTGGTGAGTAGAAGTGAGGGGTGTGTGAAGTGTGACACCCCGATTTAATTCGAATAAAGAAATAATAAGGAATTTAATTATTTATTTAATTAAAGACTGAGGTATTAATATTTTCGAATTTAATTGGATTAATTGAAGAAAGAAAGGTTGGTGGTGTGAAGAGTAAATAGTGGGTGTGAGGAGTAAATCACTCTACTTTTACTAATTATTAATTTATGTATTTTATTGGAAATAATAAAGGATTATAAAAAGGAAAAGAAGGAAAAGAAGGTCTTTTAGGAAAAATCATTTCACGTAGAATTGGAAAAGAGAAGTGAGGAGAGGAAAAAGCCAACACCGAGAAAATCGAAGATCATCGCGGGGTAAGGGGTGATTTCATTCGATTTTAATGCCTTATGGGTTTTGGGAATCAACCGGATGATTGGGTATGTTAGAAAGTTTGATTTTTGATGAATATAGGTTTGTAGGATTAAACCCTATTTTGTGTCGATTATAGAATTAAGATCAATAGTGTGTCGAACAATTGATAGGAATGATGAAACAATGGTATATGATGTTGTATTGGCGTATAATGGTCGTAAACTGGTGTTTCTAATGTTATAAGTTATATGGAAATGATTGGAAGTGAATAATAATGCATAAGTGCTGTCAAAATAGCAGATTTTGGTTCTGCAGGTCGTGGGAACCGGTTCCCAGTGGGAAGGAACCGAGTTCTCAGTGTAAACTTTCAAAAACTGGCAATTTTGTACGTGGGAACCGGTTCCCAGTAGGGTAGGAACCGGGTTCCCATACAAAATTCCAGGGGCGTGACTTTTTCAAAAAGTGGGAACCGGGTTGTACCAGGGTTGGAATCGGGTTCCACTGTATTGAGTTCAAAAATACTTAAACTTCAAAAATTCATATTTTCTAAACCGTAACTCCGATTCGAGTGCCGTTTTCGGCATTATTTCTTAAATTAAAAATACTATCTTTTAATAAAGAGAAAAATATTATTTTTGTGAAAATTATTTTTTTAAAGTGTCGAGTTCCCGATTTTTGAAACGTTGATGGTTAAGGACAAAGGAGAATGGGTTATGAATTGTTTGATTTAATGAATGAGGACTGATACTTATGCGTTGTGCCTGCTATCCATTATGATTGAGATGTGATCATGTGATATATTGGTTAGATTGTTTGACAAGTTGAATGAAGATTGACGCTTATGTGTTGTTTTCCTTGTTGTTTATTCATGATTGTATTGATATCATGTGTTGTTGTCGATGTTGTATATTCATGATGATTGTTGATCTCAGTTGTTATTGTTGTACATATTGGTGATAGTCTTACTAATTGAAGGGTAAGCGTTTGGCATAGTTATGCTTTGTGATAATTTATTTCATGATTATGTTGTTATCATGTGATACTCGTTGATGTTGGCATTATGTGGGATTATGTTGTGATCATATTCCATTGAATTGATGTTGCATGCTTTTATGGTGCATGCATAAGCATTGTTTATGGTTCATTCCCATTGTGCGGAAGTGAGCTTGCAGAGCCAATAAACTTACCAGGATTCAGAGGTAGTGAGGCTAAATTCTTGACCCAGTGGTTATGGGTGAATCATGGATTTCCGCTGTCTTTCCACATGTAAACGGAGCAGTGGGTGAACTCGGTTCACGTTTTGGTACCACATGCATAGAGTCTGCATTGCATATGGGATTGTAACATGCTAGGATGGTTTCCAGTGTTGCAATTTCCATTGTTTGTTATATTTACATGTTCATTGTGTGAGATATATTTGTGAATTGTCTATGATTATGCCTTTGGATAATGGACTAATGTATTCAATTATTCCGTTGTATTTAAAAACGTATAATGCATTTTATATTGGATAGAAATATCACCCTTACTTTGATGATTTCAGATTTGAAGTGATTAGCTGCTTGGAATCAGTGAGGATAGCTTCTAGAGTCGAGTCATTAGTTAATCCGCGTGTCAGTGTCGTGCTCTGGTAGATGTAACACTGGGGGAAACGCTTGATTTGAGATTCCTTTTTGAATATTAAATAATAGTTTTGGTTAATGTTCCGATTGATTGTCCTGGAATAATTTTGAATGACGTATTCAGGATTTGTTATGTTTCATTTCCGCTATTAAACATAACTTTAAGTCTGTTTTATTTATTGAATTCCTTCAGTGAAAGCATGACATCTGGTTGGTTATAATTTTGAAATATATTAAAATTGTGACGCCTCTTGATATGTGTTAAAAATTCTGATTATTAAATTATAAATCGCGGGTAATTAGAAGGGGTGTTACATGAAGTAAAAACCTCTAATCCTATTTTTATTGTTATTATTATAATAAAAAGGAAAATAAGAAGGAAAGAGTTAGAAAGCCAAAGGTGAGAAGAATAGATCGTACGTGAGAAGAGAAAAGGCAAAAAGGAAAAGGAACACCCAAAGCTCTAGGAATTCAAAAATTTGGCTAAGGTAAGGTGTGATTTTCTCTAATTATTATGCCTTATTGATTTTGGGAACGATAGAATTGATTGAGTAGTTTGGAATCCAAATTTAGGATTTTCTAGGTTTATGAGTTTTGACCCTAGAATGCCTAATTGTGTGAAATTGAGTCAATTACATGTTATAGGGTTGTTATGTGTTATGGATACATGATGTTTTTGCATTATTATGCTGTTTGATGAAGTATTTTGGAGTTAATTGTGGTTTGGTTCGTATTGGAATGAATGAGGTTGTATTGGAAACCATGAATGCTGTCAAAATTAATTTTTTTTGCTACAAACGTTGCAGGAACAGGTTACCCTCTGGGAGGAACCGGGTTCCACATACAAATTCCAGCAGATTGATTTTTATGAGTCGTGGTAGGGATGGCAACGGGGCGGGTCGGAGGCGGGTTTAAGCACAACCAGACCCACACCCGCCATTCAGACCCACACTCGCCCCCGCCTCCAAACCCGTTCGGGGCTAAAATTTGTTCACCCACCCCCAACAAGAAACGGGTTTCCCCACACTCGCCTGAATAAATTTTTTATTTTTTTTAAATTTATATTTTTTTCAATAAAGTTTAAAAAAATAATTAAACTAAATAATTAATTATTTTAAAAGTATTTTTCAAGTTTGATAGTTTTATTTAAATTTTATTTTAAAAAAATAAATAATAATTCTAATAAACATGATATTATAACATTAAAAGTATTAAAAAGTGTAAATGAGTAATAAAATTATTAAAAATAAATTAAATTTAGTTGGCGGGTGCGGGGCGAGTGCGAGTGCGGGGCGGATATTACTATCATCCGCCCCCGCACCCGTAAATAAAAACGGGTTTTCCCTGCACCCGCCCCCGCTCCCAGTTAAATCGGGTTTTTCCCGCTGATTTCGGGCGGGGGCGGGTTTATTTGCCATGCCTGAGTCGTGGGAACTGGTTACTCCTCGGGAGGAACCGAGTTCCTGGTATATTTTCCAGAAAGTTGATTTTTATAAAACGTGGGAACCGGTTATTCCCTTGTAGGAACCGGGTGCCCCATATATTTTCCAGAACGTGTTTTCACTATGATAGTGGGAACCGGTTACTCCCCTGGAGGAACTGGTTACCACTGTTACTTTTTAAAAAATATTAAACTTTGAAAATTCATAACTTTTGAACCGTAAGTCCTTTTTAATCGCCATTTTGGACATTATTTCTTAAATTAAATATTCTATTTTGTGAAATAAAGAAAATAATGGTAATTTGGTTTGATTTTGGAAAGTTTTGGCTTTCCGACTTTGTGGTTATTCGTACCTTGCATACTCGGTGGGTAGGTAATGGTGTGTGGTTTTGTGATGATGTCTGTGTGTATAATGATGACTATATGTGTACGTTGGTGATAACATTACTAATTGATGAGTAAGTGCTTGCATGTTTATGCTATTGGTGATGTTCGTGATAGTTGATTGATATCATGTTTTGGTTGATGATGATGTATGCCTGATGGTGTGCATATTTATGTTGTTTGATGATGATCATGATAAATGATGGTTATCATGTCTTGGTGATGATGTTGCAGTAATTGTTTGTGCATGTTTATGTTGTTTGATGATGTTCATGATAAATGATGGTTATCATGTTTTGGATTGATGATGATTTATGATGTTATCATAACCTGTGTTGAATGTTGCATGTTTTTATGATGTGCATGCATATACATTCTGGTGGTAGCTAATTCCCATTGTGTGAAATTAGTGAGTATTTCCAATAACCGTTCCCGGGTGATTATGGGTGGTGAGGCTGGATTCATGTCCGAGTGATTATGGGCGTAGAGTCTTGCATTGTATTTGTATGAATTATAACATGTTAGGATGAATTCCAGTGTTATAATTTGGTTGTTGTGTGTGATGTATGTTTATGACTTGTGTTGTTGAATAGATGAATAAATCTGATTATACCGAATAGGATGGAATAATAGCTTATGAATTTCTCTTATTTTATGAACTTCTAATGCATTTTAATTATGATGAAGTCTCACCCTTACTTTGATGATTTTAGATTGAAGCTTTAGTGGCTTAGGAGTTGGTGAGGATGACTCATAGAGTTGTGCTTTTTATTTTATATAGCGTGTCGGTGCCATGCTCTGGTCTTGTAACACTGAGAACGTTTGGTTTAGAGTTATCATTAAACTCTGTTGTTATGATTGACGTTGTTTTTGGTTAATTGTTGTATGACATTGACCTTATGGATGGCATTTTAATGGTTTTGAATTATCCAAGTTTGAATAATTTCCGATGTGTTAAACATGTACTTCTTTTCATGACATTGTGTTCCCATGATAACATGGCATTGTGTTTGAAATCTTATTTTTAATTAATTGTGGCGCCCTTTAATGCATGTTAACTCTGAAATATTTTATAAATCGCGGGGGTATTTAGAAGGGTGTTACATAGTGACGTGGCTTCTGAGTGGCATTGTTTAATCTCTTAATAAAATTGACCATATTCTCTTTTTTTTCTACAATTTTGAAACACGGGACATTAGAACTTGAACAACACTTTAACAACAAAAATAAATAGTACCTCTAATGCCTTAATCTCAATCTTTACATGTCTCATACTAAGCATTTTATACCTGTAACTATTGATCTTGATATATTTTTTCTTCTCTTCTTTCACCATTTGTTCTAACAATTCATGAACTTCTACTGAATCTGAACATGAACCTGAACAGTCAACTTTTGTATCAGTTAATTCAATAGCTTCAACAACACTACCGTAACTTTTAATGTGATTCAATATCATTGAAGAAAAACTAAAAGGGTGTTCAGAAAATGAAAAAATTCAGATTGACCCAAATTATTTTCTAAAGTAAAAATATTAATTGGGCTGAAACACAAAAATTGTTGCCACGAGTTAATCCTTGTTTGGGGCAAGATTTTCTCGGGAAAATTGCTATGGGGAGAAAATATGTGTGAAGTAGAAGAGCGTGAAATTGAGATGGATTGTGAGAATAAGATGAATTTTTTTAAGGAAGCGCATTTGGTGAGAAAATTGGGGCATGAGTAAAAGGATTGATTTTGCGAGAAAATTTGAAGTTTTAGAAGATTTGTGTATGGAAGGGTTAGTGGTGTGTAGCAGTAGCCTCCATGAACATAAAACCCTTCATAAACCTACGCCGACTCACGTAGTTCTTTTTTCATTTTGAAACACTTCTAAGTCGGCTAAATACCCTTTTTGTCCATGGTCCATTTTGGTCCCGTTTCTTTTAAGAGGATCAATTCGATCCTTTATTATCTATTCAAAGAGAGTCAGATCAGTCATTTAGCAAGATTCGAACCCATGCATTTGAGGGAGATAGGATTGATTACCAACCATGTGAGTTATATATATATCATAAATTAAAAATTTGCTGAACCAAAAATAAAAGGATTGTAAGTGAACAAAATTAATATGGAGCTGGTTCAGATTCAGAAAATTATGAACAAAAAGCGGCTTCAAATTCTTGTTGCTACGTTGTTGTAAGTGATGCACTAAGTATAAACCTTGTGCCAATTGCTCGATTCCACTTAATTTAAGTTCCAAAACCTAGGGTTCATAACCTACATAAAACACAAATTGAACCTAAATCAAATTGAATCTAAATGCAAAACGCAATTTAGAACGAAATTCCAAGATCGTATATTCCGAAGTAAAATGCAAATTCAAACAATTTCTGAAACTGAATCCAAAGCATGAAAACAAATTCAAACCTCTGATTCTAAATTAGCTAGAAACGCCAAAATTGAACCTCTAATTCTAAATTTCTATTTGTTTGTTGTTGTCTTGCGAGCGCAAATCATGAACGAAGGGTTATGTTTATTGTTACATGAAAAGCGATCCAAATAAGTTCTTTTTAAATGGGAGAAACATTTCTCATAAGCACTTTTTAGAGTAGAAATGAATTACTTTTTTTTTACTTACGTTACTGCATGTTATTTCTTCTCTTTGCATTTAATTTATAGTTTGGAAAATTTAAATAATTAATCAACAAAGACCAAACAGATTAGTGGCACACTCAATGTCTAGTAGCCAAGAAGACACCGAATCTGGGTGAAAGGCAAACTTTTAGAATTTTTATTGGAATTTTGATGATATTTGTGATGAGAATGTACCACACATAATGTCACATCTGATGAAATATGCCACGTTTGATGCAATTTGACGTTGTTTCTGAAAAAATTGATGGAAATGACGTTGTTTGAAAAGATAAAGAATTGAATCGGTCATTTTAAAAAGAAAAGAGATCAAAATGGACCCAGAAGTATAAGATGATATTTGTGAATATGGGTGAGAGGCAAACTTTTAGAATTTTTATTGGAATTTTGATGATATTTGTGATGAGAATATACCACACATGATGCCATGTCTTATGGAATATGCCACGTTTGATGCAATTTGACACCGTTCTGCGTTTGATGCAATTTGACACCGTTCTGAAAAATTAACGAAAATGAGTGATATAACATTGTTTGAATAGATAAAAAATTGAATTGGTCATTTTAAAAGAAAAGAGATCAAAATGGACCCAAAAGTATATGTAAGGGACCTTAATAGGTATTTAGTCCTTCTAAGTCCTAACTCCAATACCTCGACATTTCTTCTTCCGTTAGTGTGGAAGAAAGACCAGTTGTAATGACAAAAGAGAGGTATTTTTATTAGATTTTAGGTATGAAATTTATTTTCTGAGGCAAAAAAAACTTCTCAAAGTGTTAATATGCAAGATTCCATGAATGTGTTGAGCGAGGTGTTTTTGAGATCGAATGTAGCCATCAAAGTAACCTTGATTCAATTCCTATTTTGACCAAAAAAAATTAAGAGACCAATCTAAATCTCCCAGACCTAAGCATTTATGTGCAATGCAGAAGTGTTTGTTGTATTACCGTATATATTCAAGTTATTTTGAGTATCTCATTTCTTCACCGTGTATTAAATATTGCTAGATTTATACAACTATCTTTTCACAGCTTTGCTAGTATAGTACAAAATCATCGGACTCGTGATCAGTATGCTCTATCATAATTTATAAATACAAAATAATACATAAAAGAAACAGATAGAAAACGAGGTAGATCCTTGAACTAGTAAAATTTGTGAAGAGAAATTCTTTGGGGCGCCCAATTCATCATTTCTCTCGAAGGTCAATAACATCAAACTTCATGTTAGCATTCATATAGACATGAGAGCAGTGCTCATATATTGGACTTCCATCTAAAGGCTCTTCATGGGGATGAAATCCACGTTGTTGACAATTCCGAATTACAGACACGCCACTTGGATCAGACAGATGAAATATGCCGTGTGGACTGCAACAACCACATAAATGCAGAGTTCTTCTAGTTAGTCACAGTAAAACAAATCAAAATAATACTAGTAATAACTCCTTTTTATATAAATAATAATCTTAAATAGTATATCCATATTGATTTAGCACTATACTCCACATTTCCACAATAAAGTTGGTGTTATTAACTTTTACCTGGCATTGGCAAAAAATATTTTGTGATGAAAACGTTGCCGAAACCAGTTAATATAAATGCAAGATATTTATTAAGGCTCCACGGTTTGTGGATGTGCTGTTTGTTACTTGTTGCGGGATGAAGGCCTTATATTTCTTGCACTCAATCTCGTAGTCAACAAATTTTGCAAAGAAAAGGTTTCATGCCTTTAATAACTAAGCAAGCGTAAAATGATGCTCTCTCTGAGTACCGAGAAAGGTGTAGAGCAAACGGATAGTAAGAGAAAAGAAAGCAAAGAGACAGAGTGAGAAACAAATGGGACAAGTTGTGTGACGAGAAAAGAAAAGAGAAGAGAGAGAAAAGAAGAAAGAGGAGATGTATGCAAAAAAGAGGGTGTGAGAATACAACACATAAGCAAAAAACAGTAGATAATGGCAAATGGTTTGGCTAGGTTGGCTGAGTTTGGAGGGTGGAGATGTTGGGGACTTCAGAACAGTAGCTAATGAGGTCTGATTTTTGCAACTTTTCAAACTGTACTTCCCTTGGAATCTCCTAAATAACTATCAACCTTTTATCATCAAGGTTAATCAAAGTAGGATGCATCCTATTAATGGTGTGTGAATGTGGACCATAGTTTTGAGAAAGTTGTTCAGGTAAAAACAAATCCTTCTCCCTCCACACTAAATGATTGGTCTATATCCAAAATTCAACAACAAAAGTACCAAAGCATTCCCTAATCCAATTTTGGCAAAGCGAAATTTGGTGTGAAGCTCTGTTGTTAATAGCGGCCGAAGCAGAAAAATCAGCTCCGCCGCTTCGGACTGTACCGGTTCGGCACTTCAGGGTGAAGCGGCCGCGAAATCGGGCCTTGGAGCGGTTCGGAGCGGTTCGGATGCACCGCTTTTTCTGTTTTCTCAAATTGGGTCGGGTCAGATACAAAAAAATAGATTAAAATGTTAAAAAAAAACCTAAATTTTCTTATTCACTTGTATTCGCCTGTTTTCTCACACGCCACTCTCCATCGCCCACACCATCATCGATCTCCCCGCAGCTCTCCATCGCCCACACCATAACCGATCTCCATCTTTCCCTTCTCTCCATCCCACATCATCAACTCTGCAGGTATTTTGGTTCTGCACCATCCTATCTTATTTCTGCTTCTTTTATTTTGTTTTTCTTCTGTTATGTGATTTGTGCCTCTACCAACAGCCATGACAACTCCTCCTCCTCTTACTAATTCTACTCAACCATCATCAGCCATGATAGCTCGTTTCTTTTATCGGAATGGAATTGATTTTGATTTGCAAATTCAAAAAGTTTCAAAATGATGGTTGAAGCTATTGCTATGTATGGTGCAGATTTGAAGTACAATCAAATGTTGCAAGACTTGGTTATAAAGTATAATCAAACTTGGAAAGAGCGGTTTGAAAGTGATGTTTTGATTGATC
The DNA here is from genome assembly GCA_021764765.1 of Vicia sativa. Taxonomy (NCBI): domain Eukaryota; kingdom Viridiplantae; phylum Streptophyta; class Magnoliopsida; order Fabales; family Fabaceae; genus Vicia; species Vicia sativa. The sequence continues at coordinate 234,721,170 of CM038796.1, forward strand.
CTGTGGTCATGGATGGTGATATTGATACCAATAACCCATGGTTGTGTGGAGATGATGATGAAGAGGATGAAGATGATGAAGTTATAGATGTTTAATAGTTTGTTTTCTTGAATTTTATTGTTATTCGGAAGTATGTTCCAATGTTTTGTTTGTTTTGCTTAAGACTTATGTTATTATGCATTTAGAAGTATTTTATTAATAAGATTTAATGAAATTTGAGTTTTTTTGGGTATTTGCTAGTATGTTTTCAGCATGTAAGGTCATTAAAATATTTAGTTTTTAGTGTCTGCATCGCTGAAATAGCGCCCGCTCTGCTCCCCGCTTCCGCGCTGCTCCCATTTTTTGGTTGACCGCGTCGCGCCGCTTTCCGAGATTAACAACATAGGTGTGAAGAGAAGCCAAAGCTCGGATTGTGATCAGGATAATTGTAGATGTTTCTTTGCTTAATCTGTAATGCTATAATTCATGAATGCCAAAGAAAAAAGTTACCTTGATGTATCTGTAGGAGCCATGACTATTGCAATTGCCTCTGGTAACATGATCTAAAATGAAACCACAAAATATGCACCCTTTCAGTTAAATACATCAATGTGAAATACATAAATGTTACATGTAGTTGCTGAAATATAACTCTTAGAATGTGTGGATTGGGCTTAACTCAACCCTACAAAACCGACTTGTAAGGTGAGGATTGCCTCCACTTATAAACACATGTTCAGGCCATATATTGAGGCCATATATTGTCCGATGTGGGACTCTTAACATTCTCTCTCACGCCGAGGAATTGTGTATGGAGCGTGGAACTAAATGGTGGGTGGCCCAATGGATCTTAGACGAGGCCCTGATACCATCTTAGAATATGTGGGTTGGGCCTAACTCGACCCTACAAAATCGACTTGTAAAGTGAGGGTTGCCCCCACTTATAAACACATGTTCACGCCATATATTGTCCGATGTGGGACTCTTAACAGTTACAGTAACTTTAAATTTTGGAAAATATGGCTTATTGTTTTTAATAAATATTATGTCAAAATAGTAGGCATTGCTCCATATATTACATAATTCAAATATACATAATGCAATATTTCTTGCTTGAGCCATAGTTATAAATATATGAATAGATGGCAACACCAAATACCTAAGCCATAGTTATAAATATAGTGCCATTTATTACCTGATATGCGTAATGCGTGTGCAGATCCACAGATGACATGAAACAAGTCTGTGACGGGTGTGTCTTGAAATCAAGAGACAAAATAAGTAAAATTAGTACCGGCATTTAAAGCTTTACACTAAAAGTGTGGATAAAGAAACACGAAAGCTGTAGTTGAAACAAAAGGTAATCTATATCTAATTGTACATTGATGGGAAAAAACAAATTATGCATTCAACCATCAAAATCAACCTGTTAAGGCTTATGGTTATTTTGGTAGTAATGATGTCACACATAGCAAGGCAGAAAGTATCATCTTTAAGATAAAGAGAAAATACCTAAAGGCAGTGGAAACTAAAAAACAGAGAGGGACCTTTGCAAGGACAAAATAGTAGCACACAATTGTTATCTTAGAGTATACTCGAAAGCCCCAAGAGGAAAAAGGCATGAAAAGGATTCATCATGTTCCTTACAACAACTGTTCCGCTGGTTTTTCACTGTCTCCTTTCGAGAAACAGACAGAATGATTTGACATGGTTGATGAGTTAGAGTTAAAGCTAAAGCACCCTTAAATTTTGTCAAATATCTGGCCTTCATATTTGTGTAATACTACTCAGTCTCAGATTGATATCACTCTATCAAAAAGTAAATTCTTTGATAATGAAACTTTTTAGTGTAACCAGTTCAATTATTTGTATGTATCAGGACTACAAAGAGAAACTAGTTATTAAGGAATGATCCTTATTCCTTACTAAGTTACTACATAAATATGTGCATCATAAGTGATACAAATTTCATATACTAGTTAATCAGCACACAGAAGCCTTGTAGTCGGATAGTACAAAAGAAGAAAAATCAATAATACATGATAAGTTTATCGCTGCCATCATACAGGATAAAAATACAAGTAACTCAGAATATAATTACATATAATAGCCAAAGACAAAGGAGACTTACATGTATCCAGCCTAAAGGAAAAAGTGACAAGCCGTCTTGAACTTCAAATATTTCTCCTTCATCCAACGTTTGACACTGAACAATAAAGTCAATTTAGATGTCTTACTGCTTAATGGAAAAATAACATTGCAGGATAGAAGAAAAAAGCATCAATGCATATTTAAATTTCAATCCTTTGAATTTTGATGTGTACTTGATAATATGTTAGCTAACACACTCTATGTGTGCGTGTGTCTATATATATGTATGTGTCATCCATCGTATCTAATATAAACCCCGATATTTATTAAAAAAATCAAAATAAATCCCAATCACAACTTGGACCATTGAAAAGTCAATTACTTAAAAACAAAATACATCAAATGCACTGCACCACATAAGGTAAAAAATGAAGAAAACAAAAACAAACAAAGCTTCTCACACATTTCACTCTTTCCCTTTTTTTGCATCCTTTTACGCCCACAGGGTCACTTATAATTTCCCCAACTTGCTCCAATTTCACTATACCTCAAACATTAATTTGAGACATTGGCCAAACTTTAAATGCCTAACTATCAGTTTCTCCCAAGAGTTAAGTTGGTGGTGCTCAAAGAATTTTAGGGTTGGGGCTAGCAATTTCAAATATTTTCAGCAGCATTGTTTTTTAGTAGGCCTCCTTTGATTAGGTGGCCGGTGGCCCTTGATGTTATTTTGGAGTATGTACATTATGCAGACATAAGCCCTCCCTTCTCTTCACATATACCCCCCACTAAAATCAGCTAGTCACTTATTTTCCACTGTCATATAGGCGGTCGGGTCTGTAACACTGCAAGTCATTGACTTGAATATTTCCCATCCAACAGCTACAATAGCTGTGAGCTTATCAACTGTCTTCAATTCTATCCTTTCTCATATACACCTCAGTATAAGGGGGTTTATCACAATCATTGGAATTCCCAAGGATGACTGTTAAAATTGACTAAAGAACCGGTTGTGTTCAAAAATAGGTGTTAGTTATTCAAACTTACAGTAATGAAAGCGATTGAACAACATTTTCACTAAAATGTAACGAAACATCTCTAGTATCAATAGTTCCTATTTATGCACGATTCTCCAATCACATGTGATCAGCATAATCTCAAAGCAGATAAACGTGGAAAAAGGCAGTCTTTTAATGTTGGAATATGATAGGAATCAAGAGGAAGAATTGGATCGTCTGCGGATAATGAGCCCAAGGTTTGAAGATGGCAAAAAAGGTTATGGGGTAGTGGGGGTGAATGACATGTGTTGAGTTAGTTATATAAGGAATAAGTGGATAAGGAGAGAGGATGTCATAGAATTCTGTCTCTGGTGAGGGAAACATGTTAGATTGGGCTGGTAGACTTCATTCTATTAGATTTTTCATTTATTCTCTTCTAATTTGCTTTGTTCATCAATAAATTATAGGTTACTTAGTGTTTTGCATCCTCTGAAACAGAAAGTATAATGGCGTGTGTGTGTGTGTGTGTGTGTGTGTGTATATATATATATATATACACTTAAAACAAAAAACTGAATCACAAGCATTTAAATATCTTCTTACGAGTATATATATATATATATATATATATATATATATATATATATATATATATATATATATACTTAAAACAAAAAACTGAATCACAAGCATTTAAATATCTTCTTACCGAGTCCGAAGTCGCTTCCTGCTTTGGGATTATAAGTGTTGTGATCTGAAAAACCCTGTTTTTCTAGAGCCACCCAAGTTGCAAGCACAAATAACTGTTAAAGTTAACACCAAGAAATTTTCTTTAATCTAGAGGTACACAAAATTACGACTGCTCTTACCAGAGATCCTGCAAGAACACCACAAGTCTCCAAATTATTTCGCGTGTTTGCTGAAGCTAATCTCAGAAAATCTTCCATCATTTTTACAGGCTGCAAACACAAAGTAAAATTATTTTACACAATGTAAGAAATAAATGAACCAAACACAAATAAGAAAAAAGTTCCAATGAATCGCCAAAAGAGTCCAAGACATATGGTGCACACTTCTAGCAGAAAACTAAATTAGGCTTACAATGTGTAGGTGTTGATATGTAGTGGGACTGTGCCCAGAAGCATGAGAAGATTTTATCGGTCCTGGCCTTGGATCTGCAACTTTTGAAGGAGGAATAGAAGCACGTTCTGGGTGGACCTGAGCAAGAACAGGAGGAGGCATAGGTTGCTTGATGTTGAGCAAATGTAAGGAGTCCTCCCATGGTTCAGTTACAACAGGAGAACAGGACTCAACAGTAGGATGAGACCACCTTCCATCATCCAGGGAGAGAATTGAATCCATTGTGGATGTAAGAGGTCCTTGATCACCATCTTTAATGCCATCAAGATCATACTTTACAGCGCTATCAGCATGAACACAACAGTAAGTGTGTGTGTGAGTGAGCAGTTATATTTTAGAGTAACAAAGCTGAACAAAACACCTTTGAGCAAAATCTGATCTTAAGATTTCATCATATTCCCAAAATCAGTTTTTTTCAGATTATGTTACAATGAGAAAGAAATATTAAAAACAAACGTGAAAAAAACAGAACAGGTTTTGCTTAAAATGCTCTTTGTAATGGACAGAGAAATAGACCCCATGATCCAAATGATTGAGAACGTAAAACTTGGGCAATTTTCACAGCATTAATATATGAAATTGATATATGAAGAAAAAAGAAACTTCAAGTTCAAATTAAAATAAATGAGTCAAACCTTGAATCTTTGGCATGAGTAAGATCATTACTGCTTGGATATTGAACCTGCAAAGCACCAAATATGAGGTGATAAGTATCCAAGCACTTGGGGAATATTTCCTTAAAAGTTACTATCAAGGGAGAAAAACCAGGGCACATAAATACTCCGTCAAATAGTATCCCACACTACGTTGGACTTGGGCACCCCATATTACCAAAGTCCCTATCATTAGTATTGTTTAGAACTATGAAAAATTATCTTGTAACATCTTCGTTGCATCTTGACAGTAATTCAAAGTATCTTTGATTATCTACGTAGGTTTTCATATCTCACATCTAAAACTTCATTGTTGCAACAAATTACATCAAAAATATAGATTAATTATGGTCACTCAATGTAACAAACCCGCACTTCAATTTTACCTTTATTTCTGCAGTAGGTCCGAGCCATTGTGCCCGAAGACCACTTGGACCTAAAATTGAGTGTCTTGACAAGGTCTCCTTATTTGGTGGGGGTAGACTCAGAGATCTGCAAATCCAGAAACAATTATCATATGTTCTCCTACAACACATCAGCATTTTTTCCTATGGAAATATATCTGAATGTTCAAGACAGAACCTCCTCAAATTTCGGGGATAATAGGACTATATATGCTAATGAAAGCAAAGAAGCATTATACACTAAATGTGTGTTGAATGAAAATGGTGTTAGGAATGGATATAGTATATAAGCAACCAAAACATACAAATAAAACATTATAATTAGATCCAGTCACTTGTAGAAGTAGTAAATGCAATGAGTTCTTCCCCTGATAACAAGAAACATTGTTAAAATGGAACGCTTCTGTTTATTTTAACAGTGTCTTTGGAGGGGGGATTGGGGAAAAACAAAATGCTAAACCAGCGCAACATGAAATCCGTTTGGACATCTAAGTGACAAAAGAAAAAAAAATTGAGACAAAAACGTAAGTCAGAAGAATGAGCACAGACAATAGCAACTCAATCAATAATTTTTAGGGGTGGCCAAATGGGTTGAATTCGTCGAGTTGGCTCGGTTAACCTGCCAAGGCAGGGTGGATTGAAATTTCAACCTTTCACTTTGGGTTGACCTGCCCACATAATCCGGAGAAAACAGGGCAGGTAGACCCGTCATACTCATTTCTATAGAACTGATTAGGATTTTTTTACTTTTTAAGCAGGCGGCCCTAACCCTTTTGGCCACCCCACTGTTAAGCTCTTCCCACCATCGTAATTTAACCCGCCCCGCCCCATTCTAGATAGGTTGATTGTGGGGAGAGACTGGACGGGTTGGTCCATTTTGCCACCCTTACTAATTTGACCATCACAAATTTATCTCCTAGAATCACCAAAACCCCAAAGAAATCATTCATAACAAAAAAATCACTCACTTACAGGCCTCATGTGAGTTATAGAATGTTAGGCATGAATACTTACAATTTTTGAAACTGCTTGTCAATAGGCATGGAAATTGAAGATAAGGTATTGTTAGGTTTCCATGAAGATTGTGAGCCCACTCCAGCAGACTGCATATATGTCAGGGGAAAGAAGAGCTTATATTGGTAAAAGGTGCAAGCACATAATACCAGAAAAGTATGAAATCTTGTGCAATTCACACAACTCCTTCACAAATGTACATTGAATTGATTGTAAAAAAGATAAAAGTAGAGCCCATGCAAGCACGTAATCCGTTTGGTCCTCACCTGTTTGAAATCCATGTTCGAGTCATGTCTTTTATCGACAGCTGACCATTCCAAACTTGAATATGCTGGACTCTGCAAAGCCGTATTGAACCCATTTTTTTCAGGCAATGTAGCTTGTACATGTGGTTTATTCAATTTGTCCAACCGCCGTTTAAATTCAGGCTTCAAGGACTCAAGCTCATCCAATACATGTAGTGATCTCTGTAAAGGAAAAAATACGGCATACAAAAATTTAAAAAATATTAAATTAACACATGGACATCTACCATAAAAATTTGCAAAACAGCTTCTTACCCTCTTAAATGCCGCTCTTTCATTAGCAAGTGAAGCTTGGTAATCTCGATGATACGGTATCGTCTCGGAAACCAAACTTAAAAAGATACAAAAATAAGGAAACGTCATATACAATTGATCGCATAAAATAGCAGTTAGTTCAAATTCCTGTATGCTACATTGCTATAGCGCCCCTACAACAGTTATTTATCTCCAAACTGTAAAGATTTTACCTTATAAATCTAAGGAGTATAATATACAAATCAACTATATTATTCTCCTCCCTGTAAACACGCGCCTGTTGACAAGAACAAAATGAATCACTCAGTTGAAGTAAACACATAGAAGCAACAAATTCAAGCAGGCATATCAAGGTTCAAGTAATTCGACACAAAAATCGTTACAGGCAACAAATTCAAGCATGATAATTCAGAAATAGCATGAATTCGGTACAAGCGTTAGAAATTAGAATCGAATTGTTATGGAATTTGGCAAAGCCCTAACGTAATTGAGGAACAATCGATTGAAATCAGAAGAGAAGGAAAAGAAGTACCTGCTTGAGGAGGTTATCGGCGATTCGATAGTAATAGCGGAGAGGAATGCGATTGTCGACATCGACTTTGCGAGTGATAGAATCTAAGTCGATCGTCATGTTCTTCTTCGGAAAGGAATGCCACTGGCGAAAAAGTGTAATTGATGAACGGAACTTTTGTGTTTGAAGTTGGAGATAGCAATGAGGAAGTAGGAAGGATCGAAGACGTGTTAGCTAAGTTGTTAAACTCGTCGTTTCAAAAAGGGAGATAGAAGTGGTTTTATTTTCTGTTTTTTATTATACTTCTCATTATTGTTATTTTATGTCCGATATACACGACATAATGAGGCAATGCTGTGTAAACATCCAAGAGGGTTAGTTTGAAAGTTTTCATTTTTAATTTTTAGAAATCTAATATTTATCTATTAAAAAACTTTATTAATTAAAATAATATATTCTGAAAATCACCAATAAATCTTTCTTTAATCAACTTTAATTTAACTTAATTTTAAAGACAATTCACACTGTGTACTCTTTGTTGATGTATAGAATTGTAACTGGTTTTGCTAATGTTTCAAATTGTAATGCATTTTATTTTTTTCACATAATATACCGTTTGTGGATGATGATGAAAAAATCAAGTCATTTTCAATTTTTTAAATTGAACTGTTGAATTCTATTTTCTCTCAATGAAGTTTTCACTCTCCTCAATATATCAAATAGTAAAGAGACACGTTGAGAGTTGGAGTGGAAAATTAATTTTTTAAAATCTGATTGCTCTCTAGCACCATTCAAATTATCTAATTCTTCGAACAAAAATTATCTTTTCCATCTTCATTTCAATGTACTCATTGCAAATTCTTCTCACTAGAGTTGTTCAATTTGTCGTTGTGACAATAACATTGGTTTGTCGTTGCGTTGTTGTTCGATTTTAACTTTTTCTTTGCGTTCAATTTTGCTTTTACAAAAACCAATGCATTCTTCGCAACACAATATCAAATTGCAATACTCTTCCTTTTTAATTCTAATTATGCGGATTAATTTGCGTGGTATCTAAGTTACATTTGAATACACTTGAATCCTACAACGCTGACGAAGAATTAAAATTTAGTAATTAAATCGAATCTCTCTGTTAAAAATTCACAGATTGTTACATGTAAGTGTACAAATCTCTTTTCTGTTTAATCACAACTTATAATTTTACTCCAAACTTCAATGAACTTTAAGTGTTCAATGAAATGTCTGTGTTGGTGATGCGGTTTTCAAATTGTCAAGAAATGAAGAAAATAGTGCACCCGCAAAAGCAATGGACTTCGTTACACAGAAGAGAAAAGGGTAAGTTAAACCAAACAGATATACTGATTGTTTTCAATGAAATTTAACATCATCTGAGTCGCTTATTTTTTCACTTTTTCCTCGTTGTTCTGTTTTAGGTTTTGTTGATATCACTCAAAGTTGGTGGTGTGGGCAAGAGAATTAGTTTTAGCTCTCTTTGGCTTTGTTTATACTTGAGTCAATGCAAACATCGCATGAATTTATGAATGACTGTGCATTATATTTGGTTTAATAATATTGTGATTTTTTATATCTGTTGATCGTTAGAAATCGGGAGGAACGTGAGAACAATCAAAAGCGGAAAATTTTGGAAAAAAATAGAGGAAGTTACTTCGAGAGTTAAAAAGGTTTGTGCATTATGTATGCTATAACGTCCTTCATATGGATTTTTTGCTCTATACATTTTGGTTATTATGACTATTGTGGTATTGGTATGTAAATATAAAGGAAATTTGTGCAGCCAATAAATTTGATGAAAAATATGTATTGGCTAAACTTTATTGTCATGATTCAAAGTTGTGATGTTGCAATTCTTTATATGGATATGGATCCTCTCAATTTAGTTTATAAAGTAGGAATTTTGGGTTGCCCACTTCCTCGGTCTAGGATGGTACCGATGTGTTTGTGTCTGTCTCTTCAGAACTATGGAAAGACCATTTAGAAACAGAATCAGTTGGATCCGAATCTATATGAATTTAAAGTAATTCAATATTATGATTGTTGTTGCATCAAATGAAAGCGCTTCTTGAAAAAGTTGGTAGATCATTTTTGTTGATGTGATAATTAGTACGAGATGAAGGAAGTTTTATGTTGCTTTATATTTGTAATGGAAATTTAGATTTGGAATTATAATGTGGTTGTATAACCAAAGACGGAGAGATAAGAGTTATCAATCGCTGGGTGATGAAATGCATGTTGAAATATGAAATTAAGCATCCACTTCCATTAAATTGGAATTGTTACCTTTGCCAAGAGACGTACTATGTATAGATCACCTCTTTATTATCACAGGTTTAAAATTATTTATCAGAGTTAATGCTAAAATTGCAGAAAGCGACACACGGTCCTGAATTGACTTCCATCTATTCTGAACCGGCTACTAGAAAACTGGACATGCGATAGTTTGTTGGATTTTAATAGAGATGAGAAAGATGAATTAACACATAACTTATGATGAATTAATTGCACTTATCACTATCACGCTATTTCCAATGAATTAAATCAAGCTAGCACTTTTGTCAAACAGTTAGAGTATGATAGTTCAATGATCAATGGCAATGGAGTTTTGATAAAGAGTTTTTTCCAGCCTTGCATCAATGAACAGAAAATAGCACACCAATTGAATCACAAACGTATTGCAAAAATAAAGAGATAGAGAGAAAGAATACGATACGCGAAGCAATTTGGTAAAGAAGTTCCCCACGTTCGTCCTCGCGTGTGGGTACGTGTCCCTCTCAATTTCCAAATTGGAATTGAGAACTTCTATATCAATATGTTGAAAAATATTTACAAGGTCGCAATACAAAGACAGAAAAACAAATCCCGCAGATCTTCTTCTTCTTGTATCAACCTTCCCTTGACCTGAGCTAATCAAGAACCACCTGCAATATTCGTAGACAATTCACCGTTTCCACGACCTATTTGCAAAATCACCCCGATCTCCAAACCTTGCGCTATGGCTGAATCTGCTCTATCAAATCGTGACTAACACCTGTAAGATACACAAACAATTCATCGGTTCCACGACCTATTTGCGAGATCACCCCGATCACCAAACCCTACGCTGCGGCTGAATCTGCTCCGTGTAATCGTGACTAACAAACCCACAAGACACCTCCGTTCTTGCTGGACAAACCTTCTGGTTTTTCCTCAAAGCCCCCTTCCAAACATCAACTCAGCTAGATTGCTGATCATACCATTGAACATTATCTCTTTGATCCCTTGATACAATTACCAATGATGATTATGTGTCAAGGTTCTTGAACCAAGGTGATTGAGAAGATGATGAAGATGAAGTATATTTTCAGGTTTCTATACGCTCAAAAATTGGATGCTCACAAACTGATTTTGTAACACCTATATCTGCTGAAATCTGTCAAATTGTCGTATATATGGAAACAGCAAATGTTAGTTGAAAAACAAACTTATGAGTCGGCACATAACTCGTATGAGTTGATACAAGATACGTATGAGTCGACTTGAGAGAGTTTATATCGATACATATTGTATTAAGCATTGATTCCAAAGAGTAAACATATGTATGAGTTGATGCAAATGCCATATGTGTCGACACAAACAACTTATGTATTGATACAAGAGGTTTTGTATCAATGCATACTATATTAAGATGACTTCCAGAATATTGAAATGGCTATGAGTCGATGCAAGAAATTATGTATCGATACATATTGTTTGTTAAAATGATTTTCAGAAGACTAAATGCAGTATGAGTCGATACATAAAATGTATGTATCAATGCATACTATTTGTCAAAATGAATTCTAGGAAACTAAACACAGTATGCGTCGATGCAAGAAGATATGTATCAATATATACTATTTGTCAAAATGAATTTTAGGAAGCTAAACACAGTATGCGTCGATGCAACCAAGTATGTATCAATACATACTATTTGTTAAAATGAATTCTAGGAAACTAAACACAATATTTATCAGAACTTTTGTTGTGTTCAGATCAAAATCTTCTTAAGTATTGATTCACAATCTTTATCAGAACTTCTGTTACGTATCAGAATTTTTGTTAGGTTCACAACTTCTGTTACGTTGCGTATCAGAACTTCTGTTACGTGTCAGAACTTCTGTTAGGTTCACAATATTAGAACTTCTGACATAGATCCATTCCATCAGAACTTCTGTAAAACTTTACGTATCAGAACTTTATCAGAACTTCTGTTACGTGTCAGAACTTCTGTTAGGTTCACAATATCAGAACTTCTGACATAGATCCATTCCATCAGAACTTCTGTAAAACTTTACGTATCAGAACTTGATCAGAACTTCTGTAAAACTTTTCTTCTTTTGACGTGTTGACACATAAGGTTTATACATGACTAACACATTGACCACTTTTACACATACATGTACATTTATTTAATTAAACAATCAAACAAATTTATTTGCAACAAGAGGTTTATACATGACTAAATATAGTAAAATACACAACAATTATCAGAGTAGTCCACAAATGGGATGTCACATACGTTCAAATTCTCATAACGTTCCAAAAATACTTTATTTCAAAATAATTATTCAGCAGTGAAAAACAACTTAATTCGGTCTTTATGGCAATCTAGCCTCAACAAGAATAAAATTCCACAAAATATGTGGTTCAACATAATTCATAAATTAACATACGTAATAATAAAACAAATAAAAGAACATAGCAAGTTCCCAAATCTCGTGTTACGTATCAGAGCAAGACTCTATAGATTCAACGAGCACACTAAAGACTCCAAACTATCATCACGCTTCTACGAACTATTCTCGATCACCTGCATGTTATCCACGTGGAGGCAACATCATAGTAGAAAGGGTGAGCAATCACAATTCATTATAAAAGATATAAGGAAAAAACATAGTAGTTATAAACAACATCAATCATGAAATATGCACATCATCATTTACCAAGTATTGTACTCACGCCTTCATATCATAATTATATATATACATCATCATCATAAATCACCTAAACACATTAGTCACCCACATTTCACAACAACAATTCAACGTTTATGCAACATCATGAAATGTAGTGCAATGCAATGCATGTGGTACCATCAAGGCTAAAGCCTTTGTCACAAATCCATTTAGGCATTCTAGAGCTAAAGCCCTCACCAAAATCCAGAGCATTAAGCCCTCGTCACTATCCAGAGCTCAAGCTCTCATCACAATCTAGAGGTAAAGCTCTCACCATTGAATGTATGTTATATGATTGTACAACAACATAATTATATAACACAAAAGGCATAAGCATTCATCAATATGCCAATTTAGGCTATCAACATCATCGTCATCATAGTCATCAACATCAATATCATCAAAGTAATTGACATCATTATCATCATGCAACATACATCATAGTATCAATAACTCATCATAGCAACACATGCCTCACTAAAATACCAACAATTCACCATAACAACACATACATACTTAAAATACAACAATTGATCATATCATTTTAATCATACATACATCATCATCATATCATTATAGCAAACAGTCATACCCCAATTTTTTACCTAAGATACCATCTCATATCATTCACATATGCATCATTGCATCACTGATAAATTTCAGAACAAGTTAGCTTGTGTGTGCTCCTTGAGCCAAATTAGGATTTTTGAATCAAAACTTTCATCTATTCAAGATGTGATCAATTAGGGTTTGAGTCTCCACTCACCACTAATGATCTATCTTCATCAATCATCAACATTTTATCTTTAAATTTCAATCATTCCTCAAGATCTATCTTGAATCGACCAAATTAGGGTTTTGATCGAGGATGATGTATTATTGACTTTTTACTCAATGAATGACCTAATTTCTTGGAGAATGATCTCAAAATCACCAATTCAATATTCTGACCTAATTTCTTAATTCAAAATATCTCAAAAGCCATGGTTGATCATCAGAGAAATTCTGAATCATCTGACAAAAAGTCAACTGCCTAGATCAGTAAAACTTTGACTTTTTGGTCAACTTTTGAAATTCAATTTTTTTCAATCATCAAAGTATTTCAAATTATCCATCATGATCATCAAAAATAAAAAATGTGTGAAAAAGTCAAAACTTGATTTTTCTAAATACTCAGCAAAATTTTCAAGTGTTTTTATCACTTTTTTATTCTTGATCTAATTTTTTGTTTTTTTTACCCTTCTATTTAAAATAAATATATTATGCACACAAATACTCGTACCAGACGGGAAAAGTCTATTATTGATCTAAATATTTTTATAAAAAAAATTATATTTATGATTCAAATATTTTTTATTCTTAAATGGTATACGGAAAACAATCTATTATGTATCTAAATATTTTTATATATGACAATTTACTATTAATCCATATATTTTTGTAAACTATATCTAAAAAATAATAATACTTGTATATAGAAAAACATTTATTATTGATCTAAATAATTTTATATAAGAACCTGTGCGTACACACGATACCTAAATAATATTTTTATATTGGAAAAAAACTATTATTGTTCTAACTATTTTTATATAGAAACAATGGTATTTATGATTCAAATATTTTTTTATTCAAAAATAATATACAAATAAAATCTATTATTTATCTAAATATTTTTATATACAAAAATTTACTACTGATCCAAATAATTTTGTAAACAATATCTACTCAAAAATAATAATCGTATCCACGAAAAATTACTATTAATCTAAATATTTTTATATACACAAAATGGAATTTATGATCTAACTATTTTTTATTCAAAAATGATATATGGGAAAAAATTGATCTAAATATTTATATATACGAAAATTTATTATTGATCAATTTTTTTTTTGTAAACAGATACCTAAATAATATTGATCTAATTATTTCATATACGGGAAAAAATATTATTGATCTAATTATTTTATATACGGGAAAAAAATATTATTGATATAATTATTTCATATACAAAAATTTACTATTGATACAAATATTTTTGTAAACGATACGTTAACAAAAATAATATTTGTATACGAGAAAAAAATCTATTATTGATCTAAATATTTTTATATACGAAAAATAATATTTATTATTTAAATATTTTTTACTAAAAAACTAGTAAATAACCCGTGCTGTTGCACGGGGCCGGTCGAGATTTCATATAACATGGAACTAACTTTGTCATGTAATAGAATATTCCTATATTCTTTAAGTATGACAGCGTATTTTCAATTATATAAGACAACAATTAAAAAAATAGTTAACAAATAGATATTAAAATGAGCAGTCAATAGTTGATTGTCATACGTTCACATTTTACCCGTGAATCTCGATGAGTTAAGAAACCCTAATTGAATCCAAATAATTAATTGTAAAAATGTATTATTAAACCAATTATAGATATTAGCATATTTTCCAAATATAAAATGTATGACAACTTCCAGTCGTGATTCACACTACATGTCTACCAAATTATCTTTTGTAAAGTTTGAATATTCTTCGATCAATTAACATTCTTATAATTAATGAAAATGACAATGTATAACCACTTTTAATTTTTTTTTATATATCATATTTACAATTTTTCCAAATCTACAATATATAACAACTCCTCGTCAAATTGTAGTCTTTTAACATTAGCTAAATTGTGAATATCGTCGGCTCTAACAACAACCTTGATTAGAGAAATTCTTCCCAAAATATATATTCAACTAAATCAAGAGAAATCAATATAGTAAAAGATCATATAGAAATGTTTGTGGATATGACATGACTTTTATTTATTTTTTTAAATATATCAATAACATTCAAAATCATATAGTTTTTTCTTAAACTACTTTCTAAATACTATTTAAAATTATACCAATATTATATATTGTATTTCCATTATTTACATTTAATTGATTTTTAATGGATCAACTAATATTTTGAAAATAATTTAATTGAATTAATTGATCAATTAACTCTTTAATAAAGTTATTATACATATAATCGAGTAAATGATTAGTTAAATAAATATTTCTTTAAAATACATGATTTTTATTAATATTTCATAAAAATATATGATTTTAAATATTTTTAGTAACAAAATATTATTTAAACTATAACAAAATGTAACTTATTCAATTTATAAAAAGGATTGTATGAATAAATTTATACCTTTTATTATTAATTTTTATGATTATCATTTTTCATTTAAATTTCATGACTACAATTTAACATTTTTTTTTATCATGATTACAATTTTAAATTTAATTTAAAAAGATTGTGATATGCTTTAAATATTTAAGATAAATATTAGAGTTCTTATTTACTTTACCTTTTATATATTTATAATATATTTTTTTTGTTAATTTTATTAACAATATATTTATAGTTAGCAATACATCGTTTAAACTACATTAATTTTTTCAAGAATATAAATGTAACCTTTCAAAAAATATACACAAATATATTTAGAAGTCAGTAGAAAATTTTATTGGTTAAATTATAATTTCATTCAAAATTTATTGATCATAAATTTTTGAAATCAAATCACGCATAAAATTAAAACGTATTAATGTTACCATTCAAAATAATTTCTATATATAATAAAATTAAATAATATTAGTACCTCCATTCAAAAGATATATTTGTAAAGTTTTGATTTAATTTTTTTCATATTTTTATATATTCTAATGTATAAAATATTGTTATAATATGAAACAGTATCAAACCTATAATATTAAAAGAGAATTATTGATCATAATATTTTACAAAATCAAATCATACATAAAAATTAAACATATTTATGTCACCATTCAAAATAATTTTCATATAAGTATAATAAAAATAAATGATAATAATGTCTTCATTCAAAAGATATATTAGTAAAGTATCGAATTAAATGGTACTCAAATATTTGATTAAAAAATTGTAATATCTGTTTCTAATATTGTATAAAAATATATTAATTAGTCGTACTTTAAAAAAATAAATCATAAATATTTTATTAAAAATTATAATATTTGTTTTTAAAATTATAGCAATTAAAAATAATAAAATATCAATACAAAATAGTATTTTTATTCAAATTTCACAACAAATGAGAATTATAATTTTGATTCAAAATAAATTAGATTTACCGTTTCATCTTGGGGAAAACGATTTTTTTGGTTGTATAGATTTACCATTTCAAAAGGTGTTGTCTTATAGAAATATTTGACTAAATGTTTTAAGTTTTGTCTTATAAAAAAAAATTAAAGTAAATCATGAAATTAAATCCACTTAAAATATACAAAAGCTAATTCTAATGATAGAATGCATTTATTTAAATATAAATTATAATGTCTATATCTATTTCATTTAATTATATTGGAAATAATTATTTCATTTAATTACTTTAAAAATCAATATATTGACACACATTTTAGACACTTGAAATAAACTTACAAACTCAATCTAAGACAAAAGCATACTAAACTGCTATTGAGCTCAAGCCAAAAAGATAGTGAACATGCAGTTGTTCAATGATTTACTGTTATATGAAAGATAATACTCTATCCCAATTGAGGGGTTGGGTTCAAGCAAATTATGAAATCAATAGATGTGTGAGGATGAAAATATTGTACAACCAACTGATATAATATTTTACAATCAGATGCATCATCCAAGGCATAAGGAATACTATTAGTTCATCCAAGGCATAAGGGATATTTATTAACCATTTCGGTATAAATTATTTGTACTGTTAGTTACATTTGTAATTATTAAACGCAAATGAGCACAGAAGAACAATATGAAAGGTAAAATTTGATTTCTCATACGCATAATTAAACAAAATGGAACACATGAAATGCATTGCATATATTTTAAAGTACCAAAAAATTCACAATTAAACAAAATGGAACACATGAAATGCATTGCATATATTTTAAAGTACCAAAAAATTCATAATTAAACAAAATGGAACACATGAAATGCATTGCATATATTTTAAAGTACCAAAAAATTCATAAGACAAAATGTATTAAGAAAACTTGGGCTAAAGAACTGCCACTTAAATCCATAATTCTGAAATCGTATCAAAGATAAACTTAAGTGATTCAGACTAATAACTTATTAATTCCTTCTCAATTTTTCAGAATCCTTGGACTTGCCTCATCATCATCTCCAGCAACTTGTATAATTCCTCCTTTAACAAGAGTGCAATTTGCTGAATCTGTCTCAATGTCAGTTGATACAAAAATAAAAAAATTTGAATTTAAACAGGTTTAACACCTTCACAATTGAATTTAAATCTTGAATATCTCCTGCAGCATTATCATCTGAAACAGCGGAAGTATTCAAGTCATCATCACCATCAACAGAATCCTAAATATAACCAAATTCAAATATAACCAAATTCACAAATGTCTCGATTAAATCTAAAAATAACTATAATTCAAATGCGACTAAATAATTTTAATACGAAATAAAATGAAACATAGTATCATCAACCTTTGCAACAGATTTTGAAAAGGAATGTTTGATCAACTAAAAATAGAAAATTCAGTTGAGAAGTTTATATTGTGATAGTTGACATGAAGGAAATAAAAGTCAAAGTTGCAGTAGATACTTACCCTGTCGATTTCAGCAATCAAGTCCAAATATGACATTTTTGTAGCAAATAACAATCAGAAATGATAATTACCAATCGAGTAGTCGATGTCAAATTTCCAGGAAAGATACAAACGAGTAAGGGGGCATGTTATAAGATCAGCACTAACTTCTGAAACCAGTGTGGAATTTTGCAAGTTCAACTTGAACTGGTGTTGGTTGGTCCTATATGATTCAGTATTGGCTACACGAAAATACTTAAAATTATAAACATTCCCCTCAAGAATCTTGTTGTCAAATCGAGACAACGGAGATTTTCGAATAGAAGCTTGAAATGTTCTCAGAATGAGAATTTACCTCCTCTTCTTTCTTCTTCCTTCTTCAAATCTGCCTTCTCACCGCAAGAACATGTTTTCACCAAAGAGATTAACATTCATTCAGAAAATTTCAATAAGGCAAATAGGTATGGTTAATCGAATCAACTTACATCCTTCTTTGCCCCATGTTTCTTCCGCTAGTTGCTTGGCATACGGATCATCGAATAACAACATTGTCAAACAATGTTCCAGATTTCAAGTTAAGAAGGTCTTGGTCGAAATTGGATAATTAAGGCTCAAATGAAAGTATGTAAAGCAAACATAATGAACCCTTTACCACAATTCAATACCAACATACTTCAACTTGAACACATATAGGTCGGTCATCCTTGAAGTCGGAAAATATATATACTTCAAATGTTAAGAATAATACACCATAACAAACAATTACATATTAATCTAATGCAAGGATGAAAGTAAACTGGGTTGTCAATCAATGGTGCCTTCCACTTTCCAATCGTAGTTAGGGTTCTTAATTTTCTGGGCGTAAACACGAGTTAGTAAAGAAATCCACCCCAAACATATTGTAATATACCGTCAATCAACGTTTCCACACAAACCTTTGGCTTCCATGGTCCCTTGTATTCGGTTAGCAATGGTAGGTGTCCACTCACCATCTTCCTCATCATCCAGTCTTGCTACAATAAATATAAGTCTAATCAGAATCACAACATTATGAGAGACAAATGAACACAAGAATAGGAAACAACAAACCTTTTTGGCATCGTGGTCGCAACTTCTTTAGGGATGTCATCGTATCCCTACGGTTTCTTGTCCTGGATCGGAATAAACTCTTTGTCATCCCAATCTTCGCTGCAAGTATATAAATTACAATTAGAAATTATTAATAGACAACACAAACATGAGTAGTGGGAAGCATTGAAGGAAGAGAGAAAAAGTTTTGGTGTTCCATTACAATTTGAATTTTGATGAAGAGAAAGATAATGAATTGGCATGGGGAAAAGAAAGTCGTTTGGTATTCCCAGATATTGAAATTGGTTGGGCTATAATCACGTTGCAAAACTAATTATTCCAATTGGTTTGTTTATTGTAAAAAAGGAAAAAATTTAAAAATGGGAATAAATTGTGGGAGTTTATTGTTAAAAAGAAAAAATGGGAAAAATTGTGGGAGTGACATCGATTCAAATGAATGTGGTGCAAGCATTTTATAAAGTTACTTTATTACCCTTAAAGAATAGACCAAATAGGATTTTTTCAGTTCGGGTTTTGTGGTAAAATCCAGGTACTTTCATTTTTATAGATTTATAATAGATTATAAACATTCCCCTCAAGAATCTTGTTGTCAAATCGAGACAACGGAGATTTTCGAATAAAAGCTTGAAATGTTCTCAGAATGAGAATTTACCTCCTCTTCTTTCTTCTTCTCTTCTTCAAATGTGCCTTCTCACCGCAAGAACATGTTTTCACCAAAGAGATTAACATTCATTCAGAAAATTTCAATAAGGCAAATAGGTATGGTTAATCGAATCAACTTACATCCTTGTTTGCCCCATGTTTCTTCCGCTAGTTGCTTGGCATACTGGGATCATCGATAATAACAACATTGTCAAACAATGTTCCAGATTTCACTGTCAAGTTAAGAAGGTCTGGTCGAAATTGGATAATTAAGGCTCAAATGAAAGTATGTAAAGCAAACATAATGAACCCTTTACCGCCATAATTCAATACCAACATACTTCAACTTGAACACATATCGTGGTCATCCTTGAAGTCCGAAAATATATATACTTCAAATGTTAAGAATAATACACCATAACAAACAAATCAATATTAATTAATGCAAGGATGAAAGTAAACACAGGTTGTCAATCAATGGTGCCTTCCACTTTCCACGTAGTTAGGGTTCTTAATTTTCGGGCGTAAACACGAGTTAGTAAAGAAATCCACCCCAAACATATTGTAATATATCAATCAACGTTTCCACACAAACCTTTGGCTTCCGTGGTCCCTTGTATTCAGGTTAGCAATGGTAGGTAGTCCACTCACCATCTTCCTCATCATCCCCTTCCTACAATAAATACAAGTCTAATCAAGAATCACAACATTATGAGACACATGAACACAACAACAGAAACAACAAACCTTTTGGCATCGGTCCAACTTCTTTAGGGATGTCATCATATCCCTCGGTTTCTTGTCCCGGGATCGGGAATAAACTCTTTGTCATCCCAATCTTCTGGCTGCAAGTATATAAATTACAATTAGAAATTATTAATAGACAACACAAACATGAGTAGACAGTGGGGAAGCATTTAAGGAAGAGAGAAAAAGTTTTGGTGTTCCATTACAATTTGAATTTTGATGAAGAGAAAGATAATGAATTGGCATGGGGAAAAGAAAGTCGTTTGGTATTCCCAGATATTGAAATTGGTTGGGCTATAATCACGTTGCAAAACTAATTATTCCAATTGGTTTGTTTATTGTAAAAAAGGAAAAAATTTAAAAATGGGAATAAATTGTGGGAGTTTATTGTTAAAAAGAAAAAAATGGGAAAAAATTGTGGGAGTGACACATCAGATTCAAATGAATGTGGTGCAAGCATTTTATAAAGTTACTTTATTACCCTTAAAGAATAGACCAAATAGGATTTTTTCAGTTCGGGTTTTGTGGTAAAATCCAGGTACTTTCATTTTTATAGATTTATAATAGATTATAAACATTCCCCTCAAGAATCTTGTTGTCAAATCGAGACAACGGAGATTTTCGAATAGAAGCTTGAAATGTTCTCAGAATGAGAATTTACCTCCTCTTCTTTCTTCTTCTCAGCTTCTTCAAATGCTGCCTTCTCAGCCTGCAAGAACATGTTTTCACCAAAGAGATTAACATTCATTCAGAAAATTTCAATAAGGCAAATAGGTATGGTTAATCGAATCAACTTACATCCTTCTGTTTGCCCCATGTTTCTTCCGCTAGTTGCTGGCATACTCGGGATCATCGATAATAACAACATTGTCAAACAATGTTCCATTTCACTCAAGTTAAGAAGGTTCTGGTCGAAATTGGATACTTAAGGCTCAAATGAAAGTATGTAAAGCAAACATAATGAACCCTTTACCGCCACAATTCAATACCAACATACTTCAACTTGAACACATATAGGTCGTGGTCATCCTTGAAGTCTGAAAATATATATACTTCAAATGTTAAGAATAATACACCATAACAAACAATTACATATTAATTAATGCAAGGATGAAAGTAAACACAGGTTGTCAATCAATGGTGCCTTCCACTTTCCAATAGTTAGGGTTCTTAATTTTCTGCAGGGCGTAAACACGAGTTAGTAAAGAAATCCACCCCAAACATATTGTAATATACCGTCAATCAACGTTTCCACACAAACCTTTGGCTTCCATGGTCCCTTGTACAGGTTAGCAATGGTAGGTGCATCCACTCACCATCTTCCTCATCATCCAGTCTTTGCTACAATAAATACAAGTCTAATCAAGAATCACAACATTATGAGAGACAAATGAACACAGAATAGGAAACAACAAACCTTTTGGCATCGGTCGCAACTTCTTTAGGGATGTCATCGTATCCCTCGGTTTCTTGTCCTCGGGATCGGGAATAAACTCTTTGTCATCCCAATCTTCTGCAAGTATATAAATTACAATTAGAAATTATTAATAGACAACACAAACATGAGTAGGTGGGAAGCATTGAAGGAAGAGAGAAAAAGTTTTGGTGTTCCATTACAATTTGAATTTTGATGAAGAGAAAGATAATGAATTGGCATGGGGAAAAGAAAGTCGTTTGGTATTCCCAGATATTGAATTGGTTGGGCTATAATCACGTTGCAAAACTAATTATTCCAATTGGTTTGTTTATTGTAAAAAAGGAAAAAATTTAAAAATGGGAAAAAATTGTGGGAGTTTATTGTTAAAAAGAAAAAAATGGGAAAAAATTGTGGGAGTGACACATCAGATTCAAATGAATGTGGTGCAAGCATTTTATAAAGTTACTTTATTACCCTTAAAGAATAGACCAAATAGGATTTTTTCAGTTCGGGTTTTGTGGTAAAATCCAGGTACTTTCATTTTTATAGATTTATAATAGATTATAAACATTCCCCTCAAGAATCTTGTTGTCAAATCGAGACAACGGAGATTTTCGAATAGAAGCTTGAAATGTTCTCAGAATGAGAATTTACCTCCTCTTCTTTCTTCTTCTCAGCTTCTTCAAATGCTGCCTTCTCAGCCTGCAAGAACATGTTTTCACCAAAGAGATTAACATTCATTTAGAAAAATTTCAATAAGGCAAATAGGTATGGTTAATCGAATCAACTTACATCCTTCTGTTTGCCCCATGTTTCTTCCGCTAGTTGCTTGGCATACTCGGGATCATCAGTAATAACAACATTGTCAAACAATGTTCCAGATTTCACTGTTAAGAAGGTTCTGGTCGAAATTGGATAATTAAGGCTCAAATGAAAGTATGTAAAGCAAACATAATGAACCCTTTACCGCCACAATTCAATACCAACATACTTCAACTTGAACACATATAGGTCGGTCATCCTTGAAGTCGGAAAATATATATACTTCAAATGTTAAGAATAATACACCATAACAAACAATTACATATTAAAATGCAAGGATGAAAGTAAACAGGTTGTCAATCAATGGTGCCTTCCACTTTCCAACGTAGTTAGGGTTCTTAATTTTAGGGCGTAAACACGAGTTAGTAAAGAAATCCACCCCAAACATATTATAATATACCGTCAATCAACGTTTCCACACAAACCTTTGGCTTCCATGGTCCCTTGTATTCGGGTTAGCAATGGTAGGTGTCCACTCACCATCTTCCTCATCATCCAGTCTTCAGCTACAATAAATACAAGTCTAATCAAGAATCACAACATTATGAGAGACAAATGAACACAGAATAGGAAACAACAAACCTTTTGGCATCGTGGTGCAACTTCTTTAGGGATGTCATCGTATCCCTCGGTTTCTTGTCCTCGGGATCGGGAATAAACTCTTTGTCATCCCAATCTTTGCAAGTATATAAATTACAATTAGAAATTATTAATAGACAACACAAACATGAGTAGATGGGAAGCATTGAAGGAAAGAGAAAAAGTTTTGGTGTTCCATTACAATTTGAATTTTGATGAAGAGAAAGATAATGAATTGGCATGGGGAAAAGAAAGTCGTTTGGTATTCCCAGATATTGAAATTGGTTGGGCTATAATCACGTTGCAAAACTAATTATTTCAATTGGTTTGTTTATTGTAAAAAAGGAAAAAATTTAAAAATGGGAAAAAATTGTGGGAGTTTATTGTTAAAAAGAAAAAAATGGGAAAAAATTGTGGGAGTGACACATCGATTCAAATGAATGTGGTGCAAGCATTTTATAAAGTTACTTTATTACCCTTAAAGAATAGACCAAATAGGATTTTTCATTCGGGTTTTGTGGTAAAATCCAGTACTTTCATTTTATAGATTTATAATAGATTATAAACATTCCTCAAGAATCTTGTTGTCAAATCGAGACAACGGAGATTTTGAATAGAAGCTTGAAATGTTCTCGAATGAGAATTTACCTCCTCTTCTTCTTCTCACTTCTTCAAATGTCGCCTTCACCGCAAGAACATGTTTTCACCAAAGAGATTAACATTCATTCGAAAAATTTCAATAAGGCAAATAGGTATGGTTAATCGAATCAACTTACATCCTTCTGTTTCCCATGTTTCTTCCGCTAGTTGCTTGGCATACCGGATCATCGAATAACAACATTGTCAAACAATGTTCCAGATTTCACCATCAAGTTAAGAAGGTTCTTGGTCGAAATTGGATAATTAAGGCTCAAATGAAAGTATGTAAAGCAAACATAATGAACCCTTTACCGCCACAATTCAATACCAACATACTTCAACTTGAACACATATAGGTCGTGGTCATCCTTGAAGTCCGGAAAATATATATACTTCAAATGTTAAGAATAATACACCATAACAAACAATTACATATTAATTAATGCAAGGATGAAAGTAAACAGGTTGTCAATCAATGGTGCCTTCCACTTTCCATCGTAGTTAGGGTTCTTAATTTTGCGTAAACACGAGTTAGTAAAGAAATCCACCCCAAACATATTATAATATACAATCAACGTTTCCACACAAACCTTTGGCTTCCATGGTCCCTTGTATTCGGGTTAGCAATGGTAGGTGCACCACTCACCATCTTCCTCATCATCCCGTCTTACAATAAATACAAGTCTAATCAAGAATCACAACATTATGAGAGACAAATGAACACAGAATAGGAAACAACAAACCTTTTGGCATCGGTTGCAACTTCTTTAGGGATGTCATCGTATCCTCCGGTTTCTTGTCCCGGGATCGGGAATAAACTCTTTGTCATCCCAATCTTCCGTCAGTATATAAATTACAATTAGAAATTATTAATAGACAACACAAACATGAGTAGTGGGAAGCATTTAAGGAAGAGAGAAAAGTTTTGGTGTTCCATTACAATTTGAATTTTGATGAAGAGAAAGATAATGAATTGGGGAAAGAAAGTTTGGTATTCCCGATAATGAAATTGGTTGGGCTATAATCACGTTGCAAAACTAATTATTCCAATTGGTTTGTTTATTGTAAAAAAGGAAAAAATTTAAAAATGGGAATAAATTGTGGGAGTTTATTGTTAAAAAGAAAAAAATGGGAAAAAATTGTGGGAGTGACACATCAGATTCAAATGAATGTGGTGCAAGCATTTTATAAAGTTACTTTATTACCCTTAAAGAATAGACCAAATAGGATTTTTTCAGTTCGGGTTTTGTGGTAAAATCCAGGTACTTTCATTTTTATAGATTTATAATAGATAGATAATAGATAGATAGATTGGTTTGTTTATTGTAAAAAAGGAAAAAATTTAAAAATGGGAATAAATTGTGGGAGTTTATTGTTAAAAAGAAAAAAAAGAAAAAAAAGGGAAAAAATTGTGGAAGTGACGCATTAGATTCAAATGAATTATAAAGATTTTATAAAATATTTTATTGGATTTTGTGGTAAAATTTAGGTACTTTCATTTTTATAGATTTATAATAGATAGATAGATTGTAGTATATATTATATACAAGAATAAAAAGTTATTGTTCTAAATATTTTTATATATGAAAATTTAAAATCAATCTAAATATTTTTATATATTAAAAAGATTATTAAAGATTATTATTGTGGTATATACAAAAAATTCTTATTGTAAGAAAAACCCAGATAACCAACACTCGAGAAAGAAAGTGAAAACTGCTTAGAACGGAACCTAACACACGCGCCGCCGTCTCACAGGGTTTATCTAGGGTTTTCTTATCCTATTCACCACCTTCTGATTGAAGAGAAAGACAAGGATGAGAGGGATTCAGTTACAGTTGAGCCAAACTCAGAAGCTCCGTCTACAGAAAGCTCTAGAACAATTGGAATCTCTATCTTCAAAGGTGAATTCCGATGCTTCCGTAACCATAGCTGATTCCATCTCCGTCAACCACGAAGACGGTGTACTCAAGGGACATGGAACCGCCGATCTAGACGGAGAAGTTGTTGCCACTCTCTGTGGCGTTGTCGAGCGTGTTAACAAGCTTGTTTATGTCCGTGCATTGCGCTCAAGGTAATAATATTTCTTCCTAACTTTTTCAGTTTATTCAATGTTTTGGTTTGTTTATGGAATGTAGTGATTTTATCTTAGGTATAAACCAGAGGTTGGTGACATTATTATTGGGCGTGTTATTGAGGTATGCTTTAATAGTATCAATTGTTTTCTGTATTTGCATTGTTAATCTTTTTGTCATTTTTGTGATTGTTGTGTGTTCTGGTTTGTGTAGGTTGCTCAGAAGCGTTGGAGATTGGATATTAATTACAGTCAAAATGCTTATCTCATGCTTTCTGCTATGAATATGCCCGATGGTGTCCAGGTATTTTGCAACTCTCCCAAAATTCTAGGGTCATTTATGTGCTTTTTCGCGTTATATTTTTAGTGTCTTTTGTGTTCAACAGATTTTATATTGTACTCTTCTCTTTTTAAGAAATGAAAGAAAAAAATGTTGTTTAGTAGCAGATGACAATTTAACTTATTTTTGACACATGTGTTAGAATTGGAAGTATTGATGTCTGTTAAGGAGGGGACTGTGTTTTTGATAGATACGAGCCATGTTGAATAGCTATTAGGTTTGAATCCTTTCTTGGAATCATGCATACTAAAGCGTCTAAGCATATTGTTTATTATGAATTCTGACCCAGGCCAAACGATTTTTTGTGATCTATCTCTACTCTATAGATCCTGAATCTAATACATAGGCGGCTTCACCCTGGTTCCTAATATATTATTGAGTAGTTTATCCTATAAAATAGTAAGTAGTATAAGCAGTTCATAGTGAGTATATCATTCCTAGTGAATTGATTATAGGATCTTTTGCAATGGTTAAACATGAGAGAAGTTCCTTGGGACAGATTTTGGGATGCTCTTATTTGCAGGGGAAAGTTTGCCCTTGTTAATGTTGCTCTTCCTGTTTTTGTTTTAGTCTAGATTAATATGTTGGTTGGACGGCACGTATTATTTATGACTTGAATTGTATATTTGTTTATGTCAATTCTTAGAATGTGTGGGTTGGACCTAACTCGACTCTACAAAACCGGTTTGTAAGATGGGGATTGGTCCCACTTATAATTACATGTTCAGGCCATAATCATATATTGTCCGATGTGAGACTCTTAACACCCCCTCTCACGCCCAGGAATTAGGGTTGGAGCGTGGAACTAAATGGTGGGTGGCCCAATGGATCTTAGATGAGGCTCTGATACCATCTTAGAATATGTGAGTTGGGCCTAACTCTATCCTACAAAACCAGCTTGTCAAGTGAGGTTTGCTCGCACTTATAAACACATGTTCAAGTCTCTTAAGATCAATATTAATATTGATGTTCATCAATGTCTGACTTCACAAAGTTGGTAAATTGGTTTAGGTATTAATTTTGAAAGTTTTTTTATTTGAAGTTTTAAACTTCAAAGAAACTGCTAATATTTAAAGTTTTAAGCCTCAAAGAAACTAATAGATCAAGGCTGGGGTACAAATGCCAATTGCAAAACAATTGTTGTCACCACTTATGAAGCAGTTAAGTTCTTTGAAGTTTTGATAAGCACACAAATACAATTGAGTATATCATGCACAACCACCTTCAACTTTAAAAGTACACAATTCAGTTTTTTGCCTTTTCTTTTGGCAAATGCTAACTCGTCCCCTTTTAAAGAACTAAATATAGAAGTATTCTTTAAAAAAGGTGGACATTCAATTTTAAATTTTGAAAGTTGTCTTTTCTCGTACAAAAGTTCGACTTAAGTATTCCTTACATATTCCCTTAGTGCTCAAGTTAGTAAGACCTCTTTTTTTATTGTATACATTTCATATTGTTAAATTTCTTTCCAATTAAGCTTGAATTGAAACCCCTTATTCAGACTTGTTCTTTCTACTGTAGAGGCGAAGGACAGCTTTAGATGAGTTGAATATGCGCTGTATTTTCGAGGAGGCAGATGTCATTTGTGTAAGTGAAATCATGCTTATTAAAATTTACTTTTAATGATGGAGATAACTATTGAGTATTCTAAATCCTAAATCCTAAATTATGTGCATGTCCATAGGCCGAAGTTCGTGGTTTTCAGCATGATGGCCTACACCTTCAAGCAAGAAGTAAAAAATATGGAAAGGTTTTTAGTCTTGAAAACCTTGTGGAACATATTTCTTTTATTGATTTACTTGTGCATACAAATATTAAACTACAATGCTTACTACCTGCTTAGCTTGGATCTTAATATTTACTCTCTTCAGTCTTTTATTACTGTTACTAATGGCTTTCAGTTGTATTGCAGCTTACTACTGGTCAACTGATTACAGTCACACCGTATTTAGTGAAGAGACAAAAACAACATTTCCATCATCTAGAGCAGTATGGTATTGATCTAATACTTGGCTGTAATGGATTCATATGGGTTGGAGAACACGTCGAAGCTAGAGATGACATGATAGAAGATCAAGTGAACCCGTCTGATCCACAAGTTTTAAGTCTCGAAGAACAAGAGAAAAACTATACGTCACTGGCGACTAGAAAGTATATATGCAGGGCTGCTAATGCTGTTAGAGTATTATCCACTCTAGGATTTGTTATAACTTTGGAAATCATCCAAGGAGTTATTGATCTAAGCCTTTCTGCAAATCTAGATATACACGACATGCTTGGTTCCGAGTTTTGTGTTCTGGTCGCTGAAAAAGAGGCAGAACGGAGAAGCTCAACTAAAAAGAGGCGGTAAATTGTGAAAGGGTAGGGGTAAAAAAGAGGAAATGAATCATTCTAATTGTAGCAAGTCTTTATTCAACGGCACTGATACTCTGTGGGGTGACACTAAAAGTTAGACAGACTTCTTTTTTATGTTAAAGTTCTTGCACCTATAGGGTATGTGGAATGAATTGTTTTTCTGATTGGTGGTTGCCACCTTGCTTTGCTGGAGTTGTTTTTCTGATTGTTGGTAGCCACCTTGCTTTCCTGGAGTGATACCTACCATACCAGCTCATGGGTGTATTCTTGTGCAATAATCTTGTATTGAAGATTGTCTCTGGATCTTGTTTCTGTATACTGAGTTGTGGCAAAATTTGTAATGATTATTTCACTTTTTGTTTCATTGGAAACGTAGACTAAACTTTTGTGAACCAATTTATAGTGTAGTGGTCTAAGTTGTTATAATGCACATTATCAATGACTATGCTGCAAGATAGCTCTCATTTGTCACGGGTTGTCTCTCCCCATCACATTTACCTCCAGGATTGTATTGCCTTCGGAAATTATTTTCTTGCCCCTATAATTTCTTACACCATCATATTAATGGCCCTAATTTTATGTTTTATTTTAAAATGCTGATGCAATTGGTAGTTTTGCTATGCATAGCGGGTCTGAGCCTAGATAAAATGAGAGGATGCAATTGGTAGTTTTGCTATAGGACAAAGATATAAAGGATAGGTGGAAGACATATTTTTATAATTTTTTAATGAAGTATATGATATCTCATTGACATAGAGAAGAGGATCAAAACTATTATTACAACCATTTGAATTGGAAACAAGAGGTAAAAGAAGTGCGAAAAAGAATGAGTAACCGTTACCTATACCTATTGAAGTATGAAAAATTCTTGAAGATAGACTTATTAAGTGGCTCACGAAACTATTTAATGAAATTATGAGGGCAAAGTAAATGCCGGAATGGAAAAGAAACACTTTAGTTTTAATCTCTAAGAACAAAGGGGATACAAAATTGTATAAATTATAAAGAGATTAAATTTATGAGTCATATCATGGAAAAGAATGATTGAATGATGGCTAAAAAAAGAGACTCACGTCATTAAAAACTAATTTGGTTTTATATTTGAAAGGTCGACTATGGAAGAAATCTATTTATTACAACATGTGATGGAGCAATATCGGATGACCAACGGTGAAAGAAAATAACAAATATCTAAACCAGACTAATAAAAGTAGTTTTCTCAGTTAAAAAGAAAAGTATTTATACCAAGTGTAAAAGTACAACCATGGATGGATAAAAAAAGGAAATACAGTGTCAAAAACAAATATACTTGATCACATTCATTATGAAAGTTTTATCACAGTATAATAGAGCCACAGCGCCATCAAAACCTTCACATGTCTTTAGATGCTACAAATACTTACTACGGAAGGTAAAATGCAGAGCATAATGAACTCTCGTTTTAATATTGAAAAGAAAATAAATGAGGAATTCTATTCATGCTAATATTGATATAATAGTGTGAAAAAGTTTGTTAAATAACAACAATATTTAAGAAATGTTGCATTATGCCGACACTGTTAAACTCTTCAAAACAGTTGTAAGTTGAGGAAGCATGTCAGGTGCTCTCTGCTTGTAATCCTTCTCCAATGCTTCGGTAGCTAGAGATTGTAACTGTGATCCTACTTTATCTTCTTTGTTCTTTCCTTTTGTAAGCTGGGCAATAGCAGAAGTACACCGGAGAAAAGGATCAAAATTCAATTTTCAAGCATATATATAATAAGTGAATAAATTTGAAAGTAGAATAAAAAAATCCCAAGTTGTTGAGCATAAAATCAACAATCTGTTAAGGAAAATATGTCTACCAAAGCAGAACTATATTCAGATAAGAGAACCACGAACTTGTAGGCTGTTCAGGACTACATAAAATGAACACTCAGATAAAAGAGAGGGAGAAAACGCTCACCAAGCATATACCTAATAGGGCTCTCGTATTCTTGCCTTCAGTTAAGTCAATAGTGGATGCATAGTATTTCTTGGCAGTTTGGAAATTTTCTAATCCACCAAGAGTATAAAGTACCTAGCGATATCATTTTAAGTCAAGATAATGTTTATAACTCTTACTATGTGAGCCTGTATTTCTCTAGGATGCAATGCTTAGTGCCTTTAGCGAAAAATCAGGGAGAAGAATTTTATTTGACTACAATAAAATATGCTCAGTTCGTAAAGAATTAACTTACATCAGCATAGGCTAAGTGATAGAGTGGAACAATTCGTTGAGCTAATATCACTTCTTCGTGGCAAAATGCTGCTTGCTTATACCTAACAGGAAGGCACGTCCAAAAAGCAAATGCTAATAATTAGCAACATAAATAAATCCCTTTTGAAAGAGAAATGGAAATATGACATAATAATCTTACATTTGCAGGGATAAGTATACTTCAGCCAGTTCCCTCCATGCATCATGATCTGCCATGAATCTGTAAAAATGAGAAAAATAGTTCAGATATATGTTCTATCGGAGGTAAATTATAAGCAATATTTTCCTTTTATCTTCAATTTCAAAAGGGGGAAAATTAATAGACGTTTTACATTTCCAGATATTTATTAAGCCATTCAATAGCCCCAAAAATATTGCCTTGTGCCTTTGCCATACATGCATTCCATTGGTTGAGGAGACAAAGAGAATAAGGAAATAAGAATTAATATTTTTGAATTAATTAAAAATTGATTTATAATATTTCTATTTATATACATCTAATTTGTATACAAAGTAACAAACAAATCCTATTTAACTTGGACTTGGACTTGGATTATTTAATTTGGATTATATATTATTAATCATAGCCGATCTGAACAATTTCTAATTTCTTTCTCAAGTTCAGAAATATGTCGTTCTTCATTCCTTTGGTGAAAATGTCAGTCAACCGTATTTCACTTCAAATTCACCTCGATTTACCTTCTCCATCATGAAATAAAATCTAGCTTCGATTTGCTTATTCCTTCCATGCAGAACTAAATTCTTTGCAAGATTAATGGTTGACTTGTTGTCAATCTACAAAATCAGAGGTTTCTTCACTCCGACCTCGATCTCTTCCAACATATATCTAATCTAAATTTATTGACATGCAACATAGGATCCAACTATATATTCAGTCTCACACAATGACAATGCTGCCACATGTTGCTTTCTCGGGCACCATGAGATTAGGGCATCAAATACTTGAAAGAAATAACAAGTTATGCTTATTCGATCTTCCTTATCTACATACCAATCAACATTTGAATAGAAAGTAACCGTAGCTTACTTCCTTTCAAAATCACTTTCGAAATAAAATTGCATAATTTATCGATCCTTTTAAATATCTCAGGATTCTTTTTGCAGCTTTCATGTGTGACACCATTGATTCACTCATGTATTTGTTCACTAGTCCAACAACGAAACATATATCAGGTCGAATCTTGCACATATATCTCAGAGATCCCACAACTTGTTTGAACAAAGTAGCATCGACATTGTCCTCCTCTACATGTTTCTCCAATTTCAAGTTTGGTTCGATGGATGAAGATGTAGGATTTGACTCATCTATTATCAATCTCTTGAGTATCTCTTTGACACACTTACTTTAAGTATTTCTTTGACACATTTCCTTTTCTTCAACATTTAAAATTTCATGCCTAAAAACTAAGACAAGTCCTCATATCTGTTATTTCAAATTCCCTCATCATCATCTATTTGAACTTCGACAACTTCTCAAAATCATTTTCATTTACTAGCAAGTCATCGATGTATAAGCAGATGATTGTTATATCTTGTGTCATAACCTGGACATAAACACCATACTCAAACTTGCATTTGACGAATTCAAATTCGAATAAGTATGAGTCGATCTTCTTGTTCCAGGCCCTAAGTGACTGTTTGAGGGCATAAGCCTTGTTATAGTTGATTGGTTCAACACCTACAAGTAAAGCAAAATGAACTAATTCTCCATCTTATGTTACTTCATCATCACCAAAGGCTTCATAGTCTTGAAGTCTTGTTCGACGAACTCTAGTTCTTTAAGATCGTTGACTTGTGCTAGTCGCACCCTCTTCGACTTTGGCTGAGTCAAGAATGTCAACAATTGCTTTGACTTTGACTAGAATATCAATAATTTTTTTGACTTCGACTTCATCAATTTCTTCGTCGAAGCCATAGCTCATCAATGGCTTGTTAATTTCATCTATAGAATTCTAATCCCAGGAAGAATTTTTATCAATCACTATATCTCAACTCATCAGGATCTTCTCATTAATTGGTTTGAATAACATGTATGCTTTATTTTTATGATATCCTACTAAAATTATAAGTTCATTTTTATCATCAAAAGATATAAAGTTGATTAATAAACACCTAAATATTAAAATTATTTATTAGTATTAACATAAAATTGATTAATGAAATATAAAATATTAGTTAATAAAACTATAAAGTTGATTAATAAACACCTAATTATTAAAATATTAGTTAAGGATACTATAATTAGAAAATTTTAAATATAATTAAATATAATAAAATTATATTTAAAGTTTTAAAATTCTGATTGCACATATTTCAAACGAATATTTCTATAAATATCACCTTAATATGTGTTCTTGGAACACGTGTTAGTTTTTTTCATTAATTTTTAATAATAAAACAATATTAATTAACAAAATATAAAATGTTGGTTAAAGAAAGTAGGAAGATGTTTAATCACACAATTTTATATTATAATCTTTAATGTTTACCATAATCTTTAATGTGTTATTTATTTAGTGTCAAGATAATATTTCCTCGTATATTTTTCACATACTTTTATCTAAGCATTATAGAACATACAGCACTACAAAGGACAGTATACTTTTCGTACCTTTTATCTCAGTATTAGGACAAACAACAATACAAAGTACATTTTACATACTTTTCATCTCAG
Organism: Vicia sativa; assembly: GCA_021764765.1. Classification (NCBI taxonomy): domain Eukaryota; kingdom Viridiplantae; phylum Streptophyta; class Magnoliopsida; order Fabales; family Fabaceae; genus Vicia; species Vicia sativa. The sequence goes on from CM038796.1 coordinate 234,754,773, forward strand.
TGTTATAGAACAAACAATAATACAAAGTATACAAGTTTATTGTTACTTAATTATATACATGCCATATAATGTGTCTATGATTTAACTTGATATTTATCACTCATTACAACGATTTGAGTATTTTGCTGTCAAGTAACAGCAATCTTTATCATGCAATGACATTCTATCATTGATTACTGAGAATATGTCTCTCTACCTCAAAAATAAAATCACATCCTATTATTAGTAATTCGCAGAAGCCATAAAATTGGTCTGTGCTGTGAGTAGAATCGAATAGAGGAGTTCATTCCAAGAGTCTGGAATTCCAGGAAGGCACCAATGGCTGCAATCTTGAACCATTCTAAGCCCTTTGTTTTCGTAGAAACCTGGTTCTCTATATATCGAAGGATGTCCATCTTTTCTGTAATCAGTCATTTTTGTAATGTTGAGGTATAACACCGGCGTCTTCATTTCTGCTATAACATCTTCAACGATTCCCATTGTCCATGGATATGCTGCAAGATAGCTCTCGTTTGTTATAGGTCGTCGTTCACCGTCACATTTGCCTCCAGCGTTCCATTGTCCCCCTCTGCAAAAATATATCGAGACTATTAAGTACTTACGAAACTGTTTAAGAGCTTATAGAAAAAGCTCATGACACGTCCTTAAGTCTGTCTACCTGTAGTGAGAAGCCGAAAATCCTGTGAAAAAAACCCGAGTACGCGTGCTATCAACTGTCGAATCAACCCACTTAGCCCATGTTTTCAGTGCTTTTTTTAGTGCTTCAGAAACTTCTAATCTTTCATAGACATGATCACCTTCTTGAAAGTAATTTTTACTGCAAATATGAAAACTGATACTAATTAGCCTCTGAAGAACTCTTTCTAGTGTTCCAACTCCAATTAGAACTGTTATGTTACCCATATTTGGTCTTCTCGTGATTCCACCAATGTCCTGTGTTGAAAATGATTATATCAGCATTATGATACTGAGACTTAGAAGCTTGAATCATGTCAAGCCTAAGTGTATCTCCTGGAGGAACTCTCTCGTTAGGCAACACTTTCCATTCTTGAACTAGAAATGGTGATTTCACAAAATCTATAGAGCATCCATAGTCCTAATTAACAGAAAAAAAAAACAGAATATAAAACACTTAAGTTTCTTGTTAGAAACATTCGGCTGGCACATTGTTTTGAACTTACTTTGAATTTGAAAGAGAAGAAACCTTGAATCCTGAGTTCGCGGCGTCCTGAAACTTCATAGATTCTGCTCTTATCTTTCAGAGAAGCTCTCAGAGCACAAACCAAAGATTGCCACATGTTTCTGTTCAAGGAGTCTCCTACAAACACCACTCTTTTACCTCTTAGCATGTGCAACATTTTCAACCCATCAAACCTATATGCATACACATTCATAAAAAAAAATCAAATTTAAGACACGATAAAGAAATGAATTAAGGATTAAGAAATTAGAAATTATAGAACCTTGGAATTTGACATCCATGTGGCTTCCAGCGATATTTAAGAAACTCGTAATCTGAACGTCCGTTCTTGAAGCAGTTAAAAGTATCATCTAGAAAAGGACATGACCCATGTTGATAAACGGGTTCATGAGAATCATCTTGAATCCAAGAACCATCAAAGATATCGCATGAATCGAGGTCTTGCGAGTCTCCGTTGGTTGCGCTTCCTCGCGTTCTTTCTGCTGCTGTAACAGAAGAGAATGTGCTGCTCTCCGATTCTGAAACAGCGCGAGAAGTAAAAGGCGCATGCACCAACACACGGCTCAAAGAAAATGGAAATCGAGAAGGATCGCTGGTAGTGTTGCTGTCACTGGCTGAGTTGGTAGTGTAGTATGATGCTGAGAGGAGAAAGAGGGAGAGAAGGAAAAAAGGGACTGTTAAAATGTGAGTTCTTGGACGTAATAGAGGGTGCTGAAGAGTTCTTTGATGTTCTGATGAATTCAGCAACGGTTTCTTGAGGCACGCCATGAGAATTTTCAAACAAGAATATACATGTAGAAAATTTGAATATAATAGTAGAGGAGCTACTTATATACTCTTGTATTGTATTAATGAGACTAATTAGAACCTAAAGTCTAACAATATTTTGCAACTTTCAGAAAGAGCTTTTGTAGCAATCAATTTTCTGAAATATAATAGAACAAAAACAATGAACTACTTTGAAGAACAGCTAAAAGCCTTTATTAAAAATTATTATAGAACAACAATTTGTACTGATTATCACCATCTTAATAACATATGGCACATAATAGCAAGAACCCGTAGCTTTTATCGACATTATCACTCATAATTTGATTACAACTTGCTAATCTTATTCTTGATAGGCCCCATCTCCTTTGCCTTGGCCCTCAGCACATGCTTCTGAACCTTCCCGGTGGCTGTCTTAGGTAACGGTCCAAATACAACTGATTTTGGGACCCAATAAGCAGGTATCTTTGATCTGCAGAACTTCAGTATATCCTCAACTAGACGCTGCTCGTTACTACGATCCACTCCGGGCTTCAATGTGACAAACGCACAAGGAGACTCACCCCATTTCTCGTCTGGCCTTGCAACCACGGATGTCTCCAGGATTGCAGGATGCGAGTAAAGAGCATTCTCTACTTCTACGCTGCTGATATTTTCAGCGCCCGAGATGATGATGTCCTTTGATCTGTCTTTGATTTCTATATATCCATCCGGGTGCTTTACAGCAAGATCACCGGAATGATACCATCCATTTGCAAAGCTTTCTTCATTAGCTTTAGGATTCTTTAAGTAGCCTTTCATTACGGCATTACCGCGCATCACGATCTCACCAACAGTTTTACCATCTGCAGGAACAGGTTGCATAGTTTTTGTGTTGACGACATCCAGACCCTCCAAGGCAATGTACCGAACCCCTTGTCTTGAATGAAGCCGGGCTTGGGATTCCTGGGGAAGTGAGTCCCACTCTGGTTTCCAGGCACAATAGACGGACGGCCCATAGGTTTCTGAAAGACCATAAGTGTGCGTGACGCGAAATCCTAATTCAGTCATGCCGGAAAGAACAGAAGGAGGAGGAGCAGCACCGGCAGTATTCACATGTACAACATGAGGTAGAGGAAGTATAGTTTCCTCAGCTGGAGCATTAACAATTGAGTTAAGCACCACTGGTGCTGCACAAAAATGAGTCACTTTGTACTTGGCAATGGCTTCATATACTGCCTTTGCAGATACCTGCATAAACACATCAAGAAATTCTACTAAGCTACAACAACTATATGTTCAAAGCATTAAAAAAGAATCCAAACCCATCCGACACCAACACTAGCTTTACCTGGCGGAGACATATGTTTGTGCCAAAGATAGCTGGAAGAGTCCAAGTGTAGCACCAGCCATTGCAATGAAACATGGGTAGAGTCCAAAGATATACAGCACCTTCATTCATTCCCCAAACAAGTGCACCACTAAGGGCCATCAGATAAGCTCCACGGTGATGCAAAACAACGCCTTTAGGACTAGCCGTTGTCCCAGACGTGTAACCCAAAGCAATGCTCTGCCACTCATCCTCCGGTGGCTTCCAATCATATTCCGGATCACCACTTTGAAGAAAATCCTCATACTCAACAACCCCTTTGCTCAACGCATATCTAAGCGATTCAGGCTCGCAGTTTTCATCTCCAATGACAATCAAATTCGGAGACTTGAACGTTTCAGATTTCTCAGACCATATTTTCAAAGCTTCTTCCGCCAACGAAAAGAACTCTTGATCCACAATTATAACTGATGCAGTACAATGACCAAGAAGAAAAGCAATAGTTGCTGCATTTAGCCTTATATTCACCGGATTCAACACCGCCCCTGCCATCGGAATCCCAAAATGAGCTTCATAGAGAGCCGGAATATTCGGCGCAATAACAGCTACCTGTAGTTACATTACCATTAGAAAATTAGTTTACACAAAAAAAAAAATTTGAAAACTGAATTAGAGTGAAACATGATTACACTCCATAGTACAAACATCATTAAATAATGTTGATATTGTTATGATTAAGCTACTACACACACAAATAAATAAATAATTCAAAACTATTTTTTTGTCGTAATTAAAACAAAAACATTTCAGAAAAATAGTTCAGACAATAATTCATTAAAAAAAAACTGTCTATGTTCATCATGAATTCATCAACCATCGGCACCTTTTCATTGAACGCAATTAACAAAAGTAAAATCAAGATTAGCGATAAACAGAAAGTCAAATTAACATTAGCGATTAAAAAAGAAAAAGTCAAACTAAGATTATCGATAGAACAGATAGAGAAAAAAGTAGTTACAGTGTGTCCGGGACCGATGGAGAGTTTGGAAAGAGCGGAGGCGAATCGACGGGAACGTTGGTAAGTCTGGTGCCACGTGTAATGACGGGATCCATGGATAACTGATTTTCTGGTAGGGTGAACTTGAGCTGCTCGCTGTAAGAACCATAACGGCGTTAAAGCGGTGTAGTTGGCAGCGTTCTTTGGTAAATCATCTATGTCATGTTTCGTAACCATGGCTACTACTGTCTCTCTCTCTTTCCGTGTTTCTCTCTCAAATAAGAACGTGTGATGATTTCTAGTGCAATTTGGTTTTTGTTTGAAGTTGATAGTCTACAGACACGACAGAGTTTTATTTATAAGTCGTTGGATTCAAATTTTAAGGATTCAGATCATTAATGATTCGTTATTGGATGATAAAAACCAAATGAATGGCTTGGATGTTACCGCAAGACTAATGTATTACACGTGGCATTATTAAATGTTTTCTCCATTTTAAAATGACTGATTCCTAATGCAATAAAAAATTTGATTGTATGATATTAACATATCTATCCCATAATTATTATTTTGTTTAATTTAGTAAATGCATATATATATATATATATATATATATATATATATATATATATATATATATATATATATATATATATATATATATATATATATATATATATATATATATATATATATATATAATGTATTAAAACTAATATTATAGAAAATCTAAAAATGATTAAAAATATTACAAGTATATTTTTTTGGTTTCTATACTTTTGATATTTTAATTTTTCATGATGCAATTCCTCATGTTTTTCACAAATAATTATACAAATAAAAACCTACATGTACTTTAACCTTATATCGATCATAATAAATTAAGATTGTACTCCATACTTCGAATTCTTTAATAAAAAATCTCTTCTTTTATGTTATACGAAAAATTTCTTTGTTGGTTCTCTGTGCCCTAACTCATGCTTCACGTTCTTCCCAAATACTACTATCGTACATAATGAACATGTTTTCCTTATTTTCTCTTTTTACCTTGTTACCACTTAGACCGTTTTTATGTTATTCTTCTTATGCCCTCACTCACCATCATATATTACCATCATGCCTTTATTCTCCATTTCACTTCAATATTCTATTTAATTATTATTATTATAACTTCAAAAAATATAAATTAAAATTATTTAATTCTAAATAATTTTAATTATCACCTTAATCCACCGTTGCCCCACAACATATCATCAATATATCACACAAAAGATAATAGTAAATCACAAGTAATCATTTAAATAAATAATTTTAAAAACCCGGGGTGTTACATGTAGCATGTTTAACTTTACAAAAACTTTATTAATTTGGTAGTAAAATATGTGTTTCGAGGGTTTGGCGTTACCATGTTACCACAGTTTTCCTGGAAGAAGTAGAAGGAAACTCGCTTGAGATATGTTGCGGGAAATTCAAAACATATCAATATACTGTGGTGTATCATTGGTGATTTTAACGATTTATTGTCCTAAGATGATAAACATTGTAACACCCCTTTCTAATCCCAAAATAATTTATAATATAATCAGAGTAAAATAGCACGCATACATAAAAAGGTGTCACATGTTGCTTTCCACAAACATAAAAAACCAAATAAACAACTTCAACATGCATCTGGTCATAGTCATAACACATATTTAAACTTTCATCAAATTATGCATAACACAACAAAATATTTTTTTACTTTAATTTATCAAATGATTATATCTCATCTTATAATCATCTACCATCATGATCAAAATTCATATATAATGAGTCATATGAATCCAAACATCGGCATCAAGGTCACACAACATAATATCTCAAAATACAAATTCAAGATAAGAGAATATAATAATATCTCTTCACAACAAACATGTGTTCAAATGCCCCTGGTATTACATGACCAGAGCATTGATTCACTACCTAAGAAACCAATAACCAAGCTAAACTCCTCAACTATCCTCGTTCGAAGCACCACTATCCTTAGAACCTTCACGATGCCACATAGAACATCACATATAATAGAAGAGTGGGAATTCAAATCATTATTGGAATATATACAATAGGAAGTAATGTAGAACAAACATTCATCAAATAAATTATATACTCTTCATATGACCATCCATACAACATAACTTAATAATTCAAGTATCAAAGAGAACCATTATATAAACATTCCAAGTATAACATACACACATTTGTCACATATAACACAATTACCAACAATACATATTCCATGTAATCGAATAACCAATTATCACATATTTCATTTCAAAGAAAACAAAAATTCTATAATGACACATGAGACTTCAAATGCAACTCAATACAAATCATGCATGTGGTACCATCGTGAACATCAAACTCACCTCTCTCTCAATTCAATATCTAGAATTATAGCCACACTTGTGATTCAGACAAGACCAAAGCTCATCAATATAAACATATAGTCCACCACTTCTATTTTCACACAAGTATCAAAACAACCAACCACCATCTCTCTGTGAATGCATGTGCACTTATCAATAAACATATGCAATTAAGACTATCTCACAATCTTAATTATTCAAGCATATCACAATAATTCAACACTTTGAATTATCCACCATTTCACAAGTAAATACATATCATGGTATCATCATCAACAAAGCAATACATATAGTATTCACCATCAACACACATCACTAGTAACATATAGCATGCACGCCAACCAATGTTATTCCCATTAATTCACCAAAACACAACATACATGTATTAAATTCAAGTATCATGTATCTAACGAAACACATCCAAAAACAACCCAAAACACATCGAATAAATTATTAAAATTCATGTAAACTAATGATAAATCATAAGCCTGCAAACTCCTAAGTCATTTATGCATAAAATCATTTTTCTGTGTTCATGCAACCGCGTTAAGCACCCCCTGTCCCGCTTAGCGGTCTCACAAAAAGCCAGAAAAATCAGCTATGGACATCTACCAACTTGTGCATGAAAATCACTATAAAGACATGATCTAATGCTCATTTATCACCGAGTAAACCTAATATAACACGTATACATCACAGGAAACCTATTTGTATCATAAAAACTAGATTTCACCAACCTAATTTCCAAATTCCTAAATCAATTTGGGTGAATCAAAACCTATAAATTGAAATACCCAAACCTAGTTCATGTTATTAGTCATTACCCAATCATATACAAACCCATAATAACAAGAATTTTTCCCATACCTCTTGATTGTAGGATCTTCTTAGGGTTTCCTCCTATTTTCCTCTTTCCCCCTTTCTCCTATTCTCTTCTCTACTTCTTCTTTTTTTGTTTTATTACAAGATTCACTTTAATCTCTCTTCTTACTACTTATTTCACTAATGGGCCTAACTCATTTAGTCATTCTATTTGTTTTACCAAGCTCAATGCAAATTAATTATATTTCTACTCATAAACTTAATTATTCAAATAATTCAAATAATCCAATTTAACACATGATCACATAATTAAATAATTATCACACCATATAATAATTAATTATATAATTAAATAATAAAATAGCTAATAAAAATTTGGATGTTACAAACATGGCATTCATCCTCATCCTAATAGGTCGTGTTCTAGATTTTGCTAAGCGGTTAGTGATTGTGACTTGGTAGATATCTCTCTTGAAGGTTATCAGTTCACTTAGATTAAGTGCATATGCATCGAAAATTTGATAAAGGAGAGACTCAACCGTGCTTTCGCGACCCCAGATCGGTTAAACTTATTTTCGAATGTCACACTCGCCAACCACATCGTATCTCACTTGATCATAGTCCCATATTACTTTCTTGCGATACTATTTAGCGAAGTCGTCGAGAATTCAAGTTGATTAAAAAATAACTGGCTCAACGAGGAGGATATTGATAATGTGGTGCAAGCTGGGTGGAAGCAGAGGGGATCCATAGAAGTGGAGGCTCCACTATCTTCTTATGCGGAAAATCTAGAGATGTGGAAGAAAGAATAATTCAATAGTCCTCACACAAAATTATATTTTTTAATAGTATCTTAAAAAATTATTAACCATTGAGAAAAAATAAAATAAACATAATAATATTAATCTTATTTGTTCGAGTTTATTTTAAAAATTGATTTTTTACAATATTACATATTTTTATTACAGAAATTATAATTGTTTTTAAAACATTAGATAAAAAATTGATTTAAATAATTTTTTATAAAAGATTATTTTATATTTATTATTTAAAAACATATATAATTAGATGTCAAAAATATTCTTTTAAAAACATTACAAAAGTTTGACTATTTTTAGTTTTTTATAAAAAAAAAATCATAAAAACATTTGTTAAAAATGTAAATAAAAAAGTACTTATTTGCTTAAAGACAAAAGAAACTTGTCCAGGTCCAGTTTGATACAATTAGAATCGAAACGAGTGTGATTGAGCTAGCTACTACCAGACGCGATCATATTTCTCCCAATCCCAACTCTAGAAAACAATCAGGTAAATTCTTCATCTCTTCTCTCATTACCCTTTTCTTTATCATCACGTTCTTCCTTCTCTTCTATTGCCAGGTTTTCATAATCTTCCAGAGGTTTATGTGATGGATAATACCTTATCGGGTCAACAACTTGTTGGATCAGATATTCATGGATTTCACACATTGCAAGGTTCATACTTCTTTCCCACTCTTTTTATTATTCAACTTTCAATTTTTGTATATTTTTTAATATTGTTTTCTATCTGTTTACCACCTGTTTGTGTTTATGCTGCTTAGAAAAAGTGGATTTTTTATTTATCTGCATAGAGTTTTCTGGTTTCAAATTATTATCCCTGTTACTGTTAGTGTCGGTGTCTGTGCTTTATTGGTAGAAATCCATTCTTTTTAATATCAGGTTTGAAGTATGATGTTCCCTTTTTCTTCTTCTCACTGCAAATGTTAACTGCGTTTCCTATTACCTCGTCGTTGATTTAAATATTAAATCGTCTCCGTTTACAGTTTGGTCTGAACTTTTTTATTTTAATTTATATGTTATAGAGCTGGATGTCCCGAGCATTATGGAGGAGGCAAGAACAAGATGGCTTCGTCCCAATGAGATTCATGCTATGCTTTGTAATCGCAAGTATTTCACTATCAATGTCAAGCCAATGAATTTGCCCAAAAGTAATTATCTGTTGCTATTAGTAGTAATCTGAAATTTGTGCAGAAGATATACATCATTTTCATTCTTCCCACCATTCATTTTCTCATATAATGTTTCTCATCTCTGATAATTACTATTTCTATTTTGTGTAAACAGGTGGTACTATTGTATTATTTGACCGTAAGATGCTTCGGAACTTTCGAAAAGACGGGCACAACTGGAAAAAGAAAAAGGATGGAAAAACTGTTAAGGAAGCTCATGAGCATTTAAAAGTGAGGATTTTCATTTTTTTTAGTGTTTATATTCGTGTTAATTTAAATTTTATGATATCAACTAGCAAGTTGTATTCAGTTTCTTCAAAACATTGTACATGGATGTTATTTAATCTATTTAATGTGCTATAGTATGTTCTAAAGTTGTCGCATAATGAGTCGATCACACTTGTATGTATCATTGTTAATTGTTTCGGGTTAATATTTGAGGAATAGATTATGTTTCTTCTCTTAATCTCACCGTTCATCAGATAAGATTACAGTGTTTATCATGCATGATAAACATTTCCTTCATCCAGTTTTTGCTATTATTGATTCTGATTATAGATTTGAGTGATTAATGCCGTATCATATCTGATTTCTGATCATTCTTTTCTTTTCTCCATCAATCAGGTCGGTAATGAAGAAAGGATCCATGTATATTATGCACATGGTCAAGATAACCCAAACTTTGTCCGTAGATGTTATTGGCTGCTTGATAAGTATGTAATCCAATTTCTGAATTATATTTTAGTAATGGTGCTTCTCAAATTCTTGTACCTATCGGTTGAGAATATAATTAGAATAACTTTGCATATTATAACCTGACCTAAAATTGTTTGCACCATCTTTTTTCAGGAGTCTGGAACACATAGTCCTAGTTCATTACCGTGAAACACGGGAGGTTTGTGTAAATCACTTGCTTTTCCTTCCAAAAAGTCTAAAGTTACCTCAAAACCATAATTTATTTATGCCACTGTGTATATTGTTTTAGCCGAATGAAAGACCATATTTGCATGCTGTCATTAGTCAGTTTGTAACTCATTGATCCTTGGATTGGTAACTAGCCATTTGAACATGTTTGGACTCTGGATACACCAATGATCAACTTCCATATTTTTTTACAGCAAAAATGTATTTTCAACCCGTCTGGTTGGAAATTTAATTTGTTCTGTGTGCCGTGCACAGTCTCTTGTTTTTGGGTGTTAAGAAGCAGCTTGTGTACCTTTGTTTACCGTTTTATGCCTGAGAAGGTATAATCCAAGTCCAACGTTGGATTTGTAGCTATGAAGCTCGGACACGCCAAATACGGCCCTGACACTGACATGGCGACACCGGTAATAATTTGAAAAAATGAATAATTTAAAGAGGATTTCAAGTGTCAGTGCAGGTGTCTGACACGGACACGGACACGTACACGGCTGTTTATAGAGGTGTTAACAGATTTGATGATTGATATAAGCTTCAAATTTTGATTAGTACTACATATGGAATAACCATTTTATTTTAGGTCTCAAGCTTTGTCTTATTTCGCGTGTTAGATGATAGTTTCTTAATTAGAAAGTTTATTCAAACTATCTTAAAATGTTGACTTAACCATCATTAGTTCTTGCCGGAGTAGTCTTCATTAAAGTTAACAAGTACAGTTTTACGTGCACGCCATTATCAAAACCTGATTATTTTTGAACTGCTAATACGACACGGCTCGTTAAAAGAACTGAAGGTTGTTTCTTGCTGCAGTATTAAAAAGGGATGCATAATTATCTATATCCCACTCACTGTATCATTATTATGTTGAAATTTGTGTCGATTCACCTTCCATTCCTTTGAAAGTCTTAGTTCTTGAGTTTTCTCGATAAACATAAAACATACTTTTGGAAGGATGCCTACCTAACTCATCAGTGCTAGGATGTTGTTACTTGATTTCTATTTGTGTACGGCACTTAAAAGCCATATTTATAATTAGACATAAATCAATGCTTAATGTGCCGCTTATGCTTTAAAACTTGATTTGAGAATGAACCAAACATTGCTTTGTAATATATTTTGAATTGTGGCTCTTGATGCAGCTTCAAGGATCTCCCATCACTCCCGTAAATTCAAACTCTACTTCTGCCTCTGACCCTACTGCACCATGGATTTTGTCGGAAGAAATAGATTCAGGGACCAAAACTGCATATGCTGGTGGTGAGAAATAACATTTAAAATCTTGCATTTTTTCTACTTAAATTCATATTTGTGAAAGTTGAAATGTCAACGAGGTGGGGAGGAGGCAGGGAATACTCCCTCGATCTCTTTCCTGGTTTCTCATATTCCTCTTCCGTCCCTGTCCCCCCATATTGATCCCCGTCCCCATCCTTGCGGGTTTTCATGAGTTTTTGTGGAAGCCCGCAAGCATAAAATTGAGCAAAAAGGCTGCTTAGTTTACACAACTTTATTTAATAATGAAAACAAGACCTGTATATTTCTTTTGGATAAGCCAAGACAGTCTTCTTTAAAATTTTGCTAGCTTTGTATTTATCTTAAAAACAGACTAAAAAGACATTCTGTGTTATTATTTATATTTATATTTATAATAATAATAACAACAACAACAGCAACAACAACGATACATAACCGTGTCATTCATAGCTTTTGAGGAAACATCCCTTTTCCTCACGATGGCCCTTGATGGACACTAAGTCACTAAATAATTTTTTTTTTGCAATAATCTTTTAGACAGGTTGGTTAATTTTCCTCCCTATCCCCGTTTCCACATATCCCATAATGGAACAGTCTCTGCAAGGATCCCATATCAGTTCTAATGACTTATGACATTCATTTGAAACAATTATATTTTAATGTTCAGAAAAAGAAAACGTCCCATGTGCTATATTAGATAATTGCACATAAATTCCTTCCAACACATTTTGTTCTGCTCATATTATCAAAGAAGCGGAATATATGTTTTTTTTTCTGCTCATATCATCATAATATATATACTTGGTCAAATTGTTGATGCCTAGAATGTATGGAAAAATATACTAAATGAACTGTTTGCATCATTACTTTATGTTTTTTTTTTCTTTTCAAATGGATACTATAATTATCTTTACGGGACAAGATATATATTATCCCTCCTTCTGTTTTGGAGATGAACAGATATTAATAACAACATAACAGTCAAAAGTCATGAACTGAGGCTTCATGAGCTTAATACACTTGAATGGGATGAGCTAGTTGTTGCAAACGATCTTAACGCCTCAACTGTTCCTAATGGAGGTAAATGGTGATTGATTATGCTTTAACATGACCAGTTAGATACATGTCTGAAAAGCACCGTATTCATTTATTTATTATAATTTTGAATTATCCTATTGCAGAAAAAAATCCATATTTTGATCAACAAAATCAAATTTTACCGAATGACAGTTTTAGCAATGTAAGAAAAACTTGTCTCTTTTTCAATTTATATTCTTCTCCTTTGCTTCTTGTTTCTTTTTTCCTTTCCTTGTTCTGGAGGTTCTCGCTTTGTACCTGACTTTTCCCACCAGGCAGCCAGCAATGCATCTACAGAAGTTCATTCTTTCAATATTTCAAATCAGCCAATTCCAGGGAGCTACAGTGTTCCGTTCAATTTTCCAGAAAGTGTTACTCTTCAGACAGTTGACAATCAAGGAAATCGAAATGAGCCGAGGAACCATCCTGTCCCTTCGAATGGCGTTGATTCCTTAAACACTTTGGACAATGACAGATTGCCTGTCTCTTCAATTGGCGTTGATTCCTTAAACACTTTGATCAATGACAGATTGCAAAGTCAGGACAGCTTTGGAATGTGGGCGAACCAAATCATGTATGATTCCCCTGGTTCAGTTGATGATTCGGCTCTTGGATCCTCAGTATCATCCGTAGTGGATAATCAGCAACTTTCCCTTCCAGAACAAATATTTAATCTCACTGATGTGTTCCCTGCATGGGTGTCTTCCACAGAGAAATCAAAGGTTTCCCTTTCCTTTGTTTGTGTATCTACTTACTAGCAATTATATCTATTACAGTTGTGACTAATATACAAATTGATTTCTAGCTTCTAGTTGATTCCTTAGCCCTTTCATTCAATCTTAGCCGTAGAAGTCCAAAGCTGTAAACTGTGTAATATAAGCTCCATAAAGAATATGCACATTTTAATGCAAACAATTTTGAGCACCCACACAGACACGGACATCCACTGACACATTGACACTAGTAATAATTTTGAGAATTAAATTATCGAATGTAACAACATTCTTCGGACACCAAGATGACACATTTTGGATATCGGATATGCTTTTAGTATAAACTGTTGATGCTACATAGGTATATAAATCATTATAAGACTCAGTAAATACATGCTCTAAGACAAATTCATATGTTTACTACCTATTATTTTACAATTGTTGCTAAACCTTCTAAGTTCATTTACTTCTTGCAGATCCTAGTGACTGGACTCTTTCAAATAGACTATCAACACCTCTCAAAGTCCAATCTAACATGTGTCTGTGGTGATGAAGTCGTTCCTGCAGAAATTGTTCAGGATGGGGTATACCGATGTTGGGTTCCACCGCATACTCCGGGATTCGTGAATCTCTACTTGAGCTTAAATGGCCATAATCCTATCAGCCAAGTTGTTAATTTTGAGTACCGTACTACTGTTTTGCACGATCCAATTGCTTCTGTGGAAGAAAAGAACAACTGGGACGAGTTTCAACTTCAGATGAGGCTTGCTTATTTGCTCTTTGCTAAACAACAAAGTCTTGATGTCATCTCTAGTAAAGTATCATCAAGTAGATTGAAGGAGGCTAGGGAATTCTCCTTAAAGACGTCATTTATTTCCAATACTTGGCAATACTTAATGAAGTCAACTTTAGATCACAAAATTCCATTTTCGCAAGCAAAAGATGCCCTGTTTGCAATTGCATTGAAAAACAGATTAAAAGAATGGCTTTCGGAAAAAATCGTTTTAGGATGTAAGATTACCGAATATGATGCACAAGGCCAAAGTGTCATCCATTTGTGTGCAATTTTGGGATATACGTGGGCGGTTACTTTATTTTCATGGTCAGGCTTGTCGCTAGATTTCCGGGATAAATTTGGATGGACTGCTCTTCATTGGGCCGCATATTACGGCAGGTATAATTCACAAACACCCAGATTGCTTAAACCTGTTAAATATCTGTTATAAAAACCATTCAGATGTCTTTACCTAATTGCGAATGTTTAAAGATAACTAGAGATTAGCATAACCATATGAAATTAGCATGTATATATTTAAAGTAGGCTGCTGGAACTTTGAATGAAATATTTTGTTCTATCTTACTGTATTTGATATAAAAGTTGTGTTTTCAGGGAAAAGATGGTTGCAACTTTATTGTCAGCTGGGGCAAAGCCAAATTTGGTCACAGATCCGACTCACCAAAACCCTGGTGGATATACTGCCTCTGATCTTGCTCACACGAGGGGTTATGATGGCTTATCAGCTTACCTTTCGGAAAAGTCTCTAGTTGAACAGTTCAATGACATGAGCTTGGCTGGAAATATCAGTGGCTCACTGGAAACTAGCACGGATGAACCGGTAAATACCGAGAACCTTACCGAGGAGCAGCTCTACCTGAAAGATACATTGGCAGCTTACCGGACAGCTGCTGATGCAGCTGCACGCATACAAGAAGCATATAGGCAGCATTCCTTAAAGTTACGAACGGATGCGGTTGAGTTTTGCAGCCCAGAAGCTGAAGCACGCAAAATAGTTGCTGCAATGAAGATTCAGCACGCCTTCCGCAATTTTGAGACCAAGAAAGTCATGGCTGCTGCTGCTCGCATACAATATAGATTCCGTACATGGAAGATTCGTAAAGATTTCCTCAACATGCGTCGTCAAGTTATCAAGATTCAAGTAAGAGCTAGAGCTACACCTTCTGCCCTCACCATTACCAATTGCTCTTAGTAAAACATGTTATTTTTTTGCTATTCATAAACTGGTCAAATGACTCAAAATTGATATCATTTGGCATAAACATTAACATGACTTTTTTTCACCAAGTGCGGGCATAGTTTAGCTCATCATAAATCCTTTCGTCAGTCGGTTCATACAGATGAGTTTTAACAAATCAATTGATACCACGCAGGCAGCTTTCCGGTGCTTTCAACAACGGAAACATTATCGTAAAATTCTTTGGTCAGTTGGTGTTGTTGAGAAAGCAGTGCTACGTTGGCGTTTAAAGAGAAAAGGCTTCCGTGGGCTCCAGCTTAATACTGCAGAAGCAGAGGAAGATCAGAATCAGCAAAGTGATGCAGAAGAGGAATTCTTTAAAACTGGTAGGAAACAAGCTCAAGAACGCGTTGAGAGAAGTGTAATACGAGTGCAGGCTATGTTCCGTTCTAAGAAAGTGCAAGAAGATTACAGAAGGATGAAGTTGGCACTTAAGCAAGCAAAGGTAACATCTAATTTTTAATTTGATCAGTCATAGGAATGGGAGGATTTGATTTTGCGCCGCGTGTGTTCTTACTTGTAGAATATTCCTTTGTGCAGATGGAACGGGAATACGAAAAGGTGATTAGTACTGAAGTTGACATGGGAATGAAGAGATAGTTTAGTAAAGACTTAGTTTAGCCGAAGTTCTTAGAAATGTTATAAAGCTGAGAATGTGAAGGGAGGTTGGGCCTGTTTTTGTATATACTTTGTAAATTCCCTTCTTTAACACCCTAGAATGGATAATGTATGAAGTTTTCATGAGTGATTGGCCTCTCTATGCCGTCCCAAAGTTGAATAAACAGAATAGATAACACCAAAAACTTTGGTGTGGCAGTGATAATGAGCTTCTCCATTTGTCGCACCTCAAAAAACCAGAGCTGAAGCAACCGAAGATCAGTGACTGAGAATTTTTTTTTCATATTTGTATTGATATAAAGCTATTATTCGTCAACATATCTTAAATATTAACCGTGTGTAAAGACATTTTTCCTTTTAGTATAGTATACACTACACATATACTTTATAAGAATCACTACGTTAAAAAACTTATACAAAGTATATGTTATTTAGAACTAACTTTCCCTAAGAATAGTAAACAGTTAAGTGGTTAAAAAAAGAAATGAGCATTTCATCATAGTTCATTGAATCAAACTCTACAAATCTCCATCTTGGTTTAGTAACTATGACAATGAAAGATCAATGGTGACTGTTGTTTTTGTCACACAGTTGACTTAAGTTCACTTGAGCGAAATCAAGTCCAAACAGTAATTGAACTTACTGCTTGATGAAACTTCAGTGATCATGTCAGATGAGTTATCTTCAGTAGCAACTTTCTGAACAGTTACACCTTATGAGGTAACTTATCTGATAAAATGTAGCTTGCTGTCCAAATGTTTTTCTCTCATTATAGACTAGACTTTTGGTCAAGTATATTGCACTCTGGTTACACCAGAATGAGATAGAGTTCTAGATGGTCTCCCATAGATCATCATGCATTGAATCCAAGGTGTTTTTAGTTCTTTGTTGATCAAATCCAAACATTTCGCAACATGTCTTACCATAAACACAATGTTCACAGAAATTTAGTTTCTCTACTTTGTTGCCACATAGCCAACCTTGTTTACAGCTCCACCAGATCCATTTCACTCACAACTTATTTCTTGACACATCTCTTGCAATAATTGAAGTTACGGATCCAACTACTATCTCTCATTCTAATGAGTAGAATTCAAGCTTCCTTACACCCCTGTCCTTCATAACCTCCAATATGACATTTTCACCTCTAAATAGATGACCTTTTCTATCTATATCACCAAGAGAAATTAGATATATCTTAAGGTCGGAAACAAATTTCACCTCTTGGATAATCATTTCAATCACATCATACAATTTGAACCTTATTGATTCAATACCTTAGAATCTTACGTGACTTATTGTTTCCAAGTAACACTGATCCTCCATGTAGATCAATGAACTTCTCAAATCAGGACTTATTTGGTTTCATAAGGAAGGAACACTCATCATCCATAATCCTTTCTCCATCAGATTTCCCAAAGGCCACCATTAAAGCTTTTGCAAGTTCATACCCATCTTGGACTATAGCTGCATTTTTCCTTCTTTTGATTTATGAGAATCGTAATTGTACTAGAACCAGAAATATATGAAGTAGGTGGTGAGAAATCTGGAACCGATGATGTTAATCTCTAATATGGTGGCACAAGGTGGACTTTTAAAGTTAACTCTTCAACATTCAAGTCAGTTAAAGATTCAACATGATTGTAGTGAAAAGTTGAGATCATAAAATGTAATTTGCTTTCCATGTAAACTAACTTTTATACCTTGGATCAAGTGGAGTGGGGGCCTTAACCATTTGGGTCTTTGGCAAGCCTAAAACAGTTTCCTCCAAGGCTTCTCGAGCGCTTAGAGAGCAGGGGAAGCCTTTAGCGGCTGTGGTCGGCCTTCGAGGATGTTGTTTGGTTTAAATTAGAATCGAAACGCTTGGCGTAGGTTGAAAAAATAGTGGAGAAAGAGCGCATTAAATGCATTTCCATCATTGAAACGTTTTGTTGCTTCCTTCTGGCAGGTGGGCTTTCGTGACTAGATAGGGAATGACGTTGCTTATTGTGCACTTCATGCACTTGATTTTGTTTGTATTTCCAAGGAGAAATCCAACAGCTGATTTTATAACTCCTTTTCAACACCTAATCTGGATCGTTCAATCATCTTTGCCTATATACAAAAGGAGTTGAGCACTGAGAATTTTTTTCACAATCCTTGACATTCAAGTTCATTTAAACTAACACTTATTAGCAGACGTCTTCTTCCCTTCCTTCCCGAAAGCACTTGTCAAAGCGGTTGCATTTTTTGCTTAAAGTTCTTGCCTTTTCCCATTACTTTGCCTCATCAACCTTGCCTAACCAGATATCCTTCTCAGCTCAAGCTTTTATCTTCAACATTTCTTTTTTCTGATCAAGATGAATGATAACAAAATTTTATTAGATAGTGATTTTGAAAGCAATGTTTTTTCGTAATGTAAATGACGCTAGTTCCTAATTCACATCCTATTCCCTTACCCAAAATTATATGGGTCATGAAGTAGTGTCCTTGACCAATGATTCTGATTCGAAAAGGATATTTGGGAACTCCTTCAACGAGATAGATTTTTTATTGGATTCTTTTGAGGCTCTTCTGTTAGATGAAGGTGGTGAAAAGCATCACATTGAGGTACCCATGTCCCATGTAACACCCTTCTAACTCCACATATATTTTCATATAATCTACGAAATAAATCAAGTAAAATCATCACTCAAGGTGTCACACTTCATAGAAAACACCATTATAACAATCTTGCTTCGTAATATGAGTTACACCAATAGTAAATACACTTCTTTATATTGTAAACCAGGCATTCAACAACATTGTAGTGGATTCATCATCATAAATAAACTTCTTCATAAAACAAAACTCATAATATTTTGATCTCATCAAAAGTAGGAACTAAAATTGTTTAACAATCAAAAAATCATAAAGTATATCATCATAAAAAGGAACATAACATTCGCAAAATATAGCATTCCCAACCCGAAGTTACATATCAGAGAAAGACACCTCTTAATAAATGAAAATTAATAAGTACTCCAACACAATCTTCAATGCACCTACAGGCTCCAGTTGTTGGAAATTGTTGGTGTTACGTCGACTGAGAAGACATATTATGTTGGTTTTGCATTTCTAGAGTGCAAAAAAGAGGACAACTTTGTATGGGCTTTAGAGGTATGTAGGTAAATGTTGAAGGATCGAGAACATATGCCGAAAGTCATAGTTACCGACCGAGATACGAAACTAATGGATTTGGTTGCAACTGTATTTTCCACTTCTTACGCATTACTTTATAGGTACCATATTACTAAAAATGTGAGAAGTCAGGTTAGACCCGCGGTGGGGTTAAAACAGGTTGCAAGTGAAGATGGAAAATTGGTCAAGGCGGACGTTATTGTGGAGAAAATTATGGATGCATGAAATGTTATAATAAATGCATCTACAAAAGAGATATACGTTGATGTTGTTTTACAGTTGAAAAATGTTTGCGTGAAATATCCCGATCTATTGAAATATGTTGAAAGCGCGATTCTTGATCCGCACCCGAAATCACCACCTAAGCCCAAACCCAAAGGCTATTCGGATGGAAAAATAATACTCATGCCTACACCCTTTGGGTTCGGTTTTTTCCATCAAACCCGAACCCACGTCAAAAACACAAAAAATACAACAATAACATTAAAATTTGAAACACAATAATACCATCAAGGTCTCAAAGAAATTAAAGAATTAAATTTCAATTTTCCATCAAGTTTAGTAACATTAAAATTAAAATTAAGGTCTTAAATTTTACACTTATATATATTTATAAGTACTTATGTAATTTAATGTCTAATCGGGTGTGCTTTTAGATTTCGAGTGTAGGTTCGTGTGAACCCAAACCCGCACCCGAATCCATTCAAATCGGGTTTTCACCCGTTGACTCGGGTTCGGGTGCGGGTAGGCCCGAAGGGTTTGAGTCACCTGTCATCCCTAAACCAATCGAGTTGAGTCTACGCATGCATGTCTGAAGAATTGGCTGGAAATAGCAAGTGTGATTTGATTGCAGGTTGGGAATCTGTGAACTAGATGATACTAAACCAGCATAACGAGATACAAATAACATTTGATCATAGTATCACGGTGTTGGAATACAGGTTCAAAGACAACACCTTATATTCTCGGTTGGTTGGTAACATCTCTCGGGCGGTTCTGAATTTTATTTTCTGCGAGGCCAAACGAGCTTCTAATGTGGGTGTTGACACCTCAAAGTATGGTTGCAAAATTGTGAAAGCATATGGTCTCCCTTGTGCTTGTGTCATATCTAAGAAGATGAATGGTGATAGTCTGATACATATGGACGAGGTCTCTAGTCAATGGAAGAGACTAAGTTTTGACGATGATGGTAAAATGAAAATCGATAAGTCAAATATCTCCATCTTGGCCGAATGGAAAGCGATACAAGAAAGATTTTTCAAAGTCAATGACGCCACCAAACTCCACATCAAAGAACAATTGAGGAAGATTGCGTACCCGAAGACCAAGGATTTGAAACCACCACCCCAATCGATAAAAACTAAAGGGGCACCTAAGAAGTTGAAACTAACATAGGGCGACAGTTCTACTACGAGGACTCCTTCATATTTGAACACGTTGACAAAGTTTTTCCCAATTCACCTACACCAAAATCTCAAAAAGTGCTTTCAAAGGTGCTCGTATTAGAAAACCACCCACTACACCTACTCCACCAAAAATACCATTCATGGATCACATGTCAGTTTTTAAGTACAAGTACATTGAACGGATCGTCAATGTGGGTGGTGACTGTAACTGTGGTTATCGAGTTGTTTCTGGTTTGCTCGATAGAAATGAAGAGTATCACAATACTGTCTGAGATACCCTGATCAGAGAGTTGACGGACAAAAGAGAATTATACGCACGTGTTCTAGGGAGCAAAGAGAAGGTTAAGAAAATATATCACACACTTATACCTGCTGAGGTTGAATTTACACCAGAGGATAAATGGATGTGCTTCCCTGAAATGGGTCATCTCATAGCAAATGCGTATGAGAGTGTGTGTGTTAATCTTACAAGATATGGTTACTCAGAAACTTATTTCCCTTTACGCACTGCTCCAACACCAAATCCCAATGATCGTATCATTTGTGTTGGGTGGATTTCAAATCCACGATATTTTGTTCAAGTGTATTTGAAACTGAGATGCCATATACCACCTACATCACCAGAGTGAGCACTTCATTTCACAGACTCATCTAAGACCTGGTCAGACGAATTCATTGAAAGGATGCAAGAATACAACAAGTTGAACCAAATTGAAATAGAAAAAATAGGGGAAAGTCAAAAAGGGTGTCACCAGTGGATTTATCCGGCGAAACTTTTTTCGGCTCATTCAAGTAGTTAGGTATCATTTATTGTTAACGTCATTTTGTCCATGTATTATGATGTGGAAATATAGTCATTTTTGTAGTTTGACCAAAAGCATAATATTTGAATACATGAGATTTTTTGGTATTACAATATTGTTTATGTTCTGTTTCTGGTTTTTCACTCTCAGGGCCTTAATCAGAAATATACTTCCGGTTCTATTTAATAAAAAACTGGAATTTTAATTTTGGTTTTATCACTAACACATAGATAGGATTTGTATGTTTCATGATTACCTCCAACTACTATAAAATACCTCACTTCTTATTTTTTCCATACCACAACACCAAAAACCAGAAATGACCATGAAATTGAACATCAAATGGATTGTTGGAGTTGTCCATTTTTCCGGCGCTACACCATCTCGCGAATTTAAGATCACAGTATAAACCCATATTGAAGATGTGCGTGAAATATTGCAGAAACTTTACCTTTTGGCGACAATTGCAAGGTAGTGAAGATCGAGTACTGCTCGTCATCGGTTGACAAAGATGGGAAGCTTCGGTTCATCAACCGTGAGCTGAAGAACAACGCTGATTTATAGTCTATTTGGACGACTTATGACAGTTTTGAGGAGAAAGTTCTGATCGAGCTAGATGTGACTTTAACAAGATCGATCGATGATATTATTAGGATGTTGCAACGTCCACTCTGATGTTGATTTGTAATGTTTGATTTATTTTTAACTCTTAAATGTATTTGCTACGTTTATGTTATGAATTATATTTATGTCTACGTATTATGCAATTCAATGATGTTTTCTAATTTCTGTTAAGAATAAAATCGGAAATACACTTTTGATTCAGAATCAAAATTAAATTTCTAATTTTTATATAAATTTTATTAAATATTAGTACGCACCGAAAATATACTTCCAATTTTAAAAAACATTTTAAAAAAATCAAATGGTACATAATAAAGATAAGGATGGGTTAAGAAATCTCCTACTTTAATATTTATAAAATATATATTTTTATAGCTAATTATATTTAATTAACTTTTCTAACCATAGTAAACAGTTAAGGTTAAAAACATAAATAAATAGGTTCACTAGACCAATTTCTACATAATGTATTTAAGTTTTTGAGAAATTTTACAAGACAAAAAAAATAGATACTGGACTAAAATAAAAATAAATATTAATAAATAAATAAATGTTAATCTCATTTTAAAGACATTTCTCTTCTAGAACTAATTTTTTTATTTTGATAATTGTTAGATGATAAATTATATTGTTATAATTATTGTTAAGAAATTGATTATCTCTTTTTTTATATATATGTACAAGTACTCAACTCTTGCAATGAAAACAAAATATAAGACTTACGCATTATCTCTTTTTCTCACTTCTTCAAAAACAAAATGCAAGACTTACGCATTATCTCTTTTTCTGTTAGCGCTGTAAGCAATGTACATCTCATTCTTTTTGTCAAAAGATTATTGTAAAATTTCTACCTTTTATCAAAAGATTATTGTAAAATTTCAACCGGTAATTAATCACGACTAATTAATCAAAAGATTAATGTAAAATTTTAAGTTCTTAATTAATCACGAACGACAATGAATTCAATTCAACCAAGACAGAGAAATATTTTTAAAAAACTTATATGACATAGCAAATCAACTAATATTTTAAAAAATTTATATAACATGTTTCTATAGTTGAGATTATAAAAGTTACTTTCTCAAAACAACTCCTTTAACCTCTTATTTTTATAAGATTTAAATTAGATCTTATATAGTTTTTTAGAGTTATTTGAAAATTGGTTGGTTTGAATTTTTTTTTAACAAGAGTAATAAAAAATAGAATAATATATGTTTTAATATATTATAATAGATAATAGATGTATATTTTTTATTTTAAATAATATTACGGTTTATATAATATGTCAATGATATAATTTTATCCTAATCAAAATTATATGTAATTTTCTATTAAAAAAACTAAATTAAGTGTCGGTAGTGCATATAACATTCAAGAAAAATGATAATGATAACATAGGTTCCTTAAATTATACGGGTCTTGCAATATATTATTGTGTAAATTGAAATTCTATGTCTAGGCAGATGCCGAGTTGTCTATATTTGTGTTGCACTTGGACCATTTTGACAAATAGGTACCTCCATTTCAAAATAACATTACTTCAACCAAAACATTTGTCTGCTGAACATAGATTATTAAACACATTTCTAGGATATTGTTAACCAAAAGTAAAAATACTTTCCAACAATCATTTATAACATTCAAACTAAACAGATATAACTTCCCAAACACAAAAATTCCCAACTCCTACATGCATGTTTTCTAACTAGCATTTAAGTATTATTATCCAATTTACATAAGCAAAGTATCAAACTACAATGCTAATGTTGATACTATCAAGTACTAAGAGCATACTTCTTTCCCTATTTGATATACTGAGAAAGCCACTGAAAGCCTTCACCGTATCCCATCTTTCGGACAATACTACACATGAAAACCTCCATAGGTCGGACATTGGAGCCAGAAAGATTAACCTTGCCCTTGCCTGTAGTGAAGTTTGTGAGGCCAAGATGATAACGTAACTCATCCTCTGAGGACGCATAAGGAATGTCAATCTTGTTTCCTAAGATAAGGAATGGTACATCAGCAAGTGAGCCATCAGAAAGAAGAGCATTCAGCTCCCTCTTTGACTCAGGAAATCTTTCCTTGTCATATGCATCAACCAGATAGATTACAGCATCCACCTGTACCATACACAATTTATATTATAATTAACATGAAACCCAGTACAATTTGAAATCAAATTTAAAGACATGCCAAATATGTAGCACACTAGCACTATACCAACATATGTGAGTGCATTCAATTACTTCATTAACTTCTTTTTTTTTTTAAAAACATTGTATGTGAGTGCATTCAGTTACTCCATTAACTTCTTTTTTAAAACTCTGTATCCAGCCTTTAAGGACTGACTAATTTGGGGACCACTCCCAATATCTACTATCAGGAGGCTCAGTTACAGTCAGAGTAAAATTCTGTATAAACTGTTCAAACACAAAAATTGTTCACTCCTAGCCGAAGTTGAGCCTGAGACCTTGAGGGGAGCAGACTCTAAGGTCTCAACACAAAAATTGTTCACTCCTAGCCGAAGTTAAACCTGAGACCTTGAGGGGAGCACACTCTAAGGTATCAGGCCTTCGGTCACCGACTGTAACCCCGAGAGGTTAATTACTCCATTAACTTAATTTAGTACTCCTATCAGTCTCTACATGTTTGTAGATACAGTTACTCCATTAGCTTAATTTAACATAGGTGCCTACATGTGAGTAGATTCAATCACTCAATTAACTTAATTTATAATTGGTGACTACCTGTCGGTGCTCAGTGCATCATATATCAGCTCACACTGCATCTATAAAAACATGGGACTCTAGACATAATATACAAAAAAAAAAAGACCAATAGACTCTAGTGACTTTATAGCTCAGTTCACACTACACCTATAAAACCAAGAGACTTTATAGCTGAGTTCATACTACACCTTTAAAACCAAGAGACTTTATAGTACAGTTCACACTACACCTGTACAACCAAAAGATTTTCTGTATCTTTGGTTTCCATTTTGGAAGGGGAAAAAAATAATTCTAGAGGTAGAATTGATTTTGATGAGTTTGGTTCATAAAAATAGAATTAATTATGACATCAAAATAACTTATATTCTACTTGAAGCTAAAATATGGAGTTTAGTGCAAATATTTTTACCCTCAAATGTAATGTTTCCCACTTTTGCATGAATGTCTCCAAACATACATATCACTCCGGTTTCAACTCACTTTAAACCAAAATCAAAATTCCATAATCAATTCATTCAAAATCAATTTTCCATAAACAATTCATTCAAAATCAATTTTCCATATATCCAAACACAAGCTTTAAGCAGACATGGAACCAAGCATAAGTATTAGGCTTCTGAAGAGTAAAAGCATGACATGACAGAAAAGACAATAACCAAATCATTCAGAATGATGCAAAATCAATTCAAAACCACTAACAAACTCAATTTCCAAACCAACAACCCACTCAATTTCCAAATCAACAACAAACTAAAACCATTCATAAAACAAACCTGAGCATAATAATCACTCCAAACCCTACGAGCAATCTGATGCCCACCCAAATCAAAAGCTTTAAACTTTATCTTCCCAATACTCAATTCCTCCGACGTTGGATGTTGAGTTGGTTGATGCTGTGCTAATCTCTGCAACATTTTCAATTTCTCATCAACAACAATCCCACACTAACAACAACAAAATATCACAAAACTAAAATAAAATTCAAACCTCATCTTTAAGCATATGAAGCAACGTCGTTTTCCCAGCATTATCTAACCCTAGAAACAAAATCTTCGCCTCTTTTTGCCACAATCCAAGCGTGGCAAGAATTCCATAAAACCAATCAAACAGAAACATGGAGGAAATCTTCCGTCGCCGTCACGGTTGCCGGAACTACCACCGGAGAAGAAACACTCACTCTTCTCTTTTTTTTTTCTGAATTTTTTGTCTCTAGTTATTTTCATTTTATAGTGAAAGGTGAATCATGACCTGTTACCGGTTTAGCAGGTAGAATGTGGGTTTGGAAACCGGCGAAGTTGCTGATGTGGCAAAGGTGAGACTGGCTTAGCCGGTTATTATGAAAAAATTCCAGTTGTGTGAATTTGATTGGTTCATACGCGTCATTGGGAGTAATTGTTGAAATTAAAACCAAAGTTGCGTCAACAACAACAAAAAAATACCTATGATTTTTTTTCTAATTATTATTGTATTATTTATTGAGAGAAAGATGTATTGAATGTATTAGTTACCTCTCTAAGAAAAGAATAAGTGTAAAATTTGTTTGAATATAAAAGGGTTTGAATTCCATTTTAAATTCATGGAGTCCATATTAGGTAAAGGATCAAACCAACTCAAAAATAATTTGGTGTTCAATTTGACAATCAAATTGTTTCATTAGATTTATGATTTAAATGAGTTGATTTGGTGTTCAATTTGACAATCATATTGTTTAATTAGATTTATGATTTAAATGAGTTAGATTATGAAGAATTTTTTTATTTATTTAATGATTAGACTTAAATTATACATAGTTGACTCGTGTTGATGAGTTAATTCAATTATATAAAATTTATATAATATTAACTTTAAATGTAGATTTAAAAATAACTTTAAATCTTAAACCTATATTTTTTTAATCTAAATTTTAATTGATAATTTATATTTTTAAGTGATCAAAATATTTTAGAAAACAATTATACAAATAAATTAACATCATATAAATTATATTTTTTAAGAAAATAACTTCAAAATTATAACTTTTATTTCTATGTTTTCTATTTAAAAATAATATTAATTTAAAATGTTAAACAGATAAGCAAAAATAAAAATTTAAAAATATTTTTAAATCCGTGAAATAAGTAAGTTTAACCTAATGAGATGAACCTAACGAGTTGAATCCGATTGTTCGTAACTTTATAACGAATCAAAATTAAACTTGAAAAAAAATTGTATCGAATTTGAATTGATATTTAAAATAAACTAATTCTTAATGAGTCAAGTCGAACTAGGACGAGTTTAACTCGACTCGATTCATTATCAACCTTAATATTAAGATTTATCTTGAGTCAAAATAAATTTTAGGATTGAATTCTGTGAAAAAAATAAAGAAGTCAAAGTGGTTTTAAATATATAAAATGAAAAAAATTATACTTATTTTTTTATCTTTTTAAAATAACCATTTTTCAAATTAATTTTTAAAATAACTCTATTTTCTAACTATATACTAAATTAATTATATTTTAAACAAAAAATATTGCAGAACAATTGACATTTATATTATGGCTTTTTAAATGAATGTCAGAGCAATTGACGCTTATGTGTGGACGCTAGATGAGTGCGTCAATTTCATTGATGAATATGTGCATTTGTTATATGCATGCGTCAATTTCATTTTTATTTTTTTAAATTAAAATTACAATTAAATAATAATTAAAAATTGAGAAATCAAAATTTTAATATTAATATTATTTAGTATAAATAGAATGGAGAATACTTAGATATAATTTCATAGGTATGGTTTATTTTTTTCTCCAATAAAAATATGACAATTGTGTCTACATATTCTTTAAAGAGTAAAATTAAGAGAAAATTGCATATCTGTAAGAGTAAATTGCATATGTGTAGGAGAAAATTATAAACTTGTCATATTTTCATCGGAAAACAAGTATGAACCACACATAAGGAATTATACCTAAGTTTTTTCCAAATAGAATTATATGCGGATAAATTTTGTACACATATTTTAATGACCCGCTTGATAATATCGGTCACCATTCCACACTCTCGCGATGTCATTCGTCGTTGAAGTCTCTCGCAATTCACCTGAGGTGTTTGTTGCCTCCCATATTCATTTGAGTTGTTTGGTGCAACCTCTGTGGGATATTAGTGTCATCCATCAATAGTCGTATTTCTTCTCAACTTAATTAGGAGCGTTGTCGTAATCGAGTTCGATGCCCATTTGTCGTAGTTATGAGTGAGAATAGACTGGACTGAGATAGGCGGTGTCAAGTCTTTGTCTAGCCTACTAAATGTTTCAAGGCATATGGCCTATCATATGTTTATTTTTAGGCCCGAGTCTGGCCTTTTCGAATGTTTGTTTGACCTATTAGCCTACATAAAAGTCTATTTTCTTTGAACAAACATGATTAAGAGATTTAGCTTATGTTTAATATACTAACAAATTAAAAGATCAACGAGAATAAATGATTATTTATTGACTTATTTAAGTTTATATATTAACATAAATTATGTGGTACCATTTATTTGAGAGGACTTATGAAAATAACTTAAGATATTGTTCATAAGATTTTCTAACTTATTTTTACAAGTTCTTCATGAAAACTAAACTTTATTTTTTATTTTAATTCAAAATACAAATAAAATATAATAATAATAATATTAAATGTATTCAGATTTATTTAAATAGACGGGTCCGGTAGACTTAAAAGTGTTTTTTTATGGCATATGGGCTAGCATTTTTAACTAAATATAAAAATGCCTAGGTCTTTTCTATTAAAAAAAAAAATTGGTTTTTCTTGGATATGTGTAGATTAGGTCATAGGTGTCTGTTAATTGGTCTGACATATTCTCACCCTTAGTCGTAGTTTGGTCGTGTTGCTTGGGTTACATGTGGGTGAATTAACGCGGAAAAAATACAAACCAATAAAGTCGCCATCGAGATTTAGTTGTTCCAAAATGAAGGGGAAAATATCGAATAAAACCCACAAAAGAAAATAAATGGTCTTCTCAACCAAGAGAATGATATGAGAATCAGTTATGCAAGTGGAAGGTATTAGCACCCCTCACATCCATCATACTCAATGAGAAACATTTAGTTAATGTGTGTTCAAGTGGTAATGTGATAGTTGCAAACCTAATGTGGTAGTGATGATGTTCTTAGTTTTCAAACTATGTTGCACATTCTCAATGTCATCTTTAGACCAATCTTTTTCAGGTATGTTTACTACAACAACACCAACTGTGTGTGTAGAAACAAATGGTCAATTTTCATAATTTTTCAAATACCACGATCCATTCCTTCTATGAAGAATAACATTTTCTTTCCATAATCTATACCTTTCTCCATTAAACGATGAAGTTTTGGGGAGTGAATAACTTAGAGTCATCATCTTCCTGAGAGAATTAGTCCTTAACAGAAGTTAGACTATAATACCACTTGTTGAACAAATGACCTAAAACACAAGAAGGATGAATTGTGGTGTTTGAAAAGTGTGGATATTTTTCCCTTTCTCAATTAAGACCGTATTAACAATGTTTTTTAGTAATAAAATGTAGTGGAAGTAAAGTGAATTAAATATATTGAAAATAATTATCGAGAGTAAGGATAGAAATATTGCATCATATAGTTATCTGGGTTTGGCCAAAAGTCGGCTTAATCATGTCCCTAATAATTTTTATTGAGATTTTTCACTATAAACTCGTGAGATTTTATCGGTTGTGCTTGTAATACCTGAGGTAGAGGAAGGAAGGGAGTGATTGTCGGAGCATGAGGCATGATAATGGTACACTCCACACATATGATTTGTTCTCAGATATGCATTGTCGTCATCAAAACTCGATTGTTACTTGCAAGCACATAAATCCACAAATATAATGACATGTGTTCCTCTTATGTCCCCATGCTTCTGATGAATATTTATGTTTGCTAACTTGATGCATGGATAAGAACTCTTGGATAATGATGTGCATCTCTTTAATATTCCTCGTACTACTCCTAGTGTCATCCTTATGTCTTGTCTTTTCAAGAACATTTTTAAAAGTTTATATCTTTATTTCTTTTGAACTTCTCAACTGTTTTTGGTTCTCCTGCGCGTACTTTTGACTACGTCTTTAAGAACCCCTAATTCTCCTTATGTTTTTCAAAATTAGTCATTTATCTCTTCCTTCATTTTTTTATAGAAGGTGTTTCTTTGCTTTTCAAATGATATAGACTTTTTAAGTAAGTTAATGAGCCAACCAGTCTTTGAAAAATGCTAAACTCAAATCGAAAAATAAATTTATGATAGACTACAAGCCACACTTAGACTTTAAATTTTTTAACTAGTCAAACTCAGACTTGATAAAACTTAACTTGACCCAACATATTCCTATCCCAAATTATAAAGATGATACATTAGTTTAAAGCACTGCTATCTATCACAAGAGGTTCAATCACAATATTATAAATTTATTAAAATATATATTTAATAATTATAAATTGTAACAACAATGATCCTATACTAATAAAAAAAACATAATCACAATATTATACACATGTAAATAACATGAGTATAATATTTCTTTTACATACTTATCCATCAAACATGGTTACAATACAACATGTAATAACTCTTAAAGCATTTTTTAAAACCTCGCATATACCAACACAATGAAAAACATGTTAAACACATGTATTGAACAAGACTACATAAATAGCTCTTAAAACATTGGAGAGAAAACAATTATTCATAGGAGGATGAATAAATAAAGAGGGTATGTGGTAAAATTTTCATTTGTTTGGGTTTTAATGTGACCCAAGCCCACTTTCATCCTCACCCGAAGCACTCAATTCACTGTCACATATATAAAGCTCCTTTTGTATTTGTTCTGAATCGATATTCTGAATCGCCGAATTAGGGTTCGTATTTGTTCAGCTTCTCAAAATTTTAATTTTCCATTCCTTTCCCAATTGATTAACTCCGTGTTTGTTGAATTTCAGAAATGGCTAAGTCGAAGAATCACACCGCTCACAACCAGTCTTACAAGGCTCACAAGAACGGCATCAAGAAGCCAAAGAGACATCGCCACACTTCAACCAAAGGGGTAAGCATTCTTATCTTTAATTTTTGGTAAAAAAATTTTTACTTGATTTGGAATGTTGGATTTTGATTAGTGGTTTATTTTTGTTGATAACCGTAGATGGATCCAAAGTTTTTGAGGAACCAGAGGTATGCGAGGAAACACAACCAGAAACTTGGGGAAGTTGCTTCTGATGCTGAGTAAACTTTATGTAGGCTCTGCTATTGTTTTGAAGGTTTTTTAATTTAGACAAATTGTACTACTTTGTTAGCCTGTTGAAGTTTTTATCATGAATATTTATCTTCTGTGTTTTGACTATCTGCTATAGTTATTGTCAGAAATGCCATAATTTACTTGTTTTGAATTTTGAAAGTTAACATAATGCTTAATTGCGCATTATTGACCTGTTCATAGTTACATTAAGTATGGTCAATGTAGTATGACTTCAATTAAGTTTATCAGTAACTATAAGTTTCTTCAAGTTTCTTCAAATGCTTGCTGATTGAGTTCAAACTAAATCATTTTTGTATTAACTATTTTAAACAAGTTTATGAAATAACTTTTGTTTACAATCAGAAACTTTTTATGTTGACTTAGAATCTCCTTAAAATTGTTTAAAGGAATTCATTGGTGACTGTATTAAGGAAATCCCCCAGTTCAGATTATTGTGTAGCTAGAGAAACTCACTGGTGAACTATTCAATCTGGTTTTTGAGATACTTAGTTTGTCATTTTGTTTTAAACTTTGACTAGTTATCTAACCAGGCAGATTTAGATTTGATCTTCTGAGAACTCATTGGACCAAAGATTTGTTTTTGATCTTGGACGTGTGATCTATCATTGGTAGGCCATTGAGTTGGTTTTTTAAATTTATACTGTTGCTTGATCTAGTCTACGCACCAGATCAGCTGATCATTGGTCTGGCCTAGTTATTATTTTGACCGGCGTTCCGTCACTCAGATTAGGTGGTCACTAGTTTGACTAATCTGTCTAGGGTTAAGCCGTATGACTCGATTCAAGTCTAGTCTAGAAATGGGTGTGACACAATAGTATGAATAGTTTTGGTTTGGTCGTTTAAATCCGTGCTTGTGTTTTTTCTTTGATTTTAGCCATCTAGAGACTGCCTTATTGACTCTTTTGCTAGGCCTTTTTTATCTTGCAAGTTTTATCTGTTTTGGCAGAGTTAATGGTTGCATTTGGTTTTTAAAATTATGCATCTATAAACTTATGACTTTTGTCTGATTAAAAATTTAAAATGAATTGGAGATTGCTATGTTTCTTTTTCTGCTCCAACTTGGTTAAATTTTTTTCTATGACTCGATATAAAATTTAATGTGATAAATAATTATTATAAATGAATTTACAATTCAGACCTGTATAATTGATTTAAATTGGTTTAAATATATAAACCCTCGGTAATGTCAGCGAAATTCTCATTTTAGACTTTGATAATGTATTTTTTGAATCGCCTCCTTGAAAAAGTTGTGAAAATTTTACTTAGGGCTATCCAAATCATAGGGGTAATTGAAAAAAATAATTTTATATGGTTTAATGAGAATCTCTCTTACATTTCAGGGTTTATATATTTAACCCATTTAAATTTAATTATTTACTTGCAAATATTTTTTGAAAAATGGAAAGAGGAATTGGATGGTGCAGTGACTTAGATCATCATTAAGTCCAAATGATAATTGTTTTATTTTGAAATAATTTTTGTCATACAAAATTTAAGTCGGTTAAATAAGATCAAAGGGCTAACAAATGCACCGGAGAGATGGTAGTAGAAGAAGAGTATGAGAAAATCCATTTCCCCTTCCAATTACTTTTGTACGGATTTTTTAGATAGAATACTTGACATTTTTTAATAAGTTTTTTACAAAAAAGATATTAAATTGGGTGAAAATTTATTGTTTCTTTTTTTTATGCAAACTAACTTAATGCATTTCATTCATCACAATAGTTTTAATAGGGGGACAATTTTCAAAAATATGATGACTAGCAAAAGACCCAGCCACGATAAGACTGGTTTTCTGGTTAAGAAACAAAATAATGTTTTACATTTCCCAATTTGAGTAAGTGAGATTCATTATATTCTCTGCACTACTTGCAAGCAATCCGTTCACTACAATACCTGTTAGATTTTGCAGATTGCTGAAAGTAATTTGCATTTGCTCAAACCATTTGAGGGCAACTAAGAGGCCTTGTGCTTCCGCTAACATGATGCATCAACATTGCCATGATAATCTCATAAACATGCTGCTATGTTGTACCTGTTTTCAGCTGCATAACATGATGCATCAACATTACACTGCAATGCAGTCAAGTCAAATTTATATATTAAGAAAAATTTGGTATAATGCCATACTTTGTTTCATCATTATTGATTTTTTTTTATAAAATATCTGTTAAACAAAGGGCGATTTCTTTTACTGATGATCAGGTATTGAAAAAAATACAAAAATAATCATATTTCGAAGAAAATTACGCAAATAACCATGGTTCATCGTGGAGGCGTCATTCTAGATGGCACATGCACTTGCCTTTTGACCTTAGGCGCCATCTCACTTGATGCATGCACTTAGGTTGCCATCTCACTTGATGCACGCACTTAGGTTGCCATCTCACTTGATGCATGCACTTAGGTTAAGCTATGTGAGATGACTCATGCACTATAATTTGGAGAGGAGGTAGCATTGAGATGACTACTACGTGCAATTGTGTCTTCTATAAATAAAACACCAATTTCTCCATCATTGTTCACACTTTCTCACATTCTCTTTTCTTCTCATTTCTCTCTTTTTTGTCATGACATCACCGTACATTTTTACCAGAGATGGCTACGTTATGTTCTCGGCCACAAAACCTCCGATGAAAATAAAATTTTGGCACATTTTTACCATGACCAAACTGAAGAAAGAGTTTATGTGATGGTTAGAGGGAGACATTGAAGTTGGTAAAGAAATTAGAAAGATCCAGAGAAGAAGAACGACCATGAACTTTACAATTGGACAACTGTGCAGTTGGTTGGAGGAAGTCGAAACAAACTTATAGGTTATCACGATGATGCATGAATCAGATGAAATTGTTTTGACGGTTGTAATTTCTTAGATATTTTATCATGTTGTTGATGTTATACTTACATGTTTATGTTGTTGTTTTAATCGTGATTTGTTTTATTTGTTATTTGCGTATTGGTTACTATAAGAAATACTCTCAATGAGAAAAGTCCTTTTTGTGAAAGCATAGCTCGAGTTTTTATGATGTCAAAACCCCAGAAATGACATAGTGTACATCCAAGAGAGAGTAGGAAAGCTGAATGACAGGCTGGTTGAATCATAGAATGACGCCTCCACTGATGAACCATGATTATTTGCGTAATTTTCTCCGAAACATGTTTATTTGTGTATTTTTTTCAATACATGGTTATCACTAAAAAAATTCAAAAAATGCATATACTCATACCTGATATTTAAAAACGGCACTAAAAACACATACTTGCATATCAATTTTTATAAATTATCGGTAGGTGTAAAGGGTGTTTGAAAAGTCTAGTAGGTCAATTTTTTTATTTGTTGAGTCTTTTTCTATGGTGAGAAGAAGAGAAAGAGACGATAAGATCATTCATAGATTGAGTGAAAGAGCAATAATAAAAAGCTCTAGATGATGTGACAAAGATAATCGTCTACATATTTGGAGAGAGTATAGTAGTCTCCATTTATTCTCATCATAGGAGGATTGAGCAGTCTCACGGATCGTGTACTCTTTAGCGTAGAGGAGGTAGAGTTGAACAAGCCATAAATTATAACGTTGCGGCAATGTTCTCATTGTTGATGATGATAGAGGTGGTAGTTTCATGATGATATAGAGGTTCTTGATCAGACTGATACAAAGGTTCCTATTTTAACTAATACGGAGGTGACAATCCATGCTGATTTAGAGACGTATGTTTAGATTGACACATAGGATGGGTTCCTTAGAGGCTTTTCTGACCCTAAGTTTCTCATTGAATATGTTGATCATATGACATTTAGATCATGGAAAACATATAAATATTTTAATATAAGTTGTTTATTTAATAGTGGTTAATTGAATGTAACTAGTTATTTATGTTTTATTTGTTACAGGACTGCGCTCCATCAAGAAATTATCTAAAGTGCAGTTACCTGATTAGGCCATGATGATTGTCGCTGATGTTGATTTATTATCGTTGATGGATTTGTCACTCACCATGTTTGATGCTCCTTTGTTGCTCCTTTTGTTCAATGATGGTATAAGGATATGTCTTCCTTTCATCTTCTATTTGGTGAGACGATGACTATCCTGGATGATGTCTCTAGTCTCTTCGATCTCCCTCTTGCTGGTAACTTTTTCACCACTTTGTCGATGAACTAGAAGATTGCATGTATGACTATTGAGGTATACTTAGTTTTTACACGAGGGATGGTATTGGAAGTTCATGGCTAACCATAATGAACATTTCCATCTCTTGACTTTGGAATATGTATAATTTAATGATTGAGCATTCTCTGTATGAGACGGCCAGTGGGATATACATTTTGAATCTTGTAGGATGTACTATCTAGGTAGATAAGTCTCATGTATACATCGATTTAAAATATGTGTCTTTGTTTGTTGACTTTGAGCATCTCAATTGGGCATGGCGTGATGTTGCTTTTTCTATATTATCTATCTACTACCTTTAGAAGGATAATTTCCTTTGAGATGAGACAACTTGTTGGTTATATGAGTCTATTTTGATTTTGGATATTTATTCATGTTTTATTTTTTTCGTTCTTATTTATCAAAGGCATTTCATATATGTAATTTGTGTTTAGTCTGTGGTGTTGGATGTACGAGCATTTCCTATTCATCTCTGAGACACGCGATAATGGTCCAATCGTTGATGGCTCCCCACAGGCCACTAAATAGAGGTCTAGACATTTCATTTAGGCGGTCTTCTAAGATACACGCAGAGGACTGATGATCTGACTATGGATGATGTCATATGAACACCTTATACTGACCATAGAGCGCGTCAAGAGTTTGATGACACTGCTATTTTTTAGGATTATCTACAATGGGTGAATTTTGTGGTAGCATATTTATCTTGATCAACATTTATGGACCCCAACTTCTCACAAGTACATTGAACATCAACATCATACAAATTTGGACCTCCATTAAGTTGAACTACTTCATAACGCCCATGTTGTAATTCTGACTCATATATTACCTTAGGGTTATCACACAATGCTCCACATACACATCAATCAACTCATATTCATTCACATGTTCAATAAATCGAAACAAATCAGCATCAAAGTTAGGGGGTCTAAAGCCATGAGCAAAACTAAACTTAAGGTCCAAATACCACATACATTCATATTTTTATATCCCTCATTTTTAATTAAATTCTCCAACTATATATAAGACATGTAGTCAACATTCCACTTTGAACTCATTTTTTACACTTCCACATTAGTATATGATTTAACAAGGGTGTGTACAAGTTCACCTCGATGTATTCTTAACCTAATAGTTTGACTATATGCTTGCCTAGATAACATAGAAAATATGCAAATCAAATTAAATTATTGGCACCCCTTTGGGTATGTTTGGATTGATGGAACTCGACGGAACGAAGCTGAATGGAATGGAATAATATTGCGTTCCATTGTTTGGAGTGGCAAAAAGAGGATGAAATTGAGCGGAACATGATGAAATGCAATTTGGAGTGTATGAGATGGAATGAGACATTTTAAATAAAATACTCAAACAATAGAGCGATATTCAAATTTCATTCCGCTCCGTTATGTTCCATTCCACTCCGCCCAGTTGTGTTCCATCAATCCAAACATAATATTTAGGACAAAATATCCTATGGGACCACAAACTAAACCTAAAAATCCAGGGCTTTAAAATTGAGTCCACAACAAACAACAACATAAACAATAAGAGCACATATACTATACCAAAAAAAAGCAAAAGCTTATATTTCTATAAAGGAGATAACAAATGATATACATAAGTTAAAATTTTACTTCATTACTTTTCTATAATGCGGGTAGATTTTTTATTGCCGAAGAACTTCGATGAAGGCGTGAAGATTGGAAGATGAACAATGATGAAGGAGTCAATAATGATGAAGGCTTAAACGGTGGTGAAGAAATTATGAATATGTAACAATGGTGAAGCAGGATAAAAAATGCAGATTTAGATATTTTTCCAACTAGGGTTCAGAAAAGAAAAAAATAGTTTGGATGAAACAATTAAGAAATTTAATCTATAACTCAGTTTTTATTTTTTGATAACATAATGACCAAATTTAAATATAACAAACATAACTAATAATAATAATATGAAATGTTTTTTAGATGACATAAAAAAATTAAAATAGGATAACTAAAACTGTATTTAAATTGTCCCTTTAAATCAACTCAAAATTAAAAAAAAAAAAAAAAAACATTTAAACTTTATAATTTAGTTTTATTTTTCAACTCATTTTTAAACTATCAAATTGTACTGAGTTTGAATTATAGAATTGAGACTTTGATCGAATTAAATTCAAAGGAAAAATTACAAATCAAGTTTAAATAAATAAATTATTAAATTCGAGTAAAGCGTTTGACTAATTTCCGGCCTCAATGGTGTAGAAAAACTAGAAATAACTGGAGGATGATTTTGGCAATGGAGGAGTAAAGTGGGAGTGTCGTCATTACACATTATGTGTATTGGATGCATTACTAGAGTATATCTTTAACAAATGAGAAGAACCTTTATGGTTTACATTTGTTATGATAAATTATAAATTTTGGAAAACTGTATGGTACATATTTATTGGGTACAAAACTAAACCAAAAAATAGGCCACTTTCAATGACTATAACAAGGAAAAACAAACTAACTTAAAAGGAACAATATTAATATATGTAATAATCTTAGACAGGCCCTATAAATATCAAGAAAAATATATATTAATACAAGTAATATTCGTCTGCTATCCATTATCAAGCCAGTGGTGATCCCCCTCAAACGGTTCCCTTCTTTTACAGGATTCTGAATGTACTCGTCTCCTCCGCCTGAAGATGTGTAATGTTTCGGAAGTTCCTAATACAAGCAAATTTCTTCAAAAATTTATACTTTGTTTGGGAAGATTAGACGGCAACTGGTTCACTTACTGGGATTGAAGCGTGTTCTTTAACCTGTGTCAGTAATAGAAGAGAGTCCATATTAACGCAGGTGTTACAAAAGATTACCTCTATGGGTGTAAATTAGGACAGAATAGTTATACTCAATTAAGGTGCTGAAAATACATACAGGATTATCTTACCTTTGCTGATTTAAATAGCTCGTCAAGAACCTCGGATAGAGTTGGATGTGCATGAACTGCCAATTTAAGGTCCTGCATTGTGCCATTTAATGGTGACCTTTGGCAGATAGACACAATAAAACCCAGGTGCATAACTGCATATATATATTACAGTGTTGGTAGAAAATATTACCTGAATACGTGTTCCTAATGCTATAGCATTGGAAGCTTCATGAATGAGATCTGCTGCATGCAAACCAAAAATATGAACTCCTAGAATCTCTCCATTGTCAGGTCTGTATATCAACTGCATGAAAGAGCAAATGACAGTTAGCACTTATCAATATCAAGCCTGTAAGAATAGAGAATTAAATGTATGCGGATAAAAATGGATACGAGTGTATAACAGCTTGCATGGCCGAATAATTTTGGTGGCCACCAAGTAAAGAGTACATAAAAAAATTCAACATTTTCATAAGCCGTATAAGAATAGTATAGATGGAGGAAGACACAAAAATAACCTTGGCAAGTCCCTCCCCTTCATTTTCTGCTAGGGCTTTTGTGTTAGCTTTAAAACTTGTTTTTGCAACACTCACTTCAAACCCCTCCTTTTCACCTTTCTCCCTTGCTTGAGGCTGCAATTTTCAAATTAGGTTATATAAAATATAATAACTTCAACTGAAATATAACAATCAGTAACTTTATTGCATGAATGACATGGGAAAGGATCCTCTCATGGGTGTTTTCATATGTTTCTGTCATTCTGAATGGTGAGAGATTACACATTACCCTCTCATGTGAAAATCACACATGAGAGAATCCATTTCCAAATAACATAGTGGCAAAAGAGTAGTTGAGCTGTAAAACGAAGAGTCCTGACCACACAGATGAAAGAGATTTGATTCACTACAATACTCATAGCAATGAAAGTTCTGTTATACCTCTGTCAATCCAACCATGCTGATTTCAGGATGAGTGAAACATGCAGCTGGAATACTTAAATGATTGAGCACGTGATCTCTTCCCGTGACTTGTTCAACCACTGTTGGAAACATTTTAATCAGATAAAACTGAAGAGGAAAAAAAGGGGAAATATTTCAGTTTCTTACCTGAAATTCCTTGTGCACTGGCAGCATGAGCAAGCATCATCTTTCCATTTGCGTCACCAATGCAGTATAAATGAGGTACCTATCATTCCACATCCTATATCAGTAACAATAAGTCAGACAGAAGATAATTAGTGCATGAGAAGTTGAGACAAACCAGCTTTCCATTTGCATCAATAACACGCATGCGCTCGTCCACGGGAATAAAACCTCGTTGTGTTGCCACATCAACCTGTAGGAACAATTTACAAAAAAAATACATTAATTTCCTTCAGGAAAAATATCCTCTCCAAAACACAGTTCTATTAGAAATACATACATTCTCCAGTCCTAGACCTTCTGTGAATGGAGCCCTTCCAGTTGCTATTAGTGCAGCATCCACCTGTAACAGTAAAGATAACAGTGAAATAAATCCAAATAAAATAAAATATACAGACAAACTAGAGGTGAACGAGCAGACTGTGGAAGGTGCAAAAAAAAACCAAGGAAAAGAGAAAAACTGTAATATAAGTGAGTCAATCATATATTGTCTGCCTC
The DNA here is from genome assembly GCA_021764765.1 of Vicia sativa. Taxonomy (NCBI): domain Eukaryota; kingdom Viridiplantae; phylum Streptophyta; class Magnoliopsida; order Fabales; family Fabaceae; genus Vicia; species Vicia sativa. Next base: position 234,794,609 of record CM038796.1, read on the forward strand.
GGTGCAGCTACATGCACTCATATGCCAAATAGATACGCGGTACATTAAGCACTTGTGGCCTTTGAAAATGAGATCTGAGTTTACTGAATCAACAATCAGAAGCTTCAGCATTTAAGCTCAACACATTGACACATGATAAAGACTTTCTCATGGGAGAAATCTTAACAGTTAAGAACAATGAGTTTACTTGAAATGTTTCTAATAAAAGATTAAATTACCTCCAAAGTGTCCTTTGGTTCCTTAGTTTTTGCATCAATAAGTTCAATCAAGACGGGTTTTCCATCCCTTGCAGGCGTGATCTATGGAAAACATGAGGACAGTGGCGTATCAATGTAGCCAATCAACAACACTGATCAAGAAATTACAAGACTCAGTTGTTACCTTGGATGCAAAAACTCCAGTGTGATAGTCAATATTACGGGGATTTATAAGAACCCTTTGAGCCAGCTTGCTGATTTCAGGATCAAATCCAGGCATAAGCTGGTCTAAAGCTTCAACAAAAGTAACCTGCATAATACCAATGATTACTTAACTTACAGTAAACTAGGAATCTGAATGTTAGAATAATATTTGATAACTTCTAGAACTAGTAAAAAGCATAGCAAGCAGATGATTTTTACAGCACAGGCACAAGTTTCTGATTTCAATAGATAACAGTCAATTATTTGCAATTATTTTTCATGAACAAAAGGAAGTAAAAGTATCAAAAAGATGTGTCACCTCACTTCCAAGTGCCGTATATACATCACTGAATTCAAGGCCTATATATCCACTTCCTACAATTGCTATCCAGTCAGGAACAGACTCCAGCTTGAGTGCATGGTCACTGGTAATCACAGTCTTCCCTGGAGATGAAAGTTGGATTTTTTTATAAAGAAATTATCATAGCCAATAAAACAAGAACTACAGAGATGGGGAAAAAAGGATACATGGCTTGAATTTATAAATGAGTATTAAATTTAGGTCATAAAGAAAAAAGTTTTCCTCTTGATATAAATCTAGAAGCAGATGGAGTTTTTTAAATTTAGTTATATGGAAGGTACGCCGCCGTACACCGAAAATTGGTACTCGGGGTAAATGTACAAATTGGGATATAAGGAATTTTTCTGATATTTTCAATTGGTGAAGAGATAACAACTATTTCTGTATACGTGATGTCTCTTGACCACATGGACTGTAAAAGCTGTGGACCATCCTTCTTTTATAGATTGGTACAGATAGGAGAACTGTAAGAGTCATTACTTTGATATTTTAGAGTGTAAAATAGAAGATCTGACATATACTGAACTAAGGTCCCCTTTGTGCATTTCATTGGAGTCTATAATCCTATATACTACAATAACATAACATTTATCAGATAGATGGAGTTAACTGCATGAATCAAATGATATAATATCTTATTGCAAATTATTTCTAAAAACAGACCATTTAAACTCAAGTCCTTCATATTTGACTTCTAACTATTGGACTGCCCTCCAACTAGTCTCTTCACTAGAACTTGTCTTCACCACAATATGTATTATATGCTATCCAACTTTCTCTCCAATGCATCCATTCTTAATCCTATCTTGTCTTATTCGCTCCATATCAATCACAAGATTATCATCGCAAAATGGAGCTTATTTTCTTATCGATTCTTCACTGTCCAACATTCAGTCTTAAGCAAAATTACTAGTCTAATGGTTTAAAAAGTTGCCCTGTGCTTAAGAGTGCCAGCCATGGCGGCGTTCAAGGTAGGGTCAAACCCATTTGTGAAGCTGTTGTAGAAAGACTTAAATTACATATTGATTCCACCTATAGAAACATCTATCTCTATTAGTTATTTTGTATGATTGACCCAAGGTTCTTTCAAACTGTAAATTGGGGTATAGCATGCTCTCCAACTTTCACCTCTAAGCTTACTGCAACTTATGCAACTTACATTTCATATATGTTTTGTTTATCTTCAAACAAAAGCCATGTGCTTTAAAAGCTTATATCTATATTTCAGTTTATTACTTTTCTAAAATGTTATCAGTGGTGGGTGAAGGACTGTGGCAGCAAGCCAAAAATACGACATATAAATAGCGCTGCTTTGGGGAAAACGTGGCCAGCATAATAGCTGTTGCAACCTGGCAGTTGGCAAAGCATCTGTCACGAAATAACACCCTTGTGGCAATTTGAAATTACATCACTCAACTCTCCAACTCTTACTAAATTATCTAAAAAGGTACATATTGTGATTCATGTCACTGGCTAGTAAATATATTTATATTTTATTTAGTAAGCCCATCCAACACCAAGTTAAAAAGATTGACAGTTAGATGACAATTGGGGTGTATTATAGTTATCATACGCAGCCTACCTTGTTTTCCCAGTTCTCAAACTTGTTATTAACCTACAATACATATTTCTATTTACTTGAGTATCAGCAATATGAACTTTTTTCTTCTCTAAAACCATCCACAAAACCTCTATCTTTAGGCAGCCTAACCATGCCTTTTTCAAAGCAATTGAAATCATGCGAGTCTTTTTTATTCCTGGGATACATGTCTATCAATCTTCTTAGAAAGTATATTTGTTTCACTGTTCACATCCCTATCATAAAACTAAATTAAACTTCTCCGATATTGTTCTATGTACTATTAACCCAAAAAAAAAAAAAAAGGAAAATTTATCCCTTTATAACTTGCATGGGACTTTAGTCTTTTCGTAGAAAAGAGAAGAAGTCAACTAAGTGAAGTAAACTAGAATGCAGGACAAGAAGTCCACTAAATTAAGTAAAACTAGATTGAGATTTGAGAAAACATCAAATATCCATGGTATGAAGGAAAAGAATGATGTGTACCATCAACTTCAACACCCTTAGGAACAAAAGGAACCGACCCAGTGGCAATGATGATATTTTTTGCAGTTACTACGTTGTTTGAAGAGCCAATTTGCACCTTTTGAGGACCCTGCACAGATTCATTCATGGCAACAAATGAATATGTAAAGATTTTTCTACTGCCATTTCAATATAGTCTCAGCTAATAACCAAATAGTTCCATTCACTAAGAGTGAGGTTGAAACATTAAAATGAATTTGAATTATAAAGCCCGTAAAAAAGGAAACAGGGAAAACAATAAAATCTTTTTTTCACTATTTACTATACAAAACGTTACAGATAGGAAACAGAGTGAAAACAATATGGCCTTTTTATTGTTCAGATTGAAAACAGAAAACGAAATGACAACCAACGAGGCCCTAAAGAAGAAAAATAAATGTGGTTTTCAATAAAGTGTTTGTGTACTTGATGGGGGGGAAAGTATATAAAGGTTTATATCATTTCAAGAGTGAGTATTCTAATTTTTTGAACAAGGGTAAATGAACTCGTTTTCAAATTTCTTTTCTTATCCTTCACATCTACTTGTAACTAAATAGAAGAAATAAATAATTTTTCATTTAATTTCTCCCAATTTGATTCGCTTAGAATTGATGTGTAGCTATGCATCAATTGTTTATATGTTGTTGTCGTCTCCATTGCGATTATCATGATCAAAACAGGGTGCAATATTTATCATTGTTATTTTTCAAAAATATTGGTTGATTCACATTGCATGTACCATGAACTAGAGTGGACCGTAATATTCAAGCAGCAAAATAGAGTTAATTTCAATGCAAAAAGGTGGGATTCAAATGAACTAATTAGAGAGTTAAAAAATGAATAAATTTTAACGCCGGGAAGGAATTTTAAAGGCATCTAATTTGAGAATTAAAAACAAAATTTGAATGGCAATGAAGTCAAGTGTCTTTGAAAATGAATTAAGTAAAATAATAGATGTTATTGGTTCTTAATAGCCAGGAATCTATTTAATACAGATATAGATTGCTACTGTTGACTGTTTTACGCTTAATAGCTTAACTTATAAAAATAAAACAATTCCAAGTTTTGAAGGACTCCAAAATTTGATTTCTAAATAAATTCAAATTCCATTGTTTAAAATGAAGGTAGAACCTGTTGTTCAGACCAAATTAATTTAAATCAGTCCTTCTTTTAAATATTTCAAACACGGTTTAAGAGATCACACTATATTTATTCAATATGCTATAAAATTCACAAAGAATAAATTGCATAATGTAATATGCCACTTACCAATATAGTACCAAAACCAGTAAGTATGTCTACTCCAATCGCTTTAAGGGAGCTTGTCAAATTATTTCGGATTTTGGAAGCAAGATTATTAGCATGATCAGCCACTCCTTGTCTGTCATACCCAGCAGAAGAAACCTAAAGAAAAGCAAAACAAACAAAGGTAACATAATCAAGCAAACTCACACCCATCATCATCATGTATAGTACTCTAAATTCTAATTCTAATTCTAAATACAACAATAAATTTAATAGAACCTAAGTAACATTCTTACATGTAAGCCCAATGACTTCAAGTGATGATCACTCCTTAGCTCCCGCATTCGACCACTAGCAGCCAAAAGAGCTTTGGAAGGAACACATCCTCTGTTCACACATGTCCCTCCCACCACGTCTCCCTCCACTATAGCTGTTTTCAATCCCTGCAATCACCACTTCATCAAAATTTCTCCCTAATAAATGTCACATTCACCGCCTTACTTTATATCGGAATCAGTATTTAACAATAGCAACTACTCAATAATAATAATCATTTGCATATCAATTTCAATGTCCATACTGTAGCTACTATCACTGTCACTTAGAACTTGTTTACTAGCTTAATTACAAAATTGACTATGAAATTATGAATCGATCAAACCTTCTCGACGGCGTGAAGCGCGGCACCGTGACCACCAACACCAGCACCAATAATCAACAAATCATAATCGAACGATCCAGAAGTGGTGCTGCCATTGTCGGAGCGGGCAGCGGAAACTATAGCGGAGTATTGACGGCGGAGATTCCGTTTAGGAGAAGATGAAAACCCTAAACCTAAATCTAAACCCAAGGCCTCGCGTCTCAAACCGCAGAAACGGAGGTTTAGAGGTTTGGAAGTGGAGAGTGGGAGAGAGTGGTGTGATCTGGAGATTGTGGCAGCGGAAGTGGTGGGAGAGAAAGTGAGGGAGAGAGAGGATTGCATTTTGGTGAGAGAAAGTGGAAATGGAGATGAAGAGATCTGAGAAGAATGTATTAGAAAAGAGAAGAGATGAACCTCGAGGAATCCGTTGGGAGTTAGGAGGAAAATCAGAAAGCGGAGAAAACTAAGAGTGGCGGATAAAACATAAATAGACCACTTTTTCTTTTTTAATAAACTATAATTAATTAATAGTAGTGAAATATAGGTAAACTACTTTTAGTTGTAAGAGCTAATTTACTTATCTCTTGTATGTTCTATGGTGAAATTGATCTATAGTGAAGTTGTTAGTTGGTCAGGGTGATTGAAGTTGGATATGATATCGAGTATTATGGTTCGATCTTTCACAATTGCGATTAAGAAGAGATTGAAATCGTCATAATTGATTTCTGAACTGGATTATACGGGTGGTGGAAAAAAAGTATCTTAACATAAGTGAAATTAACTGAAAAGATTGAATTCATGCTCATCAATTTTTTTTATGGTCTCTTAAAAGAAAAGTTTGTTTAATGTCATTAACTTGACGTCTCGTCACTTAAATTAGGGTGTATATTTCACACTCAAATCTTCAATAATTGTCTTCTTTAAAGTTGAGATCACTTTCTTCTTAACCATGATGGACATGTCTTAACGTGCTTTCTTCTTCCTTAGCACATGGAATACGGTAGTTTAAAAGAAGATGGTGTGACTTGAGTTTACTTCATCATTTGCTTCTTCTTTTGAACTATGATTCGTCATTTGGTCATCTTTTTTTAGTACCCTCAATGATAAAGTTGGTCTCTTCTTGATCTCGTGGTTAAGATTAATAGTGGGACATGTTGCTAATTTTTGAATGGCTGGAGTTATTGATTCTTTTGGATTACTCTCTTATATAGGCACATCGATTTTGTAACATGTTATTTTATCATTAGTCTAATGTGTGATCTCAAAGACCTTGAAGATAATGTAGTTGCACATCGCAAAGGGGAGTTGGTTGTATGTCTTTATCATATACAGGGGGAGTACCCACGAAACTGTTATTTTGTTACTTGTCTTATCACTTTCGTTTATCATCTTTTATTGAGTCTCCCTCATAAATTGTTCACCTCGAGTCAAGTTTAAAATTGATTCATAAATCTTTGTGGATTTCTTAACCAACCCCATGAAAACCCCAAAATATCCTTCACAAAATCGGAAATTTATTTTCGGTACGCACCACTTTCTGAAATATTTGAGTGAAACCGGAAATATACTTTCGGTATGCACCATATTTTAAAATATTTGGGTGAAAACCAGAAATATATTTTCGGTTCATACTAAATAATGTAATATTAAGAATTTATTTCAAATTTGGTCTCACATACACGCTTTACTTAAAAATTACATACTATTTAAAACTAGAAATATACGTTTGGTTTACACCCAACCCTTTTCAACGTGATTTGCATGATATAAGGTGCTAACCAGAAGTATATTTCAGGTTTCCAGGGGCAATTTAGGAATTTCGTACGGTTGGGTAAGAAGGTTATGGGGTGGGTTAAGAAATTCACAAATCTTTTTAGCATGCATAAATTATTAGTTATATTTGAACTTGATCATGAGATTTTGTTATTTGCACGAGTTTATGGAATAAAAACATTACATGTTTTTTTACTTGAAGAAAGTGAAATATAAAATCTCAAAAGCCTTTTGAAAACACAAAATTTAGGATTTTACATGTTTGAGTTGAATCATGAAAGTCAAACATGTTTTCTTATTCAAATCAATTGGATAGAAACTTTCCAATAAGTTTTTAACTGCTTGATTCTAATTAATTCTTCAACATGGATTAGTATAATAATTATTTAACATATTAGTAAGTAGTGCAAGCAAATAAGTAACTTGCTACGAGTGTAAGGAGCTTGGACACTACAAAAGTGAATGCTCATTCCTCAAGAAGGAAAGTATCAAAAAAGAAAGCTTCAAGAAGAACTCCTTTAATGGAAAGAAGAATAGTCTCGTGGCAATATGGAATGAATCAAAATCTGAAGAATCATAATAAGAGGAGCACGCTAATGTAGCATTCATGGCCACTACCTCATATGGAATCACATCAAAAACTGAGTCAGACTCAAAAGAGATGTTTTTTAACTTTTTCGTGCTGAACTAGAATTATGTTTATCTGAAATTCTGAGTATGTATCAGAAGCTTCAATATAAATTCGAGAACCTTCAAAAAGTTCACGAATATAAAGTTGAAGAATTTGGTAAGTTAGAGAAAGAAGTTTCTAGACAAAAAGAAGACATTTTTATCCTAGAAAAAGAAAATGTTTTTCTGAACAATAAATGTTTAGAACTTGACGAAACTATTTCTAAAGCAACTTTCTTGCCTGAAACTGTCTTACGTAAATATGATAAGGCTTTTCAGAATTTCCTGAACAACAACATAGATAGGTATATTATTTTGATTTTATACCTTCAACCATGAGTTGGTAGTTTACCTTCATCCATATAAATAAATATTGCTCTATTTTTTCTACCTCCTCTAAGAGTGGGGTAGTTAATCGTTATCTGTTAGTCTTTATTATCCTTTCCTTTTTTCCTCATTCACTGAGTTGATATTATCATATCTCATATTTGGGCTTTATCCCAATAGAGTTGAGTTCTCTTTTCTCCAATGGAGTTGGTTTTTCTCCTCTGAAATTCAGTTTCTTTCCTCAGCGGTATCTTGTTCCACCTATGGGTTTGATCTCTTGCATTCATAATCTTAAGCATTTCATGGCATCTTTGGGCCAAAAATAAGGTTTATTTTGTTTTTAAGTATCTTCTATCGCGTCTAGACAAAGATTTTAACCTCCGTATCTCCGGGTAGAAGACACTTAAATAAGGGTAGTTGTTGTACCCCAATATTTGCCCATAAGATCCCCTATCATCTCGTATCATTACAATACATAAAGATCACACATGTGTGGATTAATTTTCTCCTCTACTATCTCATATCTTTAAGTTTTCCCTTGAGGGATCGTCAAGCACCTGGATTGTGTATTGTGTATGTGTATGATTTGCATTTGTTTCTTTTACTAACCTCTAATAAAAAATACCAAAAATATTTGCTTTTATTTTGTATGTTTGTATTTTGTAGGTGATCTAGTCAAAGCATCTAATAAACAAAGTTTTCTAGCATTTTTCTTCAGTGAAAATCAATTTCCCATATAGGTAAATCGATTTCCCTCACTATTTTTGCGCTAGAAATTCAAATTTTTTCCTGTGGAAATCGATTTCCTAGAAGAAATTTGAAATAAAAAAAGAGGTTATTTTCCAATTTTCAGCATTTTGTCTCCAAATTCTTTTTTTTAGGGAATATTCTTGACTTATAAAAAATAAAATAAAAATTGATTACCAACAAATAATTCCCTACATCATTATGATTAAATTCCATCATACATCATCATTTCATCACATGTGCACCACTTGATTCAATTTTGTCTCCAAAATCAATTCTCAATTCCAAGCCTTAATTTCATTCAACTCTCAAGCTTTTGATAGCCAAAATCACCTGGCTAAAAAATCTCTTTATTCCCTCCAAACTATCAAATTCACCTAAAGCTCTTTCTCTATTAAAGTTAGAAAGCTTTTCATTGAAGCTTATTAATCTTTGAGCTAAACCCTCATCCAAACATTTTTTCTTCATCAATTCTCTAGATCAAAGCTTGTGAGATTGCTCTTTGAAGTTGAATTGAAGCAAATTATTGAAGTGGTTTTGTTGATAATTTGCAAGATCTATAATGGTAAGTTAGATCTTCATTTTTTACAAAGTGATCTCTTATTTAATTTTGTGATTTGATTCATTGAGCATTGTTTTGTGATTCCATTGGTGTTAATTTCTCAAATTTTAATAGAATTTTCGTGCTAAATTTAATTCAAGATAGTAAGGTGTTTGATAAAAAGTTTGAGCAAGAATTCTCTTTTTAAAATGTTGTTTTTGCTACAGGAAATCGATTTACCATATGGGTAAATCGATTTCCAGCTATTTTTCTGCGCCAAATTTGCAATTTTTTTATGCAGGAAATCGATTTTCCCATAGGGTAAATCAATTTCCTGAGATAGATCTGCTATTTTTGGGCTCTTTTTGGTTCTTTCAAATTTTCTACTCAATTCTTTCGATGGTTGTTTTTCATTACAATTTTAAATGTCAAAATTCTCTTTAAATTCAATGGACTTTGGGTGTTGATAAAGTTGGATAAATGTTCATTAATTCAAATCTATCATAGAGTGAATTATTTAATTTATTCTTGCTGCTTTGAATTATTGATATATTTAGTACTTTCACCAAGATGAGTGATTGAACTTAAAGATGAAAGAATTTTGAGAATGTGATCCAAGGTAATTTATCATTCCCCTCCCTCTTCATCTTATCTCGTTCTTGTTTTGACTTTTGCTACATGTTTTAGGAGCATGGTCTTTATCATGTCTCTAACATGTAAGGTACATAAATTACTATTGACTGGTCTCATTGTAGGGTGACTTCTATATAAGTTACTTAGTGATGGCTTAACATATCACTACATTTTTGTCTCTTAAATTGGAAAAATAGTTCTTTGTGTCACAACCTTTATGCTTGAAATTGTCCAAGTATGATTAGGTGTTGATCTATGACCGATAAATTTGTCAATTCATCGTGTAGAGACTTTGATTATATCAATTCTCTAATGAGTTCTCATAATCTTTGACCTAGGTTCAAGGCTCAAATCATCGTGAACCATAGCGTGTAGTTTTTTTTATTATTATTTGATTGATTCTTCATGGCCCAAGCTTTAGACTTGCAAGTCCAATGATGATTGGATTTTGAGCTCTGACCAATAAACTTGATAATTCATTGTGTAGAGGCTTTAATTCTATCAATCCTCTGATGAGTTCTCATAACTTTTGACTTAGGCTCAGCGATCAAATTATTATGGATCCTTATAAAATCAACTAACAACTTTAACAATTAACTTCTATCTTTACTTTTATGTTTTTTATTGCTTTATTTAAATTTTAGCATCCATTATCATTTTTACATTTATGTCATTTTCTCTTTGTCCACTTTGACCTTTTATTTTGTTTTATGCCTAAAACATTAATAAAAAATTAAACCATAAAATTTGTTAACTTGGACTTGGCTACTATTCATATGCTTGAAGATTGGATCTTGGACTTGGAGACTCTGTGGCTATGTTGTTATTTTGTTTGAAGTCCTTGAGATTTACTCCAAGGTATTGGATTGTTATATTCTTTGTGTGCAAGTTATTCCTTTTGTGCTCATTTATGAGTGTAAATTGCTCTGTATACAATTGTTACTTTGCTCTATTTTTGTGGACTTAATTTCATCTAAGGCTTGGTATTTTTGTCTGGTTACTATGTTGGCTTAGTTTTTCATCCAAGGGATGGGAACGTTGTATTTGCTTCTTGATGTGAAGTACTGATTTCTTATTCGGTCAGACCATTCTTTTACCTTTACCTTTTATTTCCCTGTACATAAGATAACCTCTTCATCTCCTCTCACTCTTATTCAATTTTCAAAATCTTCTCCTTCTTTTCAAAAACTCTTTTTGTTTTCTAACTTGATTCACTTTCATAATAAACTTGGACTTAGGTCCATGCATTTTTAAAAACTTTTTTCTTAATAAACCATTAACCAGTTTAATAATACTTTGACTTTTTTCAAGACTAAAAAAAATCACTATCTCCATCCAAATCATTTTTGTCACTTTTGGCTTTTTGATGTTAAAAATCCTTTCTCAAAAGACTAAACTCTCTTTTAAAATTGATTGCTCCATCATTTTTTACACCATCTCCACACTTTTCAACCATAGATACTGTTAGAACAAGATTTAGATTCTACAATTAATCTCTAGATTTTGATGATAAAAATACATATATTTTTATTTGTAAATAATTTTGTTTTTAATAGTTTCTTGAATGTGTAAATTAGATGTTCTAATTGATTCGGGATTGTTGTATGAAGAATCATCAGAAAGACTATTTGCATATGCTTCTGAATAATGTTGAATGTTCGTTAGAGAGAGAATATTCCATGTACTATTAGATGCACCATTGATGCTAATATGGCTTCCATCTTCGACAACTATTATGTTTTTGAACTCACAAACCCCTGAAAAACTTATGCATGTTGCTATACGAATCTTCATCCTTGTGTTATTAACAAAGATTTTCTGTATCTTGCGATAAGCTTTCAATTTTTTGCCCATTTAAGTGTATTCCTATAGATCTGTCTTAGGTCATTTTCAACTATCTTAAGGAGTCTATCACCATTTCCATAAACATGAACAAATCCTTTATTCCCTATGGAAGAGTTCTATCAGAAGTTCTCTTCAAGGCAAAGAGCGTGGAAATTGTTCATAGGATTCGTGTTGGTTCTGACGCTGCTTTTAAAGAATAAATTTGTGAAACCTTTGATAATCATTAGTTCAAATAAGTGTTATTATGTTTTTCTAATGTCTCTTATTTCTAATGTTGTCTTTTAAGTATTGATTGTTGTTTTCTTGTTTGTTTTTTGGTTGATCTATATGTTCTAAGGTTTTTATGAATATGAATTTCTTGTTCCGTCTCTTTTATGAACTTACTATTCTTGCTTTTATGAATGCTTAAAATGTCAATTATGCATTTTTTTTTATATCCTTTTGATTATGACAAAAAGTTGGAGAAAGAGTAATGATTTTGATGAATATTCGTTCTCTAAATCTGATGATTTACATAACATTCTAACATAATTATAAACTGCCAAATTACTTAGAATGTGCATAGTTGCTGCAAGAACATTTTGAATGAAACATTGCATTCACTCTGATAAATTAAGTTTTGATATAAAACAACCATTGTTTCATATGTTCAGAGAAAGCATGGATAATCTGATAAGGTTAAAGTTTAAATCAACAATGTTGGTCAAATTCATAAAAGATGACAATGCTTCTAAAGCTTTGAAAGAACGTAAGTTTATGATTCCGGGGTAGATTGTTTATCTCAAGGGGAGTTTTCTAAACTCTCATACTATTTTGTGTATGATTTAACATTGAAAAATTAATCGATTAAAATACATGATTTTGTCATCATCAAAATGGGGAGATTGCTATAACAATAATTGTATGTCTTTAAATCTCTATGTTTTGATGATAACAATGCATATAATTTATGAAGAATTTTTTTAGTCCTAATGGTTCATTGAATGTGCAAATATTAGAATTCTGGATAGTCTTAATCAAGATATCATCATAATCACTTTAGCACTCGGAGAGAAAACCAATAAGTTTATTTTTAATGAAACATCAGTAGTTAGTTATGTTGAATGTTGAATATTCGACAAGAAAATAATCTTGATGAGTTTCTAAGAAGAGCTTAAGCTTCAAAAGATCATAATCAATAGCTATGAAATCAAGATATAAAAAATCAAAGAAGTAGCTGATAAAAGCTTTTACTTATAGCTCGATATAAATAAGTAAGATATCATAAATGAAGATGCTCAGAAACAAAGATCCCAAATACCAAAAAGAAAGAATTCAAGATTAGAAACCAATATGTAGCTGACATAAGTTGTTGCTTTTAGCTCAAATCCAAAGATCAAAATTCAAGATATCAAAAACAAGAAATTCGAGGTCAGAAACCAAGAAGTAGTTGACACAAGTTTTTGCTTTCAGCTCAAATCCAAAGATCAAAATTCAAGAGTTCGGAAATAAAGATTTCAACGTCAAAAACAAATATACTGATAAAAGTTTTTGCTTCAGAAATCAGACATCAGATATGCAGCTCATAAAAACTGTTATCATAAATCAATTATCATATCAAGATGAATTAAATAGAAAATTAGATGTACTAGTACAAGATTTTTCTTGTGAAATCAAACACCAGACATGCAGTTTAAAGGAGTTGATTATCAGAAATCAATATCAAATCAAGACATAGTGGATCAGAAAAGCTTTCACTCACGAATAAAGAAGTTACTCCTCAGATTAGTTGTTGCTTGTATATCTGAAAACAATGTTCAAATATCTGAAAGACTTTGACTATACAACAGTGAAGTATCTTCTGGATCACTTTCATTCTTCAATCAAAATTAATCCAATAATAAGAACAATCAAAGCTCAATAATTCAAAGACTTAAGCTTCAGAAAGGTTGATGAAACACTTTATGATTTCAAGATCTAAACACCAGAAAAGTTTTAGATATCATCTTCAAAAAAGCTTTCGCCTACAACAACAATACTTGTTTCTCAAATAAGTCGTTGCTTATATATATGAAAACAAGAATCCACTATTGAAAGTTTATGAAATGAAATATCTTCCCACCTAATTTTCATTTCTCATATCAGATAAAAAAAATATGCCTTCACGACTAGTTATAAGATTAGAAATAAAGCTTCGTGTTTCAGATAAGTTGTTGTTATTATTTATGAAGATAAGTCATGGTTCTGAAAATTTTGATGTTCCTATGTCACAACAACAAAGTATTTTATGAACTACTCCTCAATTAGTCATCAGAAGAACCAAGACAAAGTAATTGATCTCTTCCAAGCTTAATGCTTCATAATCAGAAGTACATCATGAAAAGATAAATATCAAGAAACTTAGTTAAGAATAATACAATACAAATAGTACATCACAAATTCCACTATCATGATATTGGTTGCACTATTCACAGAAGTTGTCTCCCGTGATTTTATGCAAACAACTACATGCAACTGTCTAAGAAAAGTGATGTTTTGTACTGTTCCAAACCTCTATTGAATTTATCCGTTGGGAATCAAACAATGGAAGTAGAAAGAACCTTTTTATCCTTACGACAACTCTTTCCAATGGCTAAATATGAAGATCAATTAATGGAATGCAATTTGACGATATTAGTTACAACGAAGTCCAAAGTTATTATTCATATTGAAAATTACTGAAATGAAAAGAGAGATAAAATGAAGATATGAAAAAGGAGAAGAAGAAGAAGTTGAAGATGAAGAATTCTACAAGACGTGTAGTGGAAAAAACTGGGAGTATAAGTCATTGAATTGACTTAACTCAAAAAGCAACATAAGAGTCTCCACCGCGCTTTTATTTTATCCAAAGAACTAGGAAAAAGAGCGAATAAAATTCTAACAAAAAATATCAAAGATCTGAGACTAGGAGTTATTTATGCAAAGGGAAGGTGTTAGGCACCCAAATCATCTACGGTACTCTGCAGGAACGTTTTTTTAAATTTGTATATGTGTGCTAAAAAAAAGTATATGTACAAAATAGATGGTGAGGGTGAGGAAAAAAAGTGTTTTTACAATTTTTGGTTGGATAGAACTTCCAATGAGTTTCAGGCCTACATACCAACAATGTGCAATGTTGAAATCAAAATCCAATAGTTCGGGTAAAAAAGACTAAAAATGTGTGTTGGTTGATTATAAGAAAAATGTTAGTTTAGAAAAGCCACAGAGAGCTCAAAAAGTTTGAGTGAGGTTAGGTGTTTTTTAGTCTCAACAAAAGAAAAGTCAAAGTATTATTAAATGGATTGAAAGTTTATTAAGAAAACAAGTTTGAAAATTCTGGACCTAAGTCCAAGTTATTTTAAGAAAGTGGTTCGAGTTTAAGAATCCTTTGAAAAAGAGGGAAGATTTTGAAATTTAAAGAATATAGGAGGAGATGAAGAGGCTAACCTAAGTGCATAAAGTAAAAGGTAAGGGTAAAGAAAGATCTAACCAGGTGAGAAAACTAGTACTTGACATCAATATCCAATATCATAACTCATCCTTCGGATTACCACATGAGCAACAAATAACTAGACAAAAAAAACCAAGCTCTGGATCAATCAATGCCTCAGGTGAACTCTTGTCTCAAGAAAAGAAACGGACAGAGTAACGGCTGTATTTGGAGGAAATCCACTCTTAATCGAGTATAAAGGAATAACCTGCATATAAAGATAATAACCAAGCAAGACAGAATAACACCAAGGGCAAAAAATTCTCCAAGTTGAGGTAAGGGTCCTAATCCTAAGTCCAAAGATCAAACTTCGAGCATAAGGATAGTAACCAAGTCCAATTAAAAGTATTTTATGTTCAAGTTGAATTATTAGGTATTTTGGAAAAGAAAAACAAAGCTCAAGTGAGCAAAATTCAAAATGACAAGAAAATAAAGTGCTCAAGTGAGCAAAGAAGAAAAAAATGACATGAAATGTAAATACCAAAATTAAAGTGCATAAAAGTAAAGAGCATAAAAATAAAATCGAAAAGTAAATAGCATAAAATAAAAGACAATTAAATAAGGTTAGCAAGATGATCATCTTGAAACTTGTTAAGTATATCATCGAATTGTTAAATGTTAGTCATCAACAAGGTGACCAACTTGAAACTTGTGCATGAAGACTTGTTAGAAGCTTGATATAATCAACGCGACCACACGACAAGTTTCAACTGCTTTTTGTCAAGTATATCACTGGTTTTGGAATTATTACATCACTTGATCAAAGATGATTGAGTATTTCAAATGGACAAGGTTAGTGGAAATTTGCCAGAATCTTGATTAAAAAATCAACTCGACCACACGACAAGTGCCACAGGTGTTGAACCAAAATCAAAGCTCAAGTAATCTTTTGGGGCTTATGTTTGAACATTAAAGTTCATGCCACCAATTGATCACTTTTTCCGAATCAGTATAAAATAAAATAAGATGGAGAAGAATAAATAAGTTCCAAATTTATTTTGTATCAAATGAATTTATTCGGTCTAACTTCGTCAAAATCAATCAACTCTCTTGGTGGATTTGATCAAGAGACGTATCAACACCCAAATTCCATTAATGTTGAGAAAATTTGTGACTCCAAATAAATTTATAAAAAAATCAGCCAAATAAAAAGGAATTAAAAGTAATTAAAATGATGGATGAAACATAATTTAAAATTAGGTCATTTAATTGGATTTTATTGACGAAATGCATAAATAGTATTTTTTTCATTGAAATAAAATTCCAAGAAAATTGCCTAAGGTCAAACAAAGGTCAACAAGTTCTCAAAACTGAGCCAAATTGTGCGTTTCATCCTTCTAATCAAACTTGGCAACTTGGTTAATCATGTTTAAGTAAAAAACATGCATCAATTTGGTCATTAAAAGTCATATTATTGAAAATGAATTATGACTTCGAGGAAAACTTCAACTTCAAGGCACCCATTTCCGCAGCCATGGTTCTCTATACTTAGGGACCTTTATGATGCAATCTTGGGCTCTATAGAAAGCTGAGGTTGCAAGGTTTACAATGTGCTTGGAAAGGTAACATTTGGCATATTGAGCTAAAAGTTGTGATTATTTGAAATCACCAAAAACCATCTGACTTTTCACACTTAGAAAAATTTTTAAGTTTGGCAAAAAAATGACTTATAATGTTTTCAATCCAAACATGGCCTTCCATTTAAAATTTGCTCGTGTCATTCAAAGATGAAATGAAGTAGATATCTCAAAGAGAATTTTGCAACAAG
Organism: Vicia sativa; assembly: GCA_021764765.1. Lineage (NCBI taxonomy): Eukaryota > Viridiplantae > Streptophyta > Magnoliopsida > Fabales > Fabaceae > Vicia > Vicia sativa. The sequence continues at coordinate 234,811,129 of CM038796.1, forward strand.
AACTAACCAAAAATTTCAAAAATTGAGAAAGTTATGGCCTTGTGAAGTTATTGAAAAATCATGAAATGACCTATAATCTTTAAACTTCTCCAAGTAACTTCCAAACACTTCCAATCTTCAAAACTTATAAGGAGTTAAAGTTAACATCTTCAAGACTGTCGTGCAAAAATAATGACCTCAAGGTGATAAATGCTGATCAAGATATGATCTCTTGAAGTTGATTGACCAAAAATTGAGAAATTCATCAAAGACTTGTAATCTTTTGACCTCATAGGCAAATTTCTAAGCATTTTATTTTCCTACCAATTGACCTAAGTTGTATTAGACATCCTTAAGTTCATTGTGAAAAAATAATAGGCTCAAGGAGACAAGGGATGACCAAGTTATGACCCTTTGAAGTCATACAAGATAGATGAAGCATCAATCTAGAGAGTTGGCAATCATAGACCTCCAAAATAATCTTCTCATATATAAAACTCCTTAGATCAAAGCATGCTCATATTAGAAGTCCTCTTAAGAATCAAATGACTTTGATATCATCCATAAACTTCATACAAACACCAAGATATGGTTTCCAAAAGTCCAAAACCCTAATTTCAAGATGGATGGCCATAGAATGAAAAATTCTTCAAATTTGATGATCTTTTTCAAGCATGAATCATATACTCAAGATGAGAGGCCACAGTAGATAATAGGAGAAGTCTCCAATGAGATACAATATTTTCAAAATCTTTGAGAATTGAGGAAAGAAGACATGAAAATAAACACATGAACTTATTAACTCCTTGAATAAGAAACTTGTGCACCATTCACCTACAATATTTAGAGAGCAAAGTGTACATGTATCATTGTTAGCCAAGTATCAATCATCACGCACAAAAAATAAACACATTCACAAGGTACTTGGTGATCTCCTATGGGCAAACCCAAATATAGGAGACAAGAGAGAGAGAGACCATTTGTGATCTTTGTGCAATGTAATGGTATGAAGTATTAGAGAATCTTATGGGGGAAAATTGGGGTACAACAGCTACCCTTATTTAAGTGTCTTCTATCCGGAGATAAGAAGGGAACCTTCACCTCGACAGGATAGAAGATATTTAAATATAACATAAGCCTTATTTTTGGCCCTAATATATCATGCAACGTTTAGTGGTTATGCAATGCAACAAGAATGAACTTCATAGTGGAAACATGGCACCACCGGGAAAGAAAAATAATAAGGTCATGCTAGGAACAACAACTCATCCAAGAAGAACGAACTACTGAGGAAAGAAGCACGATCTCATGGGAGAAAAAAAACATGACTTCACTGGGGAATGGGAACTCAACTTTGAAGGGGTAAATCCCAAAGAAAAGACATAATATATACTCAATACAAGAGGAGGAAGCAGAGAGGAAATAATAGCAACGATCCATAGATAGACAATGAACTATCTCCTCGCAGAGGAGTTAGTAAAAACAAATGACCTATGTCGACTTTCTAAAGACAGTAAACTATCAATCCAAAACAAGAGAACACAAATGTCTCTAACCAAAATGTGGTAGGAAAGCGACATCGATAATGAACTAAGTTTCCCAAGAATTCTGGTGTTTCACCAAGGACGGGTCTCATATTCTTCTTTAACCAGAATACTTCATAGGGAAAGGATAATAAATTGAAGATTTATCAGCGAGCTAAACTTTGTCCGTTGGAGAACCCAACAAATCAAAGACAAAACATCTCCCATAATGAAGAGATTGTCATTCATCGGAATAACAAATCAATGATAAACTACCTTCCATAAGGACAAGGCTGTCATTCATCGGAACAACAAATCTTCAATAAACTACCTTCCATAAGGACAAGGCTATCATTCATCTGAATAAAAATATTCGATAAACTATCTTCCATAAAGACAATGTTGTCATTCATTTGAATAACAAATCTTCGATAAACTATCTTCCATAAGGACAAGGCTTCCATTCATCGGAACAACAATTCTTCGATAAACTACCTTCCATAAGGACAAGGCTGTCATTCATCGGAACAACAATCTTCGATAAACTACCTTTCATAAGGACAAGATTGTCATTCATCTGAATAACAAATCTTTGATAAACTAACTTCCATAAGGACAAGGCTGTCATTCATCTGAATAACAAATCTTTGATAAACTACCTTCCATAAGGACAAAGTTGCCATTCATCTTAATAACAAATCTCCAATAAACTACCTTCCATAAAGACAAGGTTACCATTCATCTGAATAAAAAATATTCGATAAACTACCTTCCATAAGACAAGGCTTCCATTCATCGGAACAACAAATCTTCGATAAACTACCTTCCACAAAGACAAGGTTGTCATTCATCAGAACAACAAATCTTCGATAAACTACCTTCTATAAGGACAAGGTTATCATTCATTTGAATAACAAATAAACTACCTTTCATAAGGACAAGGCTGTCATTCATTTGAATAACAAATCTTCGATAAACTACCTTCCATAAGGACAAGGTTGTCATTCATCTGAATAACAAACCTTCGATAAACTATCTCCCATAAGGACAAGGCTTTCATTCACCGGAACAACAAATCTTCGATAAACTACCTTCCATAAAGACAAGGTTGTCATTCATCTTGTAACACGGTGGAAGAACTGTCTTGTTTGTTTTGCGTTTTACCGCAAATATACGGATAGCAAGAGTCGCCACCGACTTTTCTTTTATCCAATAAAGGAAACGTGAAAAGAACAAGAAAAATCTTTGTTAGATTTTGAGTACGGGAGGTAATTATGAAAAGGGAAGGTATTAACACTCTTTCCATCCGTAGTTATCTACGGACTCTTAATTGCTTTAGCTCACATTTTTTGAAAACTTGCTTTATGTGTGTGTATGGTTTGTTTGAAAAGTATTTTGAAAAATATTTGAAAAGTATTTCGCTTTGACTTCATAATGATTCTTGTATCAGTCCTCAAGAATGTATACGAAGTGTTTGGAAATGTTTCTTTGAAAGTGCAAAGCTTTGTAATGATTCTCGTTGGAATGTATACAAAGTGTTTGTTTGAAAAGTATTTTGAAAAAAGTGTGAGGTGTGAAAAGCAGTTTGATTGGATTGGAGCAAGCAATTAAAAGTCTTATTACCTACTCAGAAAGGTCGTTCTTGTTATTTTCATTCTCCTTTAGGGTAGGTAACTCTAGATACCTTAGAAATTTGAAGAAACGATCATCTCTTATTCGTAGGCAACAACTGAGGGACTAGATCATGTATCGTAGGCAACAATCAAAGGGTCATTGAGGGACTATGATCTTTGTGATGATATAGCTGAGGGACTTTGCTAATGATACCCTTATGTTTGAGGGACATGATTATTTTATTCGTAAGGCTACAAGAGAGATTACCCCAGGGGGTGCAAGTGTGAAAGTGTGTTCAATTCAGATATTTTATCTTTAGAATTAGGGTCATCTATGTTGTTTTTAGTCTTGTCATACAAACTCTAGTTACTAGCAGTTAAATATGTACAAAAAGTAGAAGTGCAGAAAGTAAAAGCGGAAAAGTAAAGTCCTACACTATTACGTGGCTTTGGGGTAGTTACATAATAGGTGCGAAAAAGTAAATTTATCCTAAACTATTACATCCTGTAAGCAATTACAAAATAAGAAAAAATGCGAGAAATGTAAAGAGCTACGCTATTACAAAAATGTTTGTGCAACCTATACATCGTTTTCTAATATAAGTAATCATGAAAAATAAATAAATACATGTCAAAATAACCTAATGTCCTAAGTATTTAAAGAAAAAATATTTTTTTTTATGTTTTAGAAATTGATTCTTAATGATATGAAAATTAGTAAGAAAAATGTTTGATGAATTGATAAAAGGGGTTAGTATTTTTTTAAAGAATAGCTAATAATTATAAATATAATATTTATTTATCAAAATTACATATATTTATAATAACAGAAAATGTTATTTTAATGTAAAAATAAAAAATAATAATATGACAAGAACAATAATTCAAATAAACAAATAATAAGTAATAAATAAATAAATAAATAAAATAAAAATTTATTAATAAAACAGATGGGGTATAAGTGAAAGATCAAATTAGTTAGTAAAATTTATAAAAAGAAATAAAGCACAAAGTTCAATATGAAACAAATCCTAATTTCTAAGAAAACTAAATAATTAAAATATTAAACATTAAAATGAAACAAAAAAAAAAAAATAATAACATAAACTACAGGGGCGGCATATATTTTCACACAAGGTGATGGATGGCGGATGCCGTCGTGGTGGTCGGATCTTTTGGCCACGGTTTAATTCGCGGCGGAGCCGAAGTGTGTGAGGGGTTGTCTATGAGTTTCGGGTTTGCGGCGAAACCATTATCCTCCTTCTTCTGAGTTTTTCCTGCAAAATAAACTTCATGTCAATTGTTATATATATTTTTACAGATTTGGATGGTATATAATATGGTATGAGTTTGGTAAAACAAAAGATAGTGAAAAGAAAAATTGGGTTTATGAGTTGAACACCATGGTGGTTTTGTTAGAAAAAAAGGGGGAAAAGTTTATTCTAATTTGCACAAAACATGTGCAAGATATATGTAAATGGCCAGATCCCTGTTAGAATGGATGTAGCCTTTTGTATAGTGTATGGAAATAAGGATTCTATGTGTATGTAGAAGTTAGTGTAGTTTTTTGTTAGTATGAATATACACATGAAAACGAAATGTTAGAACTTTAGGTGTATGTACGTGATGGTGTTACAATGGTTTATACGTACAAGGTTTTTTGTGGAGTTGTATGTACGTGTTGAAGGATGAAAAACATAAAAAAAAATGGGGCTTTGAAGTGGGCTTTTGAAATCAAATTAAAATAGACACGATTATTTTTATCCTAGTTCGTTTGATCTCAAACTACTCCAGTCCACCCGTCAATGTGATTTGCCTCTCTCAACGAGGTCTTAATCCACTAATCAGAACTTGATTACAATCCACTAAGACCACTGCCTTAGTCTTCTCAAGAACACCACAACTTGGTTTCTCAAGGAATTACAATTCACTAAAACAACTGTTTTAGTCTTCTCAAGAACACCACAACTTGGTTTCTCAAGGAATACAATTCTCAGACAAGAATACCTTAGCACTTATGAACTAGTGAATTATTTGAATTTTCTTTTGTTGTTTTTGCGTGATTTGAATTTTCTTTTGTTGTTTTCTCTTCATAGATGAATCCTTATATAGACATTCATGGAAAATATCCGTTGGAGACATCTTAAGCTGTATATGGAATGATGATAATTTGAGTTGATTTTTCTTTCCATAAAAGCGAGATCCTGTTGGAAGTTAACCGTTGCTTCAAATCTTCATTTAATGAATGGCAACGCTATAGAGCATTTCAGCCAGAACATGGATATCAAAGTTTGTAGAGCGGGCTGGTGCTTTTTAGAAGTTTATCAGAACTTCGTTTAGAGCGTGAATATTTTTTACATCTTCTAACATGTCGGAACTTTTGTATGTTCAGTTCAGAGTCTTCTAACGCTATTAGAACTTCGCTTAGATCAGAGTCTTCTAACGGACATCAGAACTTCTGTTCTTCTACTTTCATCAGAACTTCTGTTCTTCTACTTTCATCAAAACTTATATTCTTCTACTTTCATCAGAAATTCTGTTCTTCTTCTTTCATCAGAACTTCTATTCTTCTACTTTCATCAGAACTTATGTTCTTCTACTTTCATAAGAACTTTTGTTCTTTTACTTTCATCAGAACTTATGTTCTTCTACTTTCATCAGAACTTCTATTCTTCTACTGTCATCAGACTTCTGTTCGATAAGATCAAAAATTTCTTTTCTTTTTAAGGTTAGAACTTTATCTGCATACTTTTAAATAAACTTAGAAGCCAACAATGTTTCATACAGAATATTTGTTTATTATAGTCAGAACATGATAGTCATCAACAATATTTGTTATCATCGAAACATCTAAGACTGGTGTAGAACCAAAAAACTATGTTCTAACAATCTTCCCCTTTTTGATGATGACAAAACACAAATATTTTGACAAAGAGAGGTCTCCCCCTGAATTTATTATTCATATAAATTTAGAGAACATTGTACTTCCCTGAAGTTTCATCCATAGTATGATGACGGTTCCAAGTTGATTTCCAGAAGTTGATTTCCAGAAGTTGATTTCCTATTATAATCTTTAGACACAAATGAAATCAAGGGTGATATTAAAATGTTCGAGACTTAGTCTATCAGTAACTATGATGTTCAAAATATCTTACTTTCTCCCCCTTTTTGTCATAAATCAAAAAAAAAATTATCACAGAAGATGACAAATGAATTTGAAGAGATGAGAGTTTAAAGAGAGGAAAAATTTCTTGAAATCATGCAATTTAGTTATTTTAATGCAGAAAGTAATAAAACATGATGATTGCTTGTAAGGGAGGTAGCAGAAGATATAATGAACAGTTACCAAAGTGACCAGCGCCTCAAGTTAACATTTCAAATGTTTCACTCTATCAGAGTTTGAACATGAGTTCATCTTCTGAGAGTGTTTTAACAATTAAGATTGACAGGTGCTGTTCTGGTGAACTGCATGCTTCTATCTTGATTTGAGTTATCTCTCAGATCTTCTGCTACCTCTTTTCTTTAACAACAACATTAACATCTTCTTTATTTTTAGAGAATCCAATGGATGGCTTCTTAACTTCGCTCGATCCTTATTTCTTCAACAATCATCCCTCTCTGACAGCTGCTTCTAGACGGACTCCCATACTTACCATTTCAGAAAAATCATTAGGCGCATTGGCCACCATCTTCATGTAATATAAAGGACCCAAAGTATTCAGGAAAACCTTGGTCATTTCTTGTTCACTTAATAGAGGTATAACCTGTGCAGCAAGCTCACACCATCGTTGAGCATACTATTTGAATGATTCCTTATCTTTCTGAATCATTGCTCTTAGTTGATCACGGTTTTGAACCATGTACATGTTGTAGTTGTAATGCTTCACAAAATATTCACCCAAATCATTGAATGTATGGATGTCACTGCTGTCTAAATTCATGTATCATCTCAAAGTCGCATCGGTTAAACTATCTTGAAAGAAGTGAATGAGCAGACGTTGGTTTTCAGTATGAGCGGACATTTTTCTCAAATACATCATCAAATGATCACGGGGACAAGAATTTCCCCTGTACTCCTCAAACTCTCGAACTTTGAACTTAGCAGACACTTTCACATTAGGAACTAAGTACAAATCATTGACATTATCACCAAACAACTCTTTCCCTTTAAGGGCTTTCAACTATTTCTGCATGTTGTCAAAATGTTCCTGAAATCCATTCATTCAACCATAGAAGTCTAAGCTTTCACTTAAAGTAGGGAGTGAATTATCCAACTCTTTGTTGAAAACAGGAGTAGCGTGCACCACAGGAGGTGCATAAACAACACCAAGTTGAGCCAAATAGGTCACTTGAGCAACAAGGTTCTAACCTTCAGGCATGAAATTCTATAGCATTCCTCAAGGATAACCATAAGGCATACGATGTTAGACTGTAGAAACCATTGGTACCGCATAAACAAGAAAATATTGAACTTCAGAGATAATAGTTGTTTGTTGTGGTGGAGTGATACGACGAGAAGGCGGAGGAGGAGGTAGTGGCTAATTCTGAGCAGCCACCAATTGTTCCACCATAGCAGTCAAGTTGGCCATACCGACTCTCAAGGAAGTAACCTCTTCGCGTAACTCGCGATCATCTTGCTCTAGATATTCCATCTTCTTCTTGGAATTGGCTCAAATGTTGTACGGATGCAACAACTTGGAGACTAAACGAAGCAGAGAAACGAATAAGACACTTTAGAGATTATGAAAATGCAGGAATGTGTGTGTCATGATGCATGACATACAATGCATATGATTTATTTATTATTATTTTTTCTTCTTATCATTCAAGGAACTTAATAAATAAATTTAATTTGCAAAATATCAAGGTATAACACATTTGAAATAATGAAATAAACTCATATCATTTAATAAACTATTTGAGGATTACAACTCTTCAATACAAGTTTCAACAAACCCAAGTACAAGAGAGATACAATACATAAACTAAGAGTCATAAGAAATCAAATCTGCAGAAGATCCCTCTTTAGACGGACGCTTCCTCTTGAGCTTCCTAATCTTTTCCTTCAGCTACTCGTTATTCAAGACGTACCTGCCAACAAAACCTTTCCAAGCACCGGACTCGGGAGGAGTGTGAGAATGATCAGAAGCACTAAGAACTGGGTGAATACTAGAATAAAGTAAATCCTCCTACTTCTCCATCATCTCCACAACACGACTCTCAAGAATATAAATCAAATCATCATTTTCCTTCAACTATACTGCATGAGACATCTTCAAGGTATGATCCTTGTTCTTCCAAGCTTCCTTTTCTTGTTGCATCCTAACCAAAGCAAGTTGAAGATCCTCTATGTCATCCGAACCATGAGTAGTAACCAAGAACAAATTTGCAAAAGGTTATTCATGAGAATATGACATCTTCAACTCAACAGCTCTTGCTTGAACCCATAAAAGATAAGGCTCTAAAGATATTGCTCATTTCTGCCCTAGATTCTCTCTTCCTTTCCTATAAATATGACGCCAAGCTTTCTCTATATTCTTCCTAGTTGCATTGTGGTCTACACCCTCTTTAAGAACAAGCCACTCACATGAATACTATTAGGTTTATCCCTCATCGGATAACCAAGCTGGCGACGCGCAAGAACTGAATTGTAGCTAATACATCCCTTTGTACCAAGAAGAGGCACATTGGGGAAGCTATCACAACTATCGATAATCTCTACATCGTAATAAATTTGATGATACCATACAATATCAGAATGAGTGAGAGCCATAATCTTTGGTGTCCACCGAAGTTCCTTCCTAAGACTCCAGAAAACATCAATTGTAGGTAAGTGAGAAACAAACCAACGGTATAACAATGATGTACAACAAATAATCTCTCCTTCTCGACGAAAGTTTCAAAGATGAATAGAATAATAAGTCTCAACAAGAATTGTGGGAACTAGATTCCCAATCATGAAGATCTTGATAGCATTAACGTCAACAAAGTTGTTAACATTGGGAAATAAGAATAACCCAGTTGGGTAATAGGTTATAAATAAGCATTTATAACCTAGTTTTAGTAAGCTAGCAAATTTTAGAAAGATGTAGTCTTTAGGGTTAGCCATGTAAGTGAACCACCCGGATTGTGGGATGGTCACTAATTTTACATCGAAGCTTGTAGGCAAGAGGACTATTTTTAGTCACTCAGAAGTTGTGAAGCAACAAGTGTAGTTATGTTCTTGGAAGAAGCTGTGAAGCAATTCCAAGTTTAGTTTGTGTCACTTCAGTGACTAGATTAAATTGTGTTTGAAGTGTGGTATCTTCAAACTGTTTTAGTTTTGTTTGGAGTGAGGTATCTTCAAGTTGATTTTAATAGGATCCAAGCAGTCGATGCAGTTGTTGGTGTAATAGTAGTTGATAGACATCATTGAGGTGATTGGAAGTGAGTGAATGTTCTCATATCTAAGTGTGGTATCTTAGGTAGAAGGGTCATTGGGTAGTTTGATTAAGTGAGGAGTGTGAACAGGGTAGTTTCCCTTCGAATTAAAGCTGATAGTAAACTTCATTCCTGGCTTGGTATGCCCCCAGATGTAGGTTGGTTAGAACCGAACTGGGTTAACAATTTCCTGTGTTCTTTGCTTTCTGCATTGTTATGTTTATGCATACCTTGTCTGTTTTATAATGTCGTATCAGATGTCATGACATCCTGAGTCTGGCCCTAACCAGAATTTAAAAACTTGTTTGAGTGCAATATCGCGTAGCAAATACTTCCAAATAACTCTGTAATAGTCCCTTGACTACCCCTAAAAAGGCTAGGATGGGTTAAGGGTTCTTCGACTGCTCAACTTTGCAGACTCTTAGGTCGAAAGCAGTCATGTACTCCCGATTGCTCAGTTAAATAAAATACCACAATCAAGGAGGTCTCCACTGAGTGAGGGATCTCATGTCTCCTTCTTCAGGATTACTCCATAAAAGTTAACATGACTATACCACTCGTCATATCTTAAGTTTGCCTGATTCCGGGTATATGACTCAAAAAGAAGATCACCAAGCACTCCTGAAAACCATAAAAATCCAGACAAACATATGTATATAACAAATACAACAAATATAGCACAAATATACAAATAAACAAAAATAGGGTCAACCCACTTAGAGATGGTCCAACAATAGGTCAAATATCCCCAATAGAGTTGCTACTTTTTTGTAGCGGCAAAAACTGCAAGTATAAGCCATTAAATCGACTTAACTCAAAAAGTAACAAAAGAGTCGCCACCGCGCTTTTATTTTATCCAAATGACTAGGAAAAAGAGCGAATAAAATCCTAACAAAAAAAAAGATCAGAGACCTGGGACCGGGGGTTAGTTATGCAAAGGGAGGGTGTTAGACACCCAAAGCATCTACGGTACTCCGTAGGAACCTTTTTGAAAATTTGTATATGTGTGCTAAGAAAAAATATATGTGCAAAATGGATGGTGGGGGTGAGGAAAAAAATGTTTTTTACAATTTTTGGTTTGATAGAACTTCCAATGAGTTCCAAGCCTACATACCAACAATGTGCAATGTTGAAATCAAAACCCATAAAGTAGTTCGGGTAAAAAAGACCAAAATTGTGTGTTGGTTGATTTTAAGAAAAAGGTTAGTTTAGAAAAGCCACAAAGAGCTTAAAAAGTTTGAGTGAGGTTAGGTGTTTTTTAGTATTAACAAAAGAAAAGTCAAAGTATTGTTAAATGGATTTAAAGTTTATTAAGAAAACAAGTTTGAAAATTCATGGACCTAATTCCAAGTTTTTTTATGAAAGTGGTTCGAGTTTTGAAAACAAGAATCCTTTGAAAAAAATGGAAGACTTTGAAAATTAAAGAATATGGGAGGAGATGAAGAGGTTAACTTAAGTGCATAAAGTAGAAGGTAAGGGTAAAGAAAAATCAAATCAGGTGAGAAAACTAGTACTTAACATTAAGATCCAATACCATATTCCACCCTTCGGATTACCACATAAGCAACAAATAAACAGACAAAGAAAACAAGCTTCAAATCAATCAATGCCTTAGATGAACTCTTGTCTCAAGAAAAGAAACAGACAAAGTAATGGTTGTATTTGGATGAAATTCATTCTTAATCGAGTATAACGGAATAACCTGCTGTAATACGGTGGGAGAACTGACTTGTTTGTTTTGTGTTTGATCGCAAATGTTGCGGATAGTAAGAGTCGCCGCCGACTTTTCTTTTATCCAATTAAGGGAAGGTGAAAAGAACAAGAAAAGATCTTCGTTAGATTTTGAGTACGGGAGGCAGTTATGAAAAGGGAAGGTATTAGCACCTTTTCCATTTGTAGTTATCTACGAGCTCTTAATTGCTTTTACTCACTTTATAAATTGCCTCTTGTGTGTGTGTTTGAAAAGATGTTTTTGAAAAGGCATTTCTCTATGACTTTGTAATAATTCTCGCTGGAATGTATACAAAGTGTTTGGAAATGTTTTGTTTTGGAAAAGACTTTGTAATGATTCACGTTGGAATGTATACAAAGTGCTTGAAAAGTTTTTTGAAAAAAATGTGAGGTGTAAAAAGTATTTTGATATTTTTGAGCAAGCAAAAGAGTCTTATTACCTACTCAGAATGGTCGTTTCCATGTTATTTTGCTTTCCTTTAGGGTAACGCTATCCATACCATTAGTTGGTAGGCAACTCTATTCGTTGGATGTAAAGGGACATTCAAAGGGACATCGGATGGTCATAGAAGGCAACATGTAGGGATACCTTAGCATATTCGTAGGGACGATAATCACTTTTCGTAGGCAACAATCGAGGGACGAGATCATGTATTCATAGGCAACATCGAGGATCATCGAGGGACTATGACCTTTGTATCGAAGGGACTATGATAATATGTTTGTAAGCGTCTTAGCTAAGATATCCCTATGTTTGAGGGACATGACCATGTATTCGAAAGGCAACAAGAGAGAATACCCTAAGGTGGGTGTATATGTGAAAAGTGTGTTGTATTCAGATATTTTATCTTGTGATTAGGGTTAGCTATGTTGATTGGATTAGTCTTGCCATACATGCCTATTTACTAGTAGTTAATATATGTACAGAAAATAAATTCTGGAAATGTAAAGTGCGGAAAAGTAAACCCTAGACTATTACATGGCTTCGGGGCAAATACATAATATATGAGTGCAGAAAGTAAATCCTAATCAAGCTATTACATCCCATGACCAGATACATAATATTGGAAAAAATGCAAGAAATTAAAGCCCTAACTATTACAACCTGTGAACAGTTACAATATTAAAAATAATTTCGCGAGAAGGATCGAATTGTAAATAATAGAAAATAATGTTAGTAAAAAGAAAGTTTTGAGTTAGAAAAAAGTTTTAGGGTTAGTAAACCTAATTAAATAAGAAAAAATATTTTTGGGAATTTTCTGGATTAATTTGATATGGAAAAATGATTTAAAAGTTAATTTCCGATTAATTAACAATTAAATAAAAACATGAGTGAAAAATAATATTTTTTGATGAAAAAATTAAATTAGAGTTTTTCTAACCTAATTATGAAAAGAAATATTTTTTTTTGTGATTTTTTATGGTGTTGAAAAATGTTTTGAAAAGAAATGAAATAGAATAAGAAAATATGAAGAAAAATAAGAAAAATAAGTTAGTTTTGCAAAAGGATAAAAAATAATGTACAAAGCTAGGGATCGAACCCCTGCCCTTGCCTTCATACACACACTGCCTCACCACTGTGCCAAGCCTGCAATCGTGTTAATAGCATGGAACAAAAAGATTATAAGGAAAATAATGTTCCGAATATGAAAATAAAAAAACGCGCCAAGGGGGGTCATCGTCCCCATTTGAATTTCCAGGCTTTTAGTTACGGTTTTCATCCATTGCTATAGCCTTTACCTACAGACCGTTTTTGTAGCTAAATCCCTGCAAGAATCAAATCAGAAAAATACAAACGATAAATGAGTTATGAGGCCATGGATCAACTCGGTTTGATCCTCTGAGTGTGATAGAGTCATTGGTTTCGTCTAATTTTTCCTAATTCGCAAAGCCCTAATTTTAAACTTGGAACCCTAGCCATGGCAAATTTGTATTCCTGCATCTAAACTTGAATCAAATTATCCAGAAAGCATCAAAACATCAATACAAACACAAATATATGATCAAATCTCATTGAAAATGCATGAATAATTGAAATCGATTTTGAATTTTGAAGAGCAAACCGTGACTTCGATTTCTGGATTCTGGACGTGTTGAGGCTTGGTGATGGTCTGGAACGATTCAGAGGACTCCTAGGAACACGTTGCAATGCTTAGTATGCCTTGAATCAAATCAAAACTTTGGCTGCAAGTTGCTTGGGACACACGGTTTCTTTGAAGCTTGCTAGGGTTCTTGTGCCTTCAAAAATTCGTCCTTCAGGGTTTAGAAACCTTCTGAATATATAGAGGATGGATTTAGGTTAAGAATTGATGAGAAAATATATCCTCATCAATGTGAAAATATTTGATTGGAATCAAACTTTATTTTTCCTTTTTGAGCCAATTTCAATCCAATCTCTTAGCAATCTCAATAATTTCGAAATTGACAGCTTGTATGTCTTGCATGGACCTCAAGAATGAGAGAAATCAACCTTGCACTTAATATTTTGATTTTATATCTTTTATTTTAATTAAATTGATTTTAAATGAATAAAAATCCAAAATAAATAAAAATAAAAGATAAAAGGCGTGGCCTTGGGCTTGGAGGTTCTAATTAAGATAAGAAACAAGTTTGAACCAAGAAACGTTAGGCCCATTTAGAAAAAAATTGATTTTTTCAAGTATTTCTCTTCATGCACCTCCTCAAAAATGCTAAACTTGTACAATTTGTATCTTGCTCAATTTTCCATATTTTTGGGGGTTCTTGGACTTTTTAGAAATCTCAAGATATCCTCTAAACACCCCTTTTGGTTTCATCTTGATTGAAGTTTCCATGTTCATGAACACTTCTTTGCAAAAAGATGACTTTTTGTTGACTTTTAAAAGGACCTATAATATTTTGATCCATAACTTCCAAATAAAGCATTTCTAGCCAAATCTTGTGAGACATGAAATTGTAGATAATGGAATTCTCTTCAAAATGAGCTTTTGTGGAAAAATTTCTGATAAAGTATGTGAAAGTTATGCCTGGTCAAAGTTCTGTTGACTTTTGTTTGAAAACCCCTAATTTAGAAACTTTGACTTTTGATCAAATCTTGACTTTTCTTGAGGAATCATGATCAACCTTGATCAAATGATGGATATTGCTTCAAAATATTTATGTTGACAAAAAATTATGAAGTTTGACTGTATGTTGACCACAGTTGACTTTCTGTCCAATACAACTGATTTTCAACCATTTAAGCAATTGGATGAGCAAATTTGAGTTGAAAGGCTTGAAACTTGGCATGGTGATACCTTGAAACATATGATGAGGTATGATGACCACTTGAAGCATTGGAAATCCATTTTGGCTTGAGAGGAGCAAAACCCTAGTTTGGATTGATTGCTTAGGAGAGGGTTTGTCTGATCAACCCTTGTGAAATTCTTAAGTATGGAGATGTGAATTGTTTTGAGAAGTAGGAGGGCAGACTTTGGGGATGACACCTGCATACAAAGATAATAACCAAGAAAGAAAGAATAACACTAAGGACACAAAATTCTCCAAGCTGAGGTAAGAGTTCTAATCCTATGTCCAAAGATCAAACTCCGAGCATAAGGAAAGTAACCAAGTCCAATTAAAAGTTTATGTTCAAGTTGAATTTTTAGGTATTTTGGAAAAGGAAAACAAAGCTCAAGTGAGCAAAATTCAAAATGACAAGAAAATAAAGTGCTCAAGTGAGCAAAGAAGAAAAAAATGACATAAAATGTAAATGTCAAAATTAAAGTGCATAAAAGTAAAGAGCATAAAAATAAGAGTGGAAAGTAAAAAGCATAAAATAAAAGACAATTAAATAAGGTTAGCAAAATGATCATCTTGAAACTTGTCAAGTATATCATCGAATTGTTAATTGTTAGTCGTCAGCAAGGTGACCATCTTGAAACTTGCGCATGGAGACTTGCCAAAAGCTTGATAGAATCAACGCAACCACACGACAAGTTTCAATTGCTTTTTGTCAAGTATATCATCAGTTTTTGAATTATTACATCACTTGATCAAAGATGATAGATAATTTTAAATGGTCAAGGTTAGTGAAAACTTGATTAAAAAATCAACGCGATCACACGACAAGAGAGCTGGCAAACCGGGAAACCCGACCCGCTTTGGATCGACCTGTGACGGGTTTGGGCTTTTGGCGGACGGGCCTAAAAGCCCGAAATTTAAACGGGCTACAATTTGATTGTCCAAGCCCGACCCTTCACGGGTTTCGGTTATTTAGGTCGGCCCGAATAATATTTAATATTATTTTTCTATTAAAAATATTAATTTTTAAAATTAATTTAATTAATTAATAGGCTATAAACTACAAAACTAAAATATATATGACTATTGATCACTAAAAATTATAAATCAATTAAATTCATAACATCTAAAATAAAATATCATAAAACTAAATTATTTTAATTAAATAATCAAGATTCAAGTCGAGATATTAGCAGTATAATGTATTATAAAATGGACATTAATTGTATAATGTATTATAATTTTTATTAAAATGGACATTAGTAGTAAAATGTATTATAAAATGGACATTTGTATTTTTATTAAAAAATAATATGGACATTAATTGTATAATGTATTATAGTTTTTATAAAAAAATAGAAACAAAAATTAAATAAGCGGGCTACCCGCAACCCGGTTGGGCTAGCCCGATTAATATTGGACTTTTAACGGTCCGTGATTAAAAGCCCAGATGATAAACGAACTCTAATTTTTTTGTTCAAGCCCAGTTTTTTTGACGGACTTTCGAGCCGACCCGGTTAATCCGGCCCGTTTTGCCAACTCTAACGACAAGTGCCACGGGTGTTGAACCAAAATCAAAGCTCAAGTAATCTTTTGGAGCTTATATTTGAACATTAAAGTTCATGCGACCAATTGATCACTTTTTCCGAATCGGGACAAAAGAAAAATAAGATGGAGAAGAAGAAATAAGTTCCAAATTTATTTTGCATCAGATGAACTTATTCGGTCTAACTTCGTCAAAATCAATCAACTCTCTTGGTGGATTTGGTCAAGAGACCTATCAATATCCAAATTCCATCGATGTTGAGGAAATTTGTGACTCCAACTAAATTATAAAAAAAATCAACCAAAATAAAAAGGAATTAAAATGATGGATAAAACATAATTTGAAATTAGGCCATTTAATTAGATTTTATTGACGAAATACATAAATAGTATTTTTTTCATCAAAATAAAATTCCAGACAAAGGTTAACAAGTGTTGAAATTTTTTTCATAATTTTTATAAGTCAAAAACTATTTTTTTTAAATAAAGAAAAAAATGGTGAAATAAACCAAAAAAAAGGCAAAAAATAGAAAATTCAGAAATAAAAATTAAATGAGGTCCCCAATATTTGTTAAATGACCATTGGATCCTTCCATAATTTTTTCTGAATTTAAAAAAGTCGAAAAGTATTTTAAAATAATTAAAAATATCAAATAAAAGAGAAAAATCATAAAAAATATCAAATATGAAAAATAAAATTATGAAAAAATAAAAGTCAGAAAGATAATATTTCAAAATATTTTTGAGAATTTTTTCATAATTGTTTATTCAAAAATGAATTTTATATTATTTTTTTGAATTTTAAAACATTTAAAATATAAAATCAGAAAATAAAAGCCAAAAAATATGGACCATCTGATCATAGATAGAATGCGTAAGTAATCAGATTCAAAAGATCACACGCGTTGTGCTTGATATGGATCTCCTTGGTTTTCACACCGGATCAAAAATTAAAATTAAATTAAAAAAATAAAATAAGGAAAAATATTACGCGTTGGATCGATTCTGACTCACAGAAGTAATCAGATCCGAGGACCCCAGAAACGCGTGTATGGTAAGTTGTTATCACCGGATCCAATTTGAAAAAAATAATATGGCGTGCTTTCATTGGTTGAGACGAGACATGTCATCGTCTTCAACCTCCAGCCACTCCAAAATTGACGTTCCTTAAACTGTAAAATCAATGCATATGAGTGATATCCTTGGATTCGTCTCTTCAAGATGATCTCAACCACATGCTCGCGAAAAATTTATTTACACTGAGTGAAGAGAAATTTGGAAAAAACTCAAATAATAACTAGCACGAGTTTGATGAAATTCTCGATTAATACTTAATGAAAACACAAATGGTGAAGATCACAAGGATCAGGGAGAGAAGGAGAATACAATAGAACTTGATTTGACACGATTTGATGAAGATTCCTACCTGAACGAAGTTCACTTTCAAAGCTCTGAAACTGGACTTAGATGACACGATTCAGGAGCTTCAAGGTACGATTCTTGTCCTGTTAGCTTCAGGGAGGTTCAAGGAAGAAGAATCAATGGTTAATTTCAAACTAGAGGTGGTTTAAACACAAATTCGAAGTTGCAGAAATATGAGGTTTGGAGAGAGTTTGGCAGCGATTTTCTGGCTATCAAAGTTTAAGGAAATGAGTGGAATGACTTGCTTATTTATAGGAGAAGTGAATGTGATAAAAAAAGAGGATGCATAATGCAATTTGGAGCGAAATCGTGCACATCTGCATCATGAGAAAAGTGTGACTTGAAAGTTGTCAAAACTCAGCCAAATCGTGCGTTTTATCCTTCTAATCAAACTTGGTAACTTGGTTAATCATGTTTAAGTAAAAAACGCGCATCAATTTGGTCATTAGAAGCCATATTACTGAAAATGAATTATGACTTCGAGGAAAACTTCAACTTCAAGGCACCCATTTCTGCAACCATGGTTCTCTATACTCAGGGACCTTTATGATGCAATCTTAGGCTCTATATAAAGTTGAGGTTACAAAGTTTACAATGTGTTTGGAAAGGTAGCATTTGACATCTTGAGCTAAAAGTTGTGATCATTTGAAATCACCAAAAACCATCTGACTTTTCACACTTAGAAAAATTTCTAAGTTTGGCAAAAAAAAAAACTTATAATGTTTTCAATCCAAACATGGATTTCCATTCAAATTTTTCTCTTGTCATTCAAAGATGGAATGCTGTAGATCTCTCAAAGAGCATTTTGCAACAAGAACCAACCAAAAATTCCAAAAATCGAGAAAGTTATGGCCTTGTGAAGTTGATAAAAAATCATGAAATGACCTATAATCTTTTGACTTCTCCAAGTAACTTCTAAACACTTTCAATATTCAAAACTTGTATGGAGATAAAGTTAACATCTTCAAGATTGTTGTGAAAAAAGAATGACCTCAAGGTGATAAATGATGATCAAGATGTGATCTCTTGAAGTTGATTGACCAAAAATTGAGAAATTCATCAAAGACTTGTAATCTTTTGACCTCATAGGCAAATTTCTAAGCATTTTATTTTCCTACCAATTGAACTAAGTTGTATTAGACATCCTTAAGTTCGTTGTGAAAAAAATAATAGGCTCAAGGAGACAAGGGATGACCAATTTATGATCCTTTGAAGTCATACAAGATATATGAAGCATCAATCTAGAGAGTTGGCAATCATAGACCTCCCAAACAATCTTTTCATCAATAAAACTCCTTGGATAAAAGAATGTTTATAATATAATTCCTCTTAAGAATGACTTTAGAATCATCCATAAACTTCATACAAACACCAAGATATGGTCCCCAAAAGTCCAAAACCCTAATTTCAAGATGGATGACCATAGAATGGAAAATATTTCAAATTTGATGATCTTTTTCAAGCATGAAGCATATACTCAAGATGAGATGCCATGGTAGATAATAGAATAAGTCTCCAATGAGAGACAATATTTTCAAAATCTTTGAGAATTGAGGAAAAAAGGCATGTAAATAAACACATGAACCTATTGACTCCTTGAATAAGAAACTTGTGCATCATTCACCTACAATATTTAGAGAGCATAATGTATATATATCATTGTTAGCCAAGTATCAATCATCACACACAATAAATAAACACATTCACAAGGTGCTTGGTGATCTCCTATGGGCAAACCCAAAGATAGGAGACAAGAGAGAGAGACCATTTGTGATCTTTGTGCAATGTAATGGTATGAAGTATTAGAGAATCTTAGGGGGACAAATTTGGGTACAACAAGATCCTGCGCTCAAATTTAGATTATATTCATCTTTGAAGATTTATGTAAAAGCTAGGAGTTGTTGCTCATATCTTACTAAACGTTTTTGTGTTTTATCATGTACTTAAACTAGGAGTAATCTGCTTGTTAAGAAACACTTTTGTAATCTCCAAGAAACAATTTTGTTTAGAATTGGTGATGCCTCAAGTGATTCAGTGAATATATGTATACTTGAGATGACATTGAAAATTTGTCATAGTAGATGGAATCCTTAAAGGGGTCAATTATTGTTATATCTCTTAGGGGACATGGTAGGTTAGAATTATTAAGGAATCGTTAACCGTAGGATCAGTGTTGTTGTTAGTCACCGACCGGTAACTTGTGCATCTGTAATCTGTTGAGATTACTGGATTAAGTTTTTGTTGAAGGTAAAATAATCTGAGGAGGGTGAATAAGATGTAACATTGTTGAATGTGAACTTGGATATACTGAATGTGTCTGTTTATTTCTACCACTCTATATTATTTCATAGTTTTATCAAATAGTTTTTCAAAATGGAAAAAGTTTGAAAACCCAATTCAAACCCTTTGTTTTTTGTATTTTTCTTTGCCTTTAGAGTTTTGTATTAGAAGTTTAGTCTTCTTATTGAGTTGTTTTTTATAGAGTCAATGAGTTTGAGACTATTAGATATGACTGAGGTGATTTAGGAAGTGAGGTGACGATTTCTTATATCTAAGATGTTTTTAGGTAGAAGTTGCACTGTGTATGGATAAGCGAGAAGTTGTAAAATGAGACTATTGAGACTTTGAATTAATACTACTAATAGTGGATTTCCTTCGTAGCTTGGTAGTTTCTAGAGTAGGTGAGTTGCACCGAATTGGGTTAACAACTCTATGTGTTATTTATCATTTTGTAATTTGAATTTCAATATCACTTGGATCTTGATAAATTTGTTCAGGATGTCAAATCGAATGTTGTAACATCTGCCTTGACATTGTTCTGATGTTGGTTTATCAGTATTATCGTGTGTCGCTTGTTCCAAAAAACTTCATAGTGTGTATGTCCCTCCTTGTTGGGAAAATATCATCCAAAATTGGGATCTCGTTGCCATTGCCTTTGTTGCGGATGGGGGAGACGATGATATCGGGATCATCGTTCTTGTCGTTGGGACCAACTATGATTGGAGTTTGAGTTTTTATTCTGATCTTATGATTCAAGGAAAGAGAGATATGGAAACAAAGATTCCTACAGATGATGACAGTGATTTTACAGGTGATCAGAAAAAGGAGTGGTCGGCCAAACGTTGGTTGATTCAAGTGTCCCACAAACGATGTTGTACCTGCAAGACACTCCGATGCTGAAGTAGAAAAGAGTAGAGAGGCAAGTGAGAGAGTCAGAGATGTGAATGAAATATTTGACCTATAATAATGAAAGGTATTTATAGAGCCCCCAACAATGGGCCAATGATCTTATGGGCGAATGTCAAGGTTCATAATGGATGACTTCCAAGATCTCCATGTGGGAGTGAGGGCGAGCAACACGTACTCACCATCCTAATTTAACTATTCTGAACTTCGCAGTGGACCAACCTTGTCCGTTACAAAGGGCATAACGTTTTCTTTAGTTATGTGAAGTGCGGAGAACAAGTTAATAATATGGCATCTAGTGAGAGACACGTGAAGAATGCGTCTTTAGGTTGGCTCCAATAGATCTCGACATGGAATTGGTTATGCCGTACTCGATAGTGGACCAACCACAAACTCAATCTAAAACAATAACTAAAAAATGAAATGTATTTAATTTATCTATTTAACTATACATGTCCCACACCCACACTTTTATTTAAAAAACAAATTTCTTTAATTGAAAGTTTTATAGTTTTTATTTTTTAATTAATTTTAAAATGTATGTTATTATTTTTATATAAATTATTATAAAAAACACAACAATTAAAAAAAAACACATTAATAACGGGCAGAGGGTTTAGTTTAACGTACGTGAATGACAATTATGTTCAATGGCATGGATCACGCGCGTTAATGGGTATTTCACAATTTCCTCAAAACTCAAGGGGCAATAACGAGATTCCACATAGTTATACATTGTGCTAAGTAATTTGTATTTTTTTGGTGCTAATCGTATAGGTCGAAGTCAGTGTCGAGGAGAGAGAAGAAGAGGGTAGAGAGAGATTGAAGAGAAACTTCACGCTGCTACGTCAATGGCCGTTAGGGTTTCTTATTGATCCAACCAAACTTCGAAACTCAATCTCTTCACTGCAATTGCTTTCTCTCCCATTCTCCTTCGTCTCAAAACCCTAATTTAGTGTTCGAGAGATTGTGTATTGCTTTGAATCTTGAGGAGCTGCGATGGGAGCACCGGCGCCGGAGAAATCTCAGAGCAACGCTAGTTCGATGCAGGCAAGTAATTGGAATCGTTATATGATAATTGATGCTTAATTTTAGTATTCGGTGTTGTTTGGAGTTGGAACTTCAATTTTGTTTATTCAAGGCTTCTGGTGTTCGTAGTTGCTACTTTCGTTAATTTATTAGGACTGATTTAGTTTACTTTAACTCTGAGCTATGTCCTTTTATAGTTTCGTTGAGTTGTTTCTTGAACTTGTGTATGCAATTTATATGTTTTACTATATGCACTCTATTTCATGTAGTTATGTGGAGGGAAACTATTTTAATCCACCTCAGTAAATTTTAATTTGAAAGTGTGATATCAAATATCAATTGCCCCTTTTAATGTTTGTTGATTTTAATAGAATTGTTTGATAGGATTTTATTGGTGTGTACGAGAGCTAGTTCATTTGATATTAATCGTGTTGGAAGTTAAGCTTCTCAAATTTTGTGGGAATATCAGCACATGTATAGTAGTGTTCCTTCGTAAGGGTACGTGCCTATCCCTATTGACAAGGATACCCCCTTGTTTGTTTGTTAGTATCTGATATGAATCAAGTCAGAATTTAAGGACTAACACTTAATCAATCAACTTCTGTATTAATGGAAGAACTGAGGGTATGTTCCTTTTCAAGTATGGTAATGAAGGATTACAAAGTAAGCTAAAAAAGATAGATATGATAACCAAAGAGAGGGGGCCAGCTCTCTACTCTCAACACCACTTTAAAACCTCGTCTTAAAATTTGGGTTGGGCCGAACTCAGCCTTACAAAATCGGCTTGTAAGGTGATGGCTTCCCAAACTTTATGATCACTAGACAAGCCTTATCTCTAGGTAATGTTGGACTAAATCCACCCCTTAACATCCAATTCAAGGCCAAGATCACTTTCCTACTCACTTTCCACACCACCTTTTATTCTTTCTGCTGTAAACGCTCATAGCAAGGCTATTCTTTTATAGTGGGCCTAATAGTTTCTTTAAAAGCTTGAATGGAAATTGTATGTATACACTTGCGCCTAGAATCCAAGACATAGATTAATATGCTTATTGTTGTAATGAATGCATTTAATTCTGTGGAGATTATCCCCTGGATTTTTATCAAGTTAAATATTGAACACAAGGGCAAAAGTTATCTCATTACCTTCAGGCCTCGTCATTCACTTTGAGGCTATCAGGAGCTAGGCTCATGCTCTTTTCTATTTAGCAATTAGACAAGGATCCAGCAGCACTGGAATGTTATTGTGAACTTTAAATGAACAGTCCTGTTTGAGCTATGGATGAATTTCTTGATTCCTGTTCCCAAGACTCCGGCTGCAGTTTGGTTGGAGAATACTCAATATTTTCTCTTTTTGAAACTTTTACCTGTTACTATCAAGATTCCGAATGCTGTAGTTATTGTCTAATTTTTAGTCTTCCCATGCTGTAAGGCTTGGGGTCACTAAATTTACACATAATTTTTTTCTTGTCTTCTCTTGTTGTTAATTGTCCTTAATCGACCTTATGCCCCTGCATGCAGTGTGTTGGGTAACATCCCAACACTCTTAAAGAATAAATTTTACTTTTTACCTGCATTTGTCACAACTTTTTTTACTGTCCTTATTTCTTGTGTAGGCCGGTTCAATTATTGCTTTGAACCGTTTATCAAGCACTTATTAATAGTCTAAATTCACACATTGCTGTTAAGTTTTTATTATATTTTTATATCAGGCCTTACTCATCCTTGTAAGACCGGCTTGTAATAAGTTGAGAGGTTTTGTGCCATTCTATAAACAAACTCATTTTAGGCCTTACTATCTCTTTTCTGTGACACTTGGGTTTTTCTCCATACACCCGCACTCCTCACATTCAACACTATTGAGCTTGGTGCGTTAATATAAGTAATGGGTGAATCAAATTGATAGGCTTTGACACCATATTCAGTCTTTTTATTGGGCCTAACTAGTAAATAATTCTTATGTTGTTAAATAGCTGCTATTCTATTATAGCATATAGAGGAATTTGGACAAATCAGTGTTATTCTGCGATACACTATTTAGTACAAAATGTTAGCGGTGCTATAGCACTATTGCATAGCGGAATTTTAACTATCCACTATTTTTTGCTATTTGCAATTGACAACACTAATTCTTACAAAACCGACTAGGAAGGTGTGGATTGCCACTTCTCATACTTATTTCAGACTGTCTCTTTTCCACGTGAGAGTTGAGTTCTATTCAATACCAAGTGTATGTTTGGGAAAGCTTATTGCCCTGTAATATCTGTAAATATGTAGTGTTTTTTCAATGGTTAAATTCTGGTTTAATGCATCTTACCCTTACTAGTATGGTATCCCATCTGGTGTCAGTATCCCCTCATTGCAGGTTCTGTATGGTATTCATAACTGAAAGAGAAGGGACCAGAATAATTGTGTTGAGGATACATGATAATTATAGTTCTGTTTTTCAGTTTTCATGATCATCAATTACTGTGATCGTAGGAAAAACTTGTCTTTTTTCTGCCATGTAAATTCTGTTTATATATTTTTTTTTGTGTTTTGTACTCCTGATTTTATTTGCACCTATAATAGTGTGAGAGAAGTTGGGGGCATCCTTGTTTAATTTGGCTCATATGATCTTTTCTCCTTTTTCTGTTTTGTTTTTGTTTGCAACTGCTAGTTTCATTTTCCCTTCCCTGTAGTTGTTTTTTTTTTTTTTTAAGTAAAAAGAAAAAATGCCTTAGCAAAGTCATTATCATTTAGATTTACCCCCCTCACCCCCATCCAAATGCCCCATTACTGTGATACAATTTTAGGCATATATATTTTCTTACATGGAATGTGTTTTTATTGTTTCTTCTATATTTGCTATTGTCAGTGGTTGATAGGCATATACAATTGATTATTTTCTGTGGTTGAGAGGCTTATATCAAAGAATACTTTTTACTTATCTCTTTTCTAATGGGATTTTATCTCTTTTCTGATGGGATTTCAGCGGGTCAAGGTGTACCGTTTGAATGAAGATGGAAAATGGGATGACCAGGGTACTGGACATGTAACTATAGATTATTTGGAGGTTTGTAAATCTTTTTCGTACACTTTCATATGTGACATAATTACTTGCTTGTTAAATTTATGATGAAACCCACGAGTACAGCGATGCCATTTGATATATGTGGTATACTATACAACACTTTTTTTTTTGGTTGAAGCTTTAATCTGTGACTGACATGACTACTTCAAGTATCTGCTTGACTTTCCCTTATGAAGTCGTTTTTTTCAAGGTATAAAATCATTCTTAGGTTAAATTCACAGTGTGTGGCAAGTACTTAGTAATCCTAGGAATATTTAATTTAAAAATACACATCCCTTCTGATCTTGAAATAAGCAACTAACAGGCATTTTCTATTTTCATTTTCTAAAACATGCCCTCATTTAACCTTCATTTAACTTCCTGCTAAGAAGATGCGAGACTAGTCAAGTGAACCATTGTGACGGAGAGAAGGTGAGATGCTAGCTAGGAATGATACAATGTGGAAATAATGAAACAAATTTTTTTCTTCTATTTTTATTGTTTTCGAAAATAGCACACAGTTGGTCACTTCAAGAGTCTAGTATCTCTTTGTTAACAAGTAAAATTAATGTAGAATTTGGGGCTTTTGCCTACCAAACATGTTTTTTTATTCTCAAACTAATTGTTCAACTCATATTTACATCAATGTATAAAGTTATAAATAACTTTATATTCAACTTACTTTTAACCAAAGTCAATTCTATATAATAATTTTAGGCCAACCATAGAACTAAACCGCTTTCTATTTCTGTCCTTTGAATAATGAACTTTTAATACTTGTTTTAAATCATTTTCTCCTTAGAGTGTAGTGAGTGTATTAATATTACTGATGATCACTTCTTTCCTCTTATATCTGATTACTATTGCATCTCCCCTTTCCCTATGGCAAAATCAGCGTGATTGATACTTCATAGTACTCAAAAGAATAGATGTTGAATACACACATTACTTTATACAAATTTATATAATTTATTTTAGCTGGTTTTTATTTTTCAAATGGACAAACCTTGAGATTACTTGCACTCAAACTATATAAAATATCGTGCATCTTATAATACAGAGATCGGAGGATCTGGGCTTATTTGTTTATGATGAAGAAGACAATGAGACCATACTTTTGCATCGTGTCAGTTCTGATGATATTTATAGGAAGCAAGAAGGTAATTTGCTACTTTATACACTATCTA
The DNA here is from genome assembly GCA_021764765.1 of Vicia sativa. Classification (NCBI taxonomy): domain Eukaryota; kingdom Viridiplantae; phylum Streptophyta; class Magnoliopsida; order Fabales; family Fabaceae; genus Vicia; species Vicia sativa. The sequence continues at coordinate 234,837,077 of CM038796.1, forward strand.
TATATTACACACACATATCAATAACGGGCATTGCAATTCATCTATGCATGTTGACATTTATAGTTCATTGCATTTATATTTTTGCTGGATGCTTTTGTTCCTCAGATTCAATAATCTCATGGAGGGACCCAGAATATGCCACAGAACTGGCGCTTAGCTTTCAAGAGCCGAGTGGATGCTCTTACATATGGTAACAGAGAATAACTGGTGATTTTTAACTTTTTCTTGGGGTTTTGTCTGTGGATGCTTTAGATTGAGCTTAATTATTACTATGCTTGTTTCTCTCAGGGACCATATTTGCAATGTCCAGAGGAATATGCATTTCAGTACTTTAAATAGTAAGTGACGTAGATTTTAATATCATTATTACCTCTGTTGGTAGGATGTGCCTTTTTGTGTCTTCCAAAAAAGACTCTTTTATGTTTGCATATTATTTAACACTGTTTTTTCTTGGACCAAAAAAGTTAGACTGAAGTATTTGTCAAACGAAATTGTTACTTAAGTGTTTTACCATTGCTTTTGTTATATTTGGCAAATCAGATTATTTACTATTTCTAGTCTATGTCCGGTTGTTGTGGCTGTATTTTTCTGTTGTTATTTATCAGGTGAGACATTTCAGAGCACCAACAGTGAGTTGAAGGAATTGCCTGCCGTTGAACTAACAACACTCCCTTTGATTCTTAAGGTTTGGCTATTGCTTTAACCTTCTTGCTTATTTTTGTAGATTTAAAACATTAAATTCCACGTCCATCATATTTCTCTTCAATGTGTCTCTACATTTCCAATAATCATTTTAGTCAGATTAAAGCTGTTGCTTTGTGCTTTTAGCCTACATACATTAACTAAACTTTTATTTGTCCCTGGAGATACTTGATTTCTCTACCAACATTTTGGTAGTAGCAATAATTCTCTCTCCCCCTTTACTCTTATACTATGCATTAACTTGGTCTGCAACGCATACTTCAGAAGATATTTGCCAGTCTAACTTAAATATCAATTATTAAATTCTAAAACTCTCTAAAAGAGTTTCAGAAACTATGAAAAATGAAGGGAGAAACTGATCCGTGTATTTGCGTTCTGACGTTACGAAAGTTATATACGGTACATGTATACAGTAATTGATGTGTACTGACGGTTACAAACGTTATATTTGTGTACTGAAGGTTGCACTTGCTTCTAATTGAATTATAACTACAGATGAAAGAAAAAATTGATGTGAATATCATTATGGAAATTATATAGAGTACATGTATATAGTGACACTGTATATACCAAAATTTTCATCTGTTTCTAATTGAATTAATACTAACCTAACAAACTGCCAGCTAAGCAAAGCTATAAAACTTGGCATTCTGTGAGACATACAAAAGGCAAGAGGAGTATTATGTTCTCCTATCAATCTCTAAGATATGATATGTTTTAGATGTACTTGTTTACTTTCTAGAGTACATTGTCCTAATTGCTTAGTTACTTTTGGAGTGAGTGCCCTTAAAATTAGAGGTTTGTGTAGCAAACTACCCACCTCCCAAATTTGAACCACTGACACTCTGATCTATCTCTTGTGGTGAATATTTCCTTTTACTTTTCACTGGTTCCATTTGTAGTTAATAGTTATGGCCTTTCTTTCTGGAAAAATAATATTAGTTGGTTCAGCAATTTCAATATCATGACACATGCAGTTGTTAATGATTTCAGTCTTGGTTGATTGATCTGAGAGTATTGCTAAAAATATTCTGCGTGGACACTGTGAAGCACGGATACTTCAAAAACGCTGCCGAATCGTGTCCGATACGCTCTGATACGGCGCCGATACGTATCGGAGGAGTATCCAAAATTATTTATTTAAAAAAAATTCCGATACGGCGGCGATCCAATACATGACTTTTCAATTTTTTTGCTTTTTTTAATGACTCTTGTTATTACTTTTTTAACGATCCAATTTTTTAGTGTTTAATTCTTCCTTATCAATTCCAAGTTTTCAAGAAACGTTCCATTTCCCCATAAATTTTTTTCAATTCTCAATATATAATAATCATGATGTTTATGAATCATCATAACTTTTATTTTCAATTCATATATTACTTTCATTTCATATACTACTTATTCCAACTTTCCATTTATGTAGTAGTAATGTATTAAAATTCTGTTATGAAGACTTTGATTTAATTAAGTATTTAATTTATATATGTATCTTAAATGTATCGTATCTAGTATTAATTAATTAGTATCATATCTATGTATCGGTTACGTATCATATCCGATACTCGTATCGTGTCCGTGCTTCATACTTGGACCTTGTGTTGAAAACTCATCAAGAGCTAGCTAGGGGATGCTGTTGAAGTAATCTCTATTCAATGTTGTCTTAGGATAGGTTAAGAAATGAGAATGGGCTGGATTTTAGCTTCTATACATGATGAGGAAAACAGTATAACTATATAACTGAGGTCGTCTGTAGCATTTTAAGTGGATTTCTTCAATCTATCTGAATTAGAGACCAAATCTCTATATTAGATTGACTTGCTTTCACAAACCAAGTAAACAACTACCATAATATGATAATATTATATAGCTGACACTTTCTTTCTGGGTCTAAACATGTGAATGGTTTAGAATTTGACACCCTCCCCCCTTATATTTGAACCCTACGGGCTTAAAACCTGAACAATGCACTACCCACTCACCTTGTAATGTGAGTACGACAAGAATCAAATTGATATTATGTCTACAGCCCAGTGTTATCAAATATCCGCTATGGCGCATATACATGGCAGTTTTTGGGCTTGCCGCAATGATAAATAACCGCCGCTATTGCGGGCTTTTCCGCTAACGGCACCACAAAACATCTGGTATGGCGGGATTTCGACTCTCTGCCATGGAGCACCATTTGTCATCGGCAACTCTCCCAAAAAGCTAAGTCAAAGGGAAGGACAGTTCAAGTCATTATATGGAGTGCTTTGGTCATAAGATGATATGCAATGTTAACATCCATTCATGCCCAAGAGGACTTCTAGAACATGATGTTATCAAAAAAATTGTTAGTGATGCTGCACATTTGGATGTAGAAGTGTTAATGTAAAATTATTTATGATGATACCTAAACCTTGCTGTGTACATATGTAATTTAATGGTTTTTGCGTGTACTGATTTTGTATTCATTCTCATCTAATAAACCAAAGTTTCATTCTCCCTGTTGCTTCTGAGATATTGATTTCTCTTCATTTTTATCCAATAAAAATCATAAATTCTTGGTAGTGGTACTGTTGAGTGTAATACAACATACATGGAATGCTTTTAATTTGAATACTGTACTCCATATTTAAGATTTTTATGGGTTAGTAACAGTTAGCTTTAATACATGAAACTTCAATATCATTTAGATTGATTTTGCTTTTCTGTTTGCAGACCATTGTTGACAGTAGCATTTCAGATCAAATACGAATAGCTGAGCTACTATCAAGTAATGTAAGCTGCCATTAACTTTGGGTATTTGTGCATACTTTGTCTTCATATCATTCACTTTACATAATTTCTTGCTGTCTTGCTGTTGCTATTGATCTGTTAATCATTTAAGTTTATATTTTTTGAGTATGACATAGTAATTCATGTGGTAAACCTAGGATATGACTTTTTATCTTAGTGTCTCATCATGTATTGTCAAACTCACTTAATGATCTTTGCATAGAAGTAATTAAATGCATGCAGTGAAGTTTTCAGTTAGCTTTATATGGTGGTATGATATGTAATGTAAGTGATTCTAGACTAAAGAATTCTAGATTTCTTTGCATAAGATGTTGATTTTTGTACTTGTAAGAAATTCTTATCTATAAAAAAAATACGGATGAAGTTCTTATCATAGATAATATAAGGTGGTGTATTTTTCCGCAATTATTTGTTAGGAAATGAGGCATGTTTCCTGAAGATATTGTCTGTAATGTCACAGCTTTATATGGCACAACACTTGGGGCATATGCCATTTTGATGATGATTATTCTGTTAATTTCCAATTGTATTATAAGCCCTATGCATATTACTAATGTCTAGTGTCTGTGCATCATAAAGCTTGGTTACATAGTGCTTTGTGTTTTAGAAGCCTATATATCACATCAACCATCTGTATGAAAGAGTCCCAAATAGACTCTGTATGCTTCTGCGTATATATATTTTTTGTATATATAATATCCATCTTTTTCATTTGTGTTTTATAATGTAGCAAGAATTTTTCCGGAAGCTGATGGGGTTATTTAGAGTGTGTGAAGACTTGGAAAACGTGGAAGACCTTCGAACGATTTTCAAAATTGTCAAAGGGATCAGTTAGTATTCATGATTGCAGCATTTTAATTTTGAAACCCTATTTTGTCAATATTTGTATTTATTTATTCCTGTAATCTTTACTCTTGCAGTTTTACTTAATAGTCCACCACTTCTTGAGAGAATTTTTAAGGAAGAGTTCATAGTGGACATTATCGGCGCCCTTGAGTGTAAGTGCATTATTCAGAAATTAATTTTCCAATTGAGTCATATAAGTTTTTCTCATTCAGAGATTATTTCATAATGATTGTTAAAACTGTATTTCTTGTATCTTATTATGAGGAGAAAATATATATATAGGTCTAAGCCTCCTAATCAATCCCACTAATTAAGGAAAGATTTCATACAATAATATCCTAAATAATATTTTAATTGATACTACTCATAAAGGCCATAGATACTAAATAATAATAAACTAATATCTCAACACTCCCCCTCAAAATGGTGCGTATACATCATAAGCATCCATCTTGTCACATATGTAAGTAATCCGAGGTCTTCGAAGAGATTTTGTAAAGAGGTCAGCAAGTTGATCTTTGGAATTAACAAAAGAGGTTCTGATGGTCCTGGTAGTAATCTTCTCTTCTCTCTAAGAAAGTGACAGTCGACTTCAATATGTTTTGTCTTTTCATGAAAAACTGGATTGGAGAGGTGCAAGACTGACTGGTTGTCACATACAAGTTCCATAGGGCCGACTTCACAAAAATGAAGTTCCTCTAATAAATGCTTTAACCACAAGAGCTCACATGTGGCATGAGCCATGGCTCGATACTCAGCTTCTGTACTTGATCGAGCAACGGCCATTTTTTGCTTCCTGCTCGGTTTTGTCCCATGAATCTAGTGGGACCACTTTTAGTTTGTGGGTCTCTCGTTGTAGAGTTCTTTAGTTGTTCGTTGATGTTGAAATCATGACAGAATCAAAAGGTGAAGTAGAAACTACTTTTTCTGCGGACGAGTATAAGGAATATTAGCAATTGAAGGCAGCACAACAAGCCACCTCCTCGGCTACTATTGCTCTGATACCATGTTAAAACTGTATTTCTTGTATCTTATTATGAGGAAAACACACACACACACACACACACACATATATATAAGGAAAGATTTGATACAATAATATCCTTAATAATATTTTAATTGATACTACTCATAAAGGCCATAGACACTAAATAATAATAAACTAATATCTCAACAATGATATATTTCTGTTCTCTACTCGTCTTTCTTTTAAATTTATATGATTTTGATATCTTGGTTGTTATATCATTCCTTAACTGCTAATAATGGTTTAAGTTAAGGATTTACCATTGATTTAGATGGTTACATTTTGATGTTGTCGGTCTTTTCTTCTACTTATTTTGATTACTGAACCACCTGTTTTAGCAATATGCAGATGATCCGGAAGTTACTTGTGTTCAGAATCATCGTAAATTCTTAAAGGACCATGTTGTTTTTAAGGAGGTATTTTTTCGCCCTTTCAATTTTAGTGTGCTCATCTGAAAACGTGACAGAATTTCCCCCGCTCATTAGTACATTGTCTATTTTCTCTTGTAGGCCATACCTATAAAAGACCCCATTGCACTGGAGAAGATACATCAGACATATAGAGTTGGTTATTTGAAGGTTTGTCTCCTTGTAGAGACTTCTATTGCTGTCCCCTTTTCTTCTTCAATGTAAACTTACCTTCTTTTCCCACTTACAGGATGTTGTTTTGGCTAGAGTATTAGATGACGCGACTTGTGCAACCATTAGCTCCATAATACATGCAAACAATGCTTTTGTAAGTTTTGATTATCAGAGAAACAAATTATGTCATATAATATAGTGCTGTTTTTTATTTTGAGTGATCTGTTTTTTTCTTTCTTTCAGGTTATTGCTATGTTGAAGGATGACAGTACATTTATCCAGGAGTTGTTTGCTAGGTTAAAATCATCCGCCACCTCTCAAGAATCAAAGAAGAACTTGGTAGGTCTTGATAAGATAGCAGAGTTGTCTGCCTTTATGAACTTCACCCTTGTACTCTAAAATGTAATTTTTAATAGGAGGGGTTGCATTCATACGGTCTCATTTTTTTCCTTTTAGCTTTAAGGAATCAGATAAGATATTCATATTTAGTCTTTGAACATAAACCTTTTGTATACTGACAGTGACAGAATATTTTGAACAAAATGTTCTGTTAAGTATTCATCTTTCTTTTACTTCCAAAACAGTCCTGTACATCAACATGATCCTGCAGTCCAAAACAGAGAAACTTGTAGATACATGAAGAATTTTATTTCAAATAGGATACAGAGAGTGCTTAACTTTCTATCAAAATGAATCATGACTATAAAGAGTGCTTAACTTTCTATCAAAATGAATCATGACTATAAAACTACCGTATAATTAGGTTTATTGCCAGTGTGTTGCTTCATATCTTGTATTGTTATAATGAATAGATGTTAATGCTGCCTTGTTGGATGCCCATCAATCATGGTTTTCCATGGATTATTATACTAAACATTGTTTACCACTTATGTTGGACGAATAGGTTCATTTCTTGTATGAGTTTTGCAGTGTAAGCAAGAGCTTACAAATGGTCCAGCAGCTTCGGCTTTTTAGGTACGTTTCAATTTGTTAAATTCTTTATGCAACATGTTATTTTAACATACTATGAATTAGCAAGTTTGTACTTAACAATTAGTAGCTTACAACAGCTGTCAGAGGATCTGATGATTCCCATTGTTTAGTAGTTTCATATTCTTTATGTTTGTAGGGATCTGATGAATGAAGGCATCTTTGACATTGTCAGCGATGTTCTGCAAAGTCAAGACAAGAAGCTTGTTCTAACTGGGTATTGATTCTTCCTGTTGGTTGTCTATATAAAATTCAGTTGACTGTTCTGTTTGTACTTTTGTGACTAGTTTCTAATAGGAAATCATTGTGATGGTTGCAGAACAGACATCCTCCTTCTTTTTATGAATCAAGATCCTAATCTTCTGCGATCATATGTTGTTCGGCAGGAGGGAGTTGCTCTTCTAGGACTCTTGGTATGCTTTTTGTACGTAAATTTGATCATATTCAACTTTTTGTTTGTATATAAGTCCTTTGTTTTTGGATGGCCTATGAAGCCCAAATACTTGATACAGGTACGACATGGATACAGATAAATCTTAAAAGTCAAGATACAATACAAATACAACAAGATACTTCAATAAAAAATAGTATATATAAATGCAAAATCTATAAACATAAATATAGTTTAAATGATTATAAACATTCCCATTACTGAAATTGATCAAAACAAATGACAATTTCACTTTTGTTTTCCGCACCCAGTAGAACATAGGAAAGAAACACCATTCAAACTTTCCAAAAAACATTTATGCATTGTTTGGTACGCATAAAAGTGGAGGGAAGGGTGCCTACAACATGGAAAGATTCTTGAAAAGAGAGCTACCTCTATTTGGGTCCTACATGAAAATTGGCTTCGCCTCAAATTGGAGAGAAAATAGGAAAGAGAGCCTTTATTCATGTAAAAGACATTAACACCCATACTTTTGTGACTTTGCTCTCGTACATTAATATTTTTCTTAATTTTAAATTTTTTAAAATCAACTCTAAACATATGGACACAATAATTAATAGAATATGTAATGTATTGCATTAAACAAATTAAAATACTAATGTAAAAAATTAAACAACTTAAACGATTAAATTATATGTTTACTTTTATACAGGGTTCTTCACTTTCACTCGTACCAAAACAATTAAAAATTCGCCTCTCTCTCTAGTCTTTTTCTTCTCACTTTCATCCTCTTACTCTCTTTCCTTTCAATTTCTTTCCATTCACTTTCTTTCCTTCAATTATTTTTAACATCCAAACAAAGTGTTAGGCTCCATTGAATGTGTCAGTCTCCTCTCCCCTTAAGAGAAGCAGATGAAACAGAGACACATAGAAGAGAAACCGATGAAACAGACACAAAGAGAATAGCAATAGATACGAAGGGAAGAAACAAAGCACATCGAAAAAATAGTGGAAAAGACACAAAGTACACAGAGAAGACACCATACTCATTTGACCAGTGCGTTGAGAGACGACTGTGAATGGAGGCTGCGAGGCATTGGTGGGATGGGTGGCAAACCATACCTTTTGATCAAAGGATTATGCATGTTTTTTGCTCCTGTCAGTTCTATTTATATTTCACATTATTTTTTCAATCTAAAAAACAAAAATCTTGGAATCCTGTCTTTTGATTAAAAAACTTGTTTTTTTTTTTTGGAATCTGGCATATCTGTGCTGTATCGGCGCTATTCAACTGTATCCCGTGTACAAAATAGCCATGTATCAGCCACATTTAAAAAAATTAAATAAATTGCCTGATACTTCTCCGATACATGTCGGGGCGTATTGAACATGTATTGGTATTGAATGTGTAGACACTGGTACAATGGCTATTTTGGAGTATAGGGGCTTCTCAGTGGATGACTTGCAGTGTAAAATATTTACAGAAATTAAATAACCTAGTAGGTGAGCCTATATGTATGCATGTGATGTTCCCTCTCTACACTGCAACTCTGGATCATATTAGTAACTGATTTTCATAGAAATTATCTTCTAGATTGTGTTTAGCAGTAACTCAGATTTGAAAATCTGTTATTTACATTATTTTCAAGTGGAAATATGTCCTGAAGCTCAGTTAATTTGTTCATAGACGGCTTCAAAATTTAATAGTACCTGGTACAGGTTGTTTGGTTGGGTAGACCCAATTCTAACAGAAAATTTCGAGTATTTGGAGACAAATAAATGCAAGGTTTGCACTTTTGTAGTGTTACCGATAGTGTAGTTTATTATAAAACATCACTGCATGCAGTATATTTGATCTTCTGCCTATCCAGTTGATTTACAAAAAGAAAAGTCTCCCTATTAGAGGCTGACCGATAAAAGTGCAGTTGCAGAATTCAGAACTACAATGAATTGTTTCAACTGATAATTACAACCATACCTAACTGAACCTAACAGATTCTGAACCAGCTGTTACACCAATAGACATATGTTGCAATATACTCTAAATCCTCCCACCTGATCTGTTATGTACCTAGTTATGGTTTTTGGAAGGCTATTCCTGCATTAATTATTGGTCATGCTATCATATACAGGTTAAGGGAATGGTAACTGACTTTGGAGAGAGCATGCACTGCCAGTTTCTTGAGATTCTTCGAATTCTATTGGACTCAAGCACATTGACTGGACCACAGGTATCTTTTTATGTATTTTCTTGGGCTTCTTATCTCAAACCTTGATTAACACTCCCTTTGTTTGTTATTATAAGTCGTATTGACACTTTCACATATATTAAGAAATGTAATGATTGTTGTATGAAAAAGAGAAATCATTTAAGATTTTTGCAAAATTATCCTCCATTAGTGGTATGGAGAAGATAAATCAACAGAATAAACACTTAAGAGTGTAATAGGAAAAATAGCATTAATGATTCATTGTATTTTAAAATTACTTATAATTTGGTACAAATGTTTTTCTCAAGCTGACATATAATAAAAAATGGAGGGAGTAATTTACTGCCTTCAGTTCTATTTCTGAATATTAGTTGTTTTTCATTTTCATTTTTTATAATGGCTGTATTTATTTTCAATTGGTACATCTCTTTGTTCCGAGTAATTTATATTGAACCTTTTTGTTTGTTGTGTAATTCTCTGTCTAACTGCAATCAACTACCTTGAATTTTTAATTGGTCAAGGGGAGGGGTTGCTTTTATCATTTTGAGAGTTTGTCATAATTTTACGTCTGGAGCGGATTGGCTGTTTAATTGTCAGAGTTATGTTTTATAGTATACCTCCTATTTACCAATTGTTGGAAAAGTTTGCCCATAAACCTAAATGTGTGTCTACAAATTTAAGTTTGTTTGTGCAGGTATAATATTTGAATGTTGAGTTGTGTTTTATAATGTATCTGCTGATTTGTTGGAAAAACTTGTCAGTTAAAGTTTCATGTAAGATGGAAGTCTTTTTCTATGTTGGTAAGAAATGTATTTCTGCCTTGGTTTTCTTGACTGCTTTATTTTATCTGACAGAGGGACACTATCATTGACATCTTCTTTGAGAAGCATTTGGGTCAACTAATTGAGGTTATAACGGCGTCATGTCCCTCAGACAATATCGCCGATGCAAGTAGCAAATCAATAGGTCCTGGACAAGATGTTCGGTTTCAGCATGGAACAAAACCAGAGATATTATCAAACATATGTGAATTACTATGCTTTTGTGTCCTTCATCACCCATACAGGATAAAGTATTACCTTCTTGCTCTGCATTAATCAGATTGACTTCTATGCTATTGCTCAGAATTTTTTTGATCATGGATCTCTTGCTGCTGCTTTCAGGGGCAACTTTCTTGTCAATAATGCAATTGAGAAAATTTTGCTACTGACACGGAGAGCAGAAAGATACTTAGTTGTCTGTGCTGTCCGGTTTGTTCGAACTGTTCTCTCCCGCAATGTAAGTTTTAACATTCGGGCACTGTTCTTTGTAATGAAATTCAGGGAAATTATGAATTGGTTGAAGAAGAAAAGGATTGGGTATCAGTTTTTTTTGTCAATATCGCAGCTTCACTGGCAACACATTATGGGCTAGATTTTTTTGTAGCAAAGATGAGAATGTTGCGTTGGATGTGTGGTAAGACTAAGATAAAATAAAATTAGAAATGACAATATTTGAGTGTTGGGTCCGAATAGTGGAAAATAGACCTATAGATTCCGTGGTAAGGAAAGTAGGTCAGATAGAGAGAAATCAAACAACTAGAGGTAGAGGAAGATCTAGAAAACTATAAGATAAGTTATTGAGAAAGATCTCGAGATTAACAATTTGGATAGAAACATGGTCTTGGGTAGAACATTATGATGAAAGTTGATCCATGTAGCCGACCCCACTTGGTGGGATAAGACTTGGTTGCTGATGTCATTGCAATATCTTTTTCTTCAGAACCAATGTTCTTTTAAGAATCAGAATAAATGTTATTTATAGTATCAGCAGAAGTTCATTTCTCTACTTTATATGCACCTTCATCTGACAATTCCAAGTTTAACCTGCAGGATGAGCATATGATAAATTATTTCGTTAGGAATAACATTCTCAAACCAATTATAGACGCCTTTGTTGCTAATGGTAATCGGTACAATCTTCTCAACTCTGCTGTTCTAGAACTTTTTGAGTTTATTCGGAAGGTATTAAACTCGATGACTATTCATTTTGGATCTTAAATTCCTCAACTAAAACGTTATATTGACAATGTTGTATCGTGTAGGAGAATCTGAAATTATTGCTGAAACATCTAGTTGATTCTTTTTGGGGTCATCTGGTAAAATTCGAGCATTTGGCTTCAATTCACTCATTGAAAGTAAAATATGAGCAGGTAAATTTTTTTCTCCACATGATTTCCGGGCACCGATTAGCACATAGGTTTGAGTTGACATGCTTGCTTGCAGTGTGTGGATAATGGTGGGACAGATGCTGCGGCAGTAGTGGACCTTCGAAGACGAATTGATGAGCGTGCTGTGGAGAGAGAAGAGGAGGAACGGTACTTTAATGAGGACAGGTACACATCGTCATAACTACTAATATAAATTTTAATTTTTATGCATTTGTCATGGAGTTTCTGAACATGGGGGTATTTGATCAGTGATGAAGAGGATGCAGCGTCTGCATCTGTTTCACGTGAACCTAAAGGTCATCAACAACCTATTATTTCCAATGGAGTTGCTTCAAACCATCCACAATCAAGGTAGATTTGTCTATTTTATTTGTTCATTTTTCAGAAGTCCATATGCAATAAAGTGTGTTCATCTTAATTTACAGTCGAAGCTCACTGGTTGACTATGAAGATGACGAAGATGATGAAGATTATAAACCCCCACCAAGAAAGCAGAAAGAAGCATCAGAGGAAGATGACGGGATACTGGAGTCGCTCAGGCTTAAAAGGAAGCTTCCTTCAAAGGATAAAGAGCCTGAAGTTGTGAAGAAGCAGAAGTTAACTAAGAATTCAAAATCTAAAGAAAGTGTTTTTGCTGCGTTGTGTTCAACATTGAGCCAAGCTGTGCTGCCCAGTAAGAAATCTGCAATCAATATTCATAAAGATGATCACACAGTTGAAGAAGATGACCACACAGTTGAAGGGAGGATGAGTTCTCGTGAAGACAATCAGGAAGATAGACAAAATGATTCTAGAAGCAGCTCTGATGATAGCAACGTAGGAGGAACTGAAGATAACCACGAGGAGAAAGATACTTCAGCCTCTAGAAGCTTTTCTGATTGTTTGCATGCAAAATCAGATAACATACAATTGAGTGGTGATGAATGCCCCCTGGTTCCCCCTAAATCGTCGCCAGAGATGGCTGTAAATGGATCATAAGCATCTACAATCATTCATGAAGGCAGATTGTTTATTCTGTTTGACATATAAATTTGCCAGTGGCCGAGTTGTTGCTGACTATCAAAGAAGGCATGCTTTGTAAAACAGAAATTTTACCCTGAAGGGTGTAAATTTTGGTTATCCGTTGCATTGGGGGTATGTGGTCTGGAGGTAGTACTGTACAGTACCACATTGGTGGGAGAATATTAATACAGAAAAGTAGTTGTTGCTTTTACATAACTTTTCTGAACAATAGTTCTGTAATTTTCTCCTCTCCAAACTTTTCCTCTTCCAGCTCATTTATTTAGTTTTATAGTTTTTGCCGGAGGACTCAATGTGTGGATAAGAGGTGATATTTTTATCATTATTCCTCTTTGCAGTTATTTGTCCTTAATGATAGGGGTGCCAATATTTGCCCTTGACAGGTTTTCTGATGCATTCCCCCTCTTTTTTATTTTATTTTTATTCAGTCTGTTTCTAGGGCTATTTTTCCATGAATGTATTAGGACTCAACCATTGTAAATCTGTATGTAACTGTTGCGAATGCAATGATCTCTCATTGCAGTTCTTCCTCATCATAGTTGGATCTATATTTCGTTTTCATGCTATAGCTTTTCGGGTTTATGTATCATATGTCCATTCGAATCTGAAACTACAGTTCTGCACCTGCCTGGTCTATGTCATATTTTTTGTTGTCTTTGTCAGAAATGGCAAAGTAACTAGTTCAATGCTTGGAAAACTGATTGTGACCCGCCGATTTTCAATAACTAGCTAAAGAATTGTAGAATGTGTGGTGTTGTCATCTAGCGTGGTTGATATATTTAGTGTGTTCATTGGTTGAAAATGTTTGCATTTCTTTTTTCTTGTTTAAGGAGAAAAATACACGGGATGTTTTAAGTAGTGATTTCACCCAAGTAAAATCTGGAATTTTTTTTTGGAAATAACAAAGTATTAAAAAAAATATGCGAATAACTATGTGTTGAATTTTTTCCCGTAAATAACCAAGTTTCAGGACATATTAACACTTAGGCGTCAAAAATGTACCGACAAGCCATCCTAGATGGCGCATCCCTTATGTAGGTTACATGTAAGAGCCATTTCAGATGGCTTCTGCGTGTATTTGTATTTGTTATAAATACAACACCCATGTCTCCTTCATTTTTCACATTTTTTTCAACTTCTTATATCATATTCTCTCTTATTTTTCTGTCATGACATCACCATACATCTATACCAGAGATGAATATATTATTTTCTCGGTCTCCAAATCTCTGATGAAAATAAAATTTTGGCACATATTTATCATGGCCAAATTGAACAAAGAGTTGATGCGATGGTTAGAGGGAGAAATAGAAGTTGGTGAAGAAATTAGAAGGATCAAGAGGAAGAGAACAACCATGAACTTCACAATTGGACAACATCGAATTTGGTTGGAGGAAGTCAAAACAGACGTCGACGTTATTGCGATGATGTATGGTTCTGATGAAATTGTTTTGACGGTTGTAGTATTTTAAATAATTTTTTGTGTTGTTGATGCTACATTTTCATGTTGTTTTAAGTTTCATGTTGTTTTTGTTGTTTTAATCGTGTAGTTTTTTATTTTGTTGTCTACATATTGATGTTTGTAAGAAATGCTGTTAATAAAAAGAATAAGTTTTGTTATAATATTAAAAAGTGCAGATAAATTCCATACAAATTTTAGGATGTCGAGCTTGTAGCACGTTGGGGACAATTTTTTCGATTGTGTCCGACTTGACGACATAGACCACACTTTTTTCTAGTTTGTCAAGGTCGTCCATTTTAGTTGTTATACTTTTGTGTTTGGGACGACCCTTTTTATTTCTCCGCATTTGATTGTTATGCCAAACTACTTCCCATTCGTACGCATGCCAATAATCTGGATTTGCTACCGGTTCGAAGGCATTGTTGTATACGTTAAGCAAGGTCTCAGACTTGTAAATGGGAGAAAGAAGTAGTAGTGCATCTTGATGAACATGTGCACACGCCACAATGATTAGAGCAGGACATTCGAAAGGTCTGAAATTTTCCACAGTCGCACTAACGAGATGATTGTTTAACCCTGTACTATTGTCTAGCCAAACCCTCGTTGTGGTCGATTGTCTCTTTGACAATGAAGTTATGGTTATGTCGGTCGAATCTTATAACAAGATGAGTGCTAGCTTTGGCACTTTCGGCCTTAATAAATTTCATGCAGCTTTCACTCCACAGTTGTCCCGATTGTACCATTGCGTTCCACTTTTCACCTCTCTTGGCAAACAACGAGGCTATGCTAAAATATGTTGTACTCACCAAAGCAGTTATTGGAAGTGCTCTTATGCTTTTGAAGACGCCGTTCATTAATTCGACTAAATTTGTTTTCATGTGGCCCCAACGCACTCTATTGTCGTATGGCCGTGTCCACCTTTTCACTTGCAGATTATCAACCCCCGCACCAGCATCTAGATTTGCCATTCTGATCTGGCCGCGATAATATTTAAAACGTGGTTGTGTTAGTGCGTACGCTGCGTTCATAACTATTTTCTGAAGACTCTTATCTTTGATTTCACGCATAAAATTTTGAATGATATGTCTTGTGCAATAAAAATGTGTAGACGGTGGGTCGTGCCAACCGTTAGCGGAATTGTTGTACGCACTATCAATTGAGGCATGCCTGTTAGAAATCAGACAAAGATCACATTGTGGAGCTACGTGTGTTCGAAGATTCTTTAGGAAGAAACTCCAAGTTGTTCTAGTTTTTGCCTCGACAAGAGCATAGGCGATTGGGAATACGTTATTGTTGTCATCCTGTGCGACAACCAACAGTAGGGTGCCCTTGTATTTCCCGTACAACCATGTTTCGTCTATCTGTATAATAGGTTTGCAGTGTGCAAACCCAGTGATGCAAGGTCGAAAATCCTAGAAAAGTCTACCGAATATTCCATACTCGCTGACACAGGTACCGTCTGGGGAAAACGCCGACATCGTTTCCATAACATAAATTGTTCCAGGAGCATACGTTTGCAGTGCATTCATGTAGGAAGGTAACTCTTTGTATGAACCTTCCTAGTTACCATAGATTTCTTCAATAAATTTTTTTGCTAACCAGACCTTTCTATACGAGGGGGTATAATTGTATGCTGTAGTGATGTGCGATATTATTGCTTTCACCTTCAATGACGGATCACAGCTGACAAGAGGTAAGATTTCTTGACAAATGAGATCATAACTCAATTTGTAGTGATCCTGAGATAGTGTGGAATTAACACAAGTGTGTTTCGTCATAGAACCTATCACCTAGGAATCACTCCTCAACCTGTACGATGCAATTAGATTGAACATACACTCAGGGTGGGTACAAATGATTTTGTATCTGTCTGCATTTGTTCGATCCACATGAAAGTCATAGCTGTTTATCATGTGAAACTTTTTTATTGCTCACACACAATCTTCTTTTGAACAAAATTTGTCTTTGACTTTTAAATTTGCCACCTAGCTGCCACCTTGCCTTCCATAATCCATGTTGAATGGCGCCTATATACCTTTTTAGAGAGGAGGCGCCATCCCACTTGGCTCCTCTCTAACACGTGGCATGCATGCATGCAAGGCCTCAACCACCTCATTTATTCCTTTGTTGACTAAATCCCCTATAAATATGGCGCCTCTGATGTGTTTTTTTTTCCATCACCACTCTTCACTCTACCTCTACCTCTAATACAACTCTCATATCATCAGAAACAAATTCAAGCACGAGTCTTTTGACTTTAGGAGAATCTCAACGAGGAACAAGGACAAACATTGCTACCTATGTAAGTTTTATCCTTTATATTCTTATTCTTACATTCATTGTTTATTATGTTCACGTTATATCAATTTATTTTCACGTTATATTTAGGACACGAAAAAATTTAGATGCTGCTCACATCATTATATTGCTCCAGATCCATTAATCGTTACATACCTTGTATGTGTCGGTTTTGGGGATGTTATTAAAATCTCTAACTGTACGATAAATTCAAAGTTTATTCTTGCATTGTGCGAAAGGTGGAGACCCGAGACACACGCCTTTCATCTGCCCATAGGTGAATGTACGGTCACACTTGAGGACGTTTACATGTTGATGGGTCTTTCGATTAATGGTAAGGCGGTTAATGGTCCGGTCCAATAAGCCAACGCTCTATGCGAGGAGATGTTGGGTAGAGATATGGTGGAAGGTCCTAGTGCAATAGGCCGAGAAATTCCACTGAGGAAGCATAACTGTGTAAGAACATAGATTCAAAGACAACATTCTCTATTCACAATTAGTTGGATGCGTATCTTGGTCGATATTGAATTTCCTCTTTCATGAAGCAAATCGAGCATAACAAACATGTACGAGTTCGACAAAGTGTGGATGCACAATTCGAAAGACTTATGGTCTTCCATGTGCTTGTCTCATTGCAAATAAATTAAAGATTAATTCCCCGATATGTATGGATGAATTTTATAGTCACTTGAGAAGACTTTGGTTTGACGTTCAAGGTGTGATGAAGGATGGTAAAGTTGGTATAAGCATCTAGATCGAGTGACAAATAATCAAAGATAGATTTGCGAAGGTAAATGATACCATGAAGTTGCACATCCAAGAGCAGTTAAGGAAGATTTCATATCTAAAAATCACATATTTGAAACCTTATTTTCAACTGGTTAAAACCAAATGGGCCTCGAAAAAGGTAAACTTGATTCAAGATGACAATTCAACAAAACGAACTCTATCGTACTTTGAACATGTTGATTCACATTTCTCGGATTCTCCAACTCTAAAATTTAAAAAAAGTGTTCAAAAGGGTTCTGCACGTACTTTGAAGAAGGAAAAATACTATCTCAATGACTCCGATGGGAGCCAATTTTCAGTGTCTGTTTGTGGTGAATTGGTGGACTAGCTTCTTCACCAGATCTTGATAGTTGGTGACAAAGAGTCTAAAGAGGCTCATATACCATCTCAAGGATGAGTCCCTAATGGTGTCGGACATGAGCAGTCAGATGCCTCAATGATGGCTAATTGCATGTTTTAATGGAGGCTAAATGCTCATATGGGTCAATACATCCATCGAAATTTGTCAACGATGGTGAATTAAAGTTCTCTCAGATGAGCGTCTTCCATATCTTATTTGAGAGATGTTGATGATCCCATACTTCAGAATCGTTTACCATATTAGTTTCTATTGACACTGTTGAATATGAATAAGGTTATCCTTCAAGGTCTGGTTTTGGTGACGGAGACTGTCCATAACATCTCACATCTCCACTATGAAACTTTCCTTGTCGTCAGATTCATTATTCTTTTGTACCATAATAAAGGGCGAGGGTAAATACAATACTTCGGTTGAATGATGTGATAGATTCCCAAATCAATTTTTCCAAGCAACATGGTGGACGTCAATTGTACTTGCTAAAAATACAAATGCATAACAACTTCTAGTGAATAAGGGATGTTAGTAGCTTTATGGTGGTCATCGTATTGAGAGCCTACTCACATGAGATGAGATACACTAGTTATGTGTTGTGGTCAGGTCTTAAGTTTCACAATGTAGCTATATTTATAGTCCTAGGGTCAGAAAACAAGTATTGTGAGAATGTAACATTTACTCGAGGAATACATGGCTGATTTTTCGAAATCTCGAAATTGTAGTCAAGTCTCACGATCCCTTATGTAATGTTCATTGATCCAATACACGGTCCATGCACAATTGCACTATATGAATGAAGAAGTTAATGATTAGGATGGATGAACGATGTATTTGAATAAAGAACACTCGCTCGAGAGAAGAGCATTCAAACTTATGAAAGGGATACTTAAGAAGGAAGAAGGGTTAAGTATGTGCTTTTTGCCCACCATCAAGACCTCTTCCATGTATATCGTTGTAGTTAATATTATTATTCAAGGATTCATTATTCATAATGTTTTTATATATAAATTTTTTTATATCTTTTATTAATGAGAAAAGGGGTGATACATTGACATTGTTAAAAAGTGTTATTCTCTCGACCAATCACGATCATGAATCCCGCTAAATTATGTATACCTAAATTTATGATTATAATTTTTTAAATTAAAAACATGATTAATGTAAAATGTAAATAAAATAGAAACTAAATTGTCCCGTTAATTTCTTCAAAAGTTAAAAAAGAATATTTTCATCAATCAAACAAAATAAACAAAATGTAGTAAAGTAAGAAATACTTTTTTCATGAATCAAACAATGAAACAAGAATCGGTCGTAAGTTGCAACACAGTGAATAGGTACAAATCCATGAATGTTGCAAACAAAACGGGTTGCCACAAACTAAGCACCCACGTATCCACGTATGTCTCTTTCTCACACGTGTATCCCATGCACTACCCCTCAATTCTATGTCAGTTATTTTCTCCATGTAACTCCTTTTCTTTTCTTATTACTCCCTATATACTATTTTGGTGCTTTCATTTCATTACATTACATTACACTCGAGAAGAAGAAGATGAATAGTGGAAGCAGCAACTTGGAGACTCGTTCTCTTCTTGATGAACTCAGTACCTTCAACAAAGGAGGCCTCTTCGACTTTGGACATCCTCTTGTTAACCGCATTGCCGAGAGTTTTGTCAAAGCCGCTGGTGTAAGTATACGTATACGGTATATCTATCTATTTTTATTATTCTCTTTCATTCTCTCTCACATTGGTTTCATATTCAGATCGGTGCAGTTCAAGCTGTGTCACGTGAATCCTATTTCACTGCTATTGAAGGTGCTGGAATTGATAATAATGGTGGTATGCCTGCAGAAATTTCTACCAACAGACACCGTTTACATGGTCTTAGAGGTAGTGTAGGTCCATGCAATTTCATTGTTATACCAATTTGGCAATCTCTTATCATGGTAACATTTGTTCTCTCTTTTTATTTTAGGAGAAACCAGCAGTAAATCTATTGAGGCAATGGTGAGTTCGTCTCTAATCTCTGCCTAATCTTTCAAAATGGAAAGTTAATTTCAATATGTTGGTACATTTGGTATGTTATGTTGTGTGTCCTATTTTGGTCTAATTGTTGTGTTTTTTCTTCACCAGGTAAAAAATACAGGAAAAGAGTCCTTCCAATGGGGTAAACCATCTGATATCTAATATGTGTAGTGGTTGCATTTTCTATAACTATTTTTGAGTGTTACGTGTTAGTGTCTGACCAACTCTCAGGTTTCGAACCTGAGACCTTAAGAAGAGCATACTCTTAGGTTTCATAGCCTTTGGCTTTGAAGGGGTGAAGCGAACGTGAATGTTGAATGATGTTACAATATTTTTTTTCTCTCTCTAAAATGCAGGATTGGCTGCAGGACTATACTCAGGACTGACATATGGGATGAAGGAAGCTCGAGGAGCACATGACTGGGTAATGTTCCAAATGACAGAAGTACTATACATTAGATAGTTGATCTTTGTGTTATATGTTTGTTAAGATATTTTTGTTTGGTGCAGAAAAATAGTGCAGTTGCTGGAGCAATAACTGGTGCAACACTTGCACTAACATCAGATGACTCATCTCATGAACAGATTGTGCAATGTGCTATTACTGGTGCAGCAATTTCAACTGCTGCAAATCTTCTAACAGGGATATTCTAGAACCTGTTGAGATTTTTAGTCTTTCTTATATCTTGTTATTTGTTACAATTAATGCTGCTACTTGTTAAAGTGAACTTGTAACAAGGATTTCGTTTTGAATTTGTAGTTCTCTTTGTCAAAGGCTTTTGAATTATAATCCGAGTTAGTTTCTAGTGCTACTAACACCCAATCTTCATTATTAAAAAGATATAAAATGTAAGAGGTATAATGGCAAATACATCTTACTATCATAGTTTTATGTCTTAACATCAAATGAAACAATGAGTGTCATGTTTTAATGCATCAACAACTACCTCAATTATTGTTTCTTAGAATCAAATTTTAAGCAAAATCAACTTTTTTTTATGGTACTAAGCCCAAGAAATTCACTATAAAGATTGAAACTTTATGAATGAAACAGAGGAAAACAGAGGAAAGAAGAAGTAACAAGTCAGTAACAAAATAAGTACTTATTTTCAAAATCTTCTCTGTTTCATGTTGAATATGTATTCTATGCTAATGATTGTTGGAATAATATAGCAAGTTTTTAGTTCTACATTATAAGACTTACATATATAAATGGAGAATCCATCCTTATTTTAAGATATGGAGCTTCTTGAAGGATGAAAAACACAATAAAGGATACTTACATGAATTTCAATAATACATTAGACATCTTTTTGACACCCAATTTGAGTGTCAAAATATCATTTATCATATGTTTATGACTTGGTGAAGTAGATTTTGTTGGTCTCGGTTTTGTCATAATCGATATGCAAACCTATTTTCGATATGGGAGCTTCTTGAAGGATGAAAAACACAATAAAGGGGGTTTGAATTGGGGTTTTGAAATTTGCCTCTCTCAATGAGGTCTTAATCCACTAATTAGAACTTGATTACAATTCACTAAGACAAACTGTCTTAGTCTTCTCAAGAACAACCACAACTTGGTTTCTCAAAATCGGCATACAGACCTAGTTTAGATATGGGAGATTCTTGAAGGATGAAAAACACAAGAAATAGGGGTTTGAATTGGGGTTTTGAAATTAAATTAAATTGACAAGATTATTTTTATCCTGGTTCGTTTGAACTCAAACTACTCCAGTCCACCCGTCAAGGTGATTTGCCTCTCTCAATGAGGTCTTAACCCACTAATCAGAACTTTATTACAATTCACTAAGGCAATTGTCTTAGTTTCTCAAGAACAACCACAACTTGGTTTCTCAAGGAATTTCAACTTAACAGTCAATTACAACGATGTGTGTTTAATGATGCTTCTAAAAAGCTATATCACAACTGTGATTTTTACACAAAATATCAAGTACTTATGAACTAGAGAATATGAATGATTTGAGATTTTTTTTTGTGTTGTACGCGCAGGAGTTCTCTATCGTTTTCTTCAAGAATGAATTTTTATATAGGCGTCAAAAACTTATCCGTTGGAGACATATAATCTATATATGGAATGATGATGATTTGACTTAATTGTTCTTTCCATAAAAATGAGATCATGTTGGAAATCAGTCGTTGCTTCAAATCTTTATTTAATAATGGAAGCGCATCAGAACATTGCAGCCAGAACATGGATATCAGAGTTTGTAGAGCAGTCTGGTGCTTTAAGAACTTTGGCTTGAATCCTTGATGTCTTTATCAGAAGATGATGTAGCAGAGCTTTAAGATTTCTTAGATCAGCTGACAAGGTTTACATTAGAGTTTGGTGCAGCCTTTGGTGCTTTTAGAAGTTCATCAGAACTTCGCTTAGAGCGTGAACCTTCTAACGTATCAGAACTTCGCTTAGAGAGGAATCTTCTAACTTATCAGAACTTCGCTTAGATTAGAGTCTTCTTCTACTATCAGAACTTCTGTAGGTTCAGATCAAAAACTTCTTTTCTTTTCAAGGTCAGAACTTCGTCTGCATACTCTATTAAACAAAATTGAGAGACAACAATGTTTCATACAATAAAACAAATTTATAATCCAAACAATAAAACAACCCTTAAGAGCATGAAATGCATAATTTTTGGATATACTGTAATGCAATTGATCAAGATAAAAATTCTTAAGAACAAAAATTTCTCAAATTCACACTGAAATGAAAACCCTAGAAACAGAACATTCAGAGGAAAAAGATTAATTTAAAGAGCAAAGATGAAAGAAAGAGTCAAACATAGATAGAGAAGTGATGTTGGCTGAGAGTGCAGTGACGTCGAGCAACCGAACAAGTGTAGTGACCAAGTGAAGGACGTTTTCTGGAGAGAAGTCAAAAACATAAGCATCAATGGTTTAGAAATGAGGGGAAATGGAAAAATGAGTTACAACCACAAAATAAGAATGTTCAAAAATTTTAATTAATGAGTGATTTATTGGGTGTGAAGAGATCTATGATATTAGTGGAAGAAATGAAGAAAAAATCAAAAGGGAATACAAAAGAAAATAGAGAAGATAAATGGTTTGAAAAATACTAAAAAAAATAAATTCGAATGAGTTAGTAACAAGAAAATAAGTGATACACTAACATTGTGAATTACTTTTTCACTTGAGATATAAATAGCCATGATTCATTAAAGACAAAATAAACCCAATTTAAAAAATCAAAACCCTAAATCAACGAAAACACAGCGAAGCGGACCGATCTCATCACCATCCTGGTTTATCCTCTTCCGCCAGAAACACTCACAAATTCATCATTCAGGTTTTCCCTCTCTTCCTTCATGTAGCACGCGCTAGGGTTTCATAACCATTGCGATTTGCGGTTGCGATAGCCGCTCCTTACTTCGCCGCAGATCTGACCTCCACTCCACATCACCGGCGTTCAACCGCCGTAATTATCAATTTTGTTTTTATCTGTACTAATTTCTGTTTCTTCAATTTTGTTTTTATATTCTTGCAGTTGCAATTTTAAACCTATATTTGAAATAGAAAATGTCAAGTAAGAAGGAAGAGAAAGCTCAGGTTGCAGCTGATAGAATCAAGGCTGCAGCATTGACTGCTGCCAAAGGGCTTAGTCGAGCGCAAGCTGAACGCGCGGCTACTGCTGCTGCTCGAAATGTTAATGCTTATGGTCAGAAGGAAGAAGGACCTAGTAGATGGCAAGAGAAAAGGGAAGCTAAGAGACAGATGTATTTGATGAGTACTGAGAAAGCTGTTAAATTGGGTGAAAGGAAGGATCATAAGCCCACTATGTCAACCATTGGTGGGAATGCGCAGTGTCAAAAGTGTTACAGCGATAAACACTGGACGTATGAGTGCAAGGGGGAGCGGGTTTACATTTCACGCCCTTCTCGGACTCAGCAGCTTAAAAATCCTAAGTTGAGGGTGAAAGTGTCGGAAGTGACTATGGAAAGTGATTTGGGTTATAATAATAATAACCGGAATGATGCTAAGGAGGAAAAGGTTAAAGTGAGTCCCAAAAAGGCTAAGAGGAAGCATCGGTCTGCTCCAGGTAGTGATAGCGAGGATTCAGTGTTTGAGACTGATAGTGGAAGTGGGTCTTCGTCTGTAACGGGGTCGGATTATTCTTCTGAGAGTAGTTCGGGTTCCAGTTCGTCATCTGATTCAGAGGAAGAAAGGAGACGGAGGAAGAGGAGGAGTTTGAAGAAGAAGCAGAGTGAGAAGAAGAGCAAGAGCAAAGGGAAAAGCAGGAGGTACAGTACATCATCTGAATCGTCTGATTCAGATTCTGGTTCAGACTCTGATTCTGATGATAAAAGCAGCAAGAGGAAGAAGAGGAATAGCAGGAGACGTTGAATGAAACTGAAGAATGTATGGAGCAGCGAAGAGTTTGGTTAGTAAGTGTCAAACAGGATCAGTGATCAGCTCCACAGACACAATCTTCCAATTTTAAGAGATATAATGTAGAATAAGCTTTGCTAGATACCTGGGTTGTACGTATTCTCTTTCATTAACTTTGTTATCTTGAAGAAACTTGGAAGTTTGATTTTATCTTTAATGTTTGATGTAATGGATGATACTCTATGTATCTTGTGTTGTTTAAGAAGTAATATGGATTTTGCAAATGATGCAAGCTTCATAAAGTCTGCCATACTCATACAATTCCGTTTACTACTTAAACTTTTTATGGTATGAGTCTTTCATAACGGAGGGTTTTCTTGCATTTACTTGGCATCAAATTAGCAGAGCATGAGTTTAGTGCTCAGCATTTTCATCAACTGATGTACTCGACTGTATTTGTACATCACCAGGGTTTCAATGTTCAGTTATATGATTTTGATTCACTATGAACCCCATTAGCTTTTAATTTACATCATGTGGCCTTGTGAGACTTTTTCATGTTTTTTCTTGCAGTCTAGTTATGTGCGTGTGTATTTTCTATTTTCAATGGTGGTATTTAGATTTAAATACACGACCCAGTGCAACTGACAAAAATTACTCATGACTATTCCAATGTCTGTGGCTTTATTGTCATGTGCCTTAAGTTTTTTTTTTTTTTTGGGATTATATGCATGCTGTTGTTTAAGTTAAAGAGAAACTTTTTCGGAGCACTCCGCCACTCTTTCCCTTAAAATGCTTGTGGCAACTTAACACCTGTTATCAAGTAATAATATGTTCTGTAGGACACACGCTCTTAGGCGTTCCTTGCATACAGAGTGTGCCTATCTGGCTACAGGTATGTTGATATTTAGAATATACATGCAAATAAATTACAAACATTTACCAATGCCAGTCTCTAACTGTTAAATACTTTGGATTCTTTAAATAAGATACCTTGGCTTTTCAATATAAAAATAAAAATAAATGTCAGAAATTTGTAGTCTTACATGGAGTATAACTCAGTTATACCCAACTTGATTGAAGTCCAATTCAATTGCTTGAAATCAAGGATCTCAACAACCATTGCTTAGGTTTAACACCGACATCTCACATTGAGTCTTTTGAAAGGGTATTTGTTTCATACACAGGACATTCTTGACCTGAATCTGACACAGTTTTAGCTTGTGTGTTTTAAGGTCTATCTATGTACATAGCCTGCAAAGCTCATTACTGGGCTGAAAAATAGGAATTTACAGTATAGCACAGACCATATGCTAACCCATGCTTTAAACTAATGTGCTCTTAGAAACCATATTCTGCCAGTTGTCCCTGACCCTGAGGACTTATTGGATTGTTTTGACCAAATTAAAATTGTAGATCTCTTGGTAAATTGAAATGGTTACGGTTTCTCTCCCCTCATGATTCTCTAGTGTTATTTAAGGACATAATTCTTTTGATTATCGATAAAATTGATGTGAATTGAGAGTGAATTCAATGCTGAGAAATTTGTTGTTTGCTATTAATTCCAGGTTGGCTCACTATTGTTAGTCTACCGTTATTATTTCTTGCATATTTCAATGAGGGGGAGTCAGTAATGGATGCCCTTCCTTTTAAGGTTCCATCATAAGAAAATGCATTAAAAAACTATAGTGAATGCATTGTTATATATAGTAACCTTAACTTGTTTTATAAGCAGTTGATAACATGTAGGTCAAAGCATATAGAGAGTACTTATTATGGCCTTTTTCACAATAGTATGTTTTATTTATATATACGAAGGCCATCTATATAACTAGGAGCAGCTGATTTATTTGAAGTCGCCAAGCGTAAATGCTCCATTACCATCACCCTTTAACTTGATGTTGGTGTTATTAGTAACACCAAGTAGCTTTTGATTGTCTCCGTTGAGAAAGCCACCTGCTGGTGCTTGAATGGGAAGGGGAAGATTTGGTTCAGTCCGAGTTGACCTAGCTCGGCTTCTATCACGTCCATCCACCATGTCAGCAAAACCTCTAAACATCCCTGCAATTAAGGTTAATCAAACAGAAGTATGAGCTAATTAAGCTGTAAAGAAAATGAACTGTTTAGCTTGTTTTCTTTGTTATATGTGTGCATAATGTTGAAGGAAGATCACCTTTTTATAGATGCAAAAATGAGAATCTTAGGGTTAGTGGTTGCTTCACACTAGGCGTGTTCAAAACTCTTGTCCCAAACCCTCTTATTACATGTCTCGTTCCAAAAGTTTTAGTGGAAATGATGTTATTTTTTACTCATAGTTAAAGTCTTTCACGAGTCAAATTCATTATCTTAGCAATGTTTCACAAACTTTCAAGAGTTTGTTGAAGTTTGATTTTAAAGTGCTGAGGTTATTTTTGTTCCTATGCTAATATGGTTAATTTTGATTATTGTTCCTATTGTTATATGGTGTATTTTAATAAGGTTATGTTAAATTTTCCCTACTGAGAAGCAATAAAATTTTGGAGATTAGTTGATTATTTTTGTTTAATAGTCAAATTTAATATTATTACCTTATGAATTACATGTTGAATAAATTCAATTTTATTTTAAAGTTTTGTATTACTATTTGGTTGCTTGCCATGGGACCAATCCAATTTTATCTTTGTATTGTTCCGTCTCTACTAAAGGAAGACTTAGAAAGACTATAAAAAATTAAAATTGTTTTAGGGAGATTTCAAGATTAACGATTTAGATAGAAGTGTGTTTCAATATAGAATATTATGATGAAAGTTGATTCATGTAGTTGATCCTACTTAGTAGGATAAAATTTAGTTGTTGTCTTGTCTTTATTATTCGAATCTCATCTGGTGTTATTGGATTAATGACTTGAATCAGGTTCAAATTCTGATGTAACCTTATGATTAAGCGATGAACACAGAATCCTACTTAAGGTGTCTTTTGGAAACTTCTTCCTCACAAATAGGCATCAAATTAAGTGGTACATAGTTTTATTACTTTATTTTATGAAGAATAAGAGTAATGTTAGAGAAATGTTTTTCATATATTCGTTCTAATCAAGATAACAAATGTCTAAATTCCATAGGACGAAA
Source organism: Vicia sativa (assembly GCA_021764765.1). Lineage (NCBI taxonomy): Eukaryota > Viridiplantae > Streptophyta > Magnoliopsida > Fabales > Fabaceae > Vicia > Vicia sativa. Next base: position 234,864,233 of record CM038796.1, read on the forward strand.
CCAAATGCCTGATGGATTTCAGATGTGTTATTTAAACATCTATTTTTTATACAATTTTTGGGACATTTTATTTTTCCATCTTTTTATTGGACAAAATCAATAGAAAGAGAAAGAGTGATAGAGAAAGTAAATATACGATGAGAGTTTGAGAGAAAATTGTCTCAAAAGATGTCAAAAGTAGATGTTCAAATAACATGATTGATTTTTGTTTGGGCATCTTTTATGCAATTCGTGTAAATGGATAGAATTGAATAAAATATGAATTATATTCACACATATTTTTAAATTTTATGCAGTCTATATATGTTTGTGTTTATCTGATTGGATACGATAATCCAAATGAAATATTCTGTTTTAAATTAATGAAAGCATCTTTATTTTGTTACATTATTTTTTGTGTTTTTCTGATTGGATATGATAATCCAAATGAAATATTCTGTTTTAAATTAATGAAAGCATCTTTCTTTTGTTACATTATTTTTTTACAACAAACAAACATTCGATTTAGAGAACATTAAAAGAGACAAGAAAGAAATCCCTTGCTTAATCTAATCTATTCTTATAAAGGGCTTAAATATATTTAACTTAGAGAATTTATTTCTTCACCCTATAGTTTTAAAAAATATTCTATGCATTTCTTATAATATTTTTTTAATTCAAAAATATATTTTTGGTGCATATATATTTTCTGTTAAACTTTGACTAGAAATCAAAAATATATTTGCAAAGCAAATCAATAATATAGAAAGATTTATGTTGGCAGTGGATCTTTTTGCGCGTTATTTCACATTGAATACAAAAATATATACAACAAAACATATTACAAAGACATATATAAATAGATACTAGTAAACAATATAAAAGGTGCTCGTAGTCAATATAGGGAGTAATTCAAAATATAATTCAAATACAATAAAAAAACGAATAGAAAAATACATATACAAGAACAAATATTACTTCCCAGGGTTCCTTCGCTGCCTCCTGTAAAGCAGAACCCCCTGAATCTCCTCTATGATGGCATCCAGAACACCTCTAATACCAGATCTATTATGAAATAAACCTTCATCAATATCTGTTGTACCCCAAAATTTACCCTCCCATTTTAAGGTCAAGGTACCTCCTCATGTCCAAGACTACTTAAGGAGTAACCACTCATGTTCTTCTTGTAACATCCCAATTCTATCCCAAGCAATTATCAGAAAAAGCAGAGTATAAAAATTTCTAACATATTTGGGATATCACATTTCAACATGTAACCAAATCAATTTAATACTTTTAGAAAGGATACATAACACTTAAGAAGCAGAATGAACACAACACATAGATATAGTCTTCGTAACATAACCAAACTTTAATTAAACACGTAGCGGATTCATGATCATCTTCCAAATAAGACATAGCATCTTTCAAATCTTAAAACAACATTAAACAAGTAAACTCCTCAAATTGACAACTTTAAGGTTTGACATAAAACAACAAAGTAAAACATGCGTTTATTTCCCCCTCGAGTGCTACGTATCAGAGCAAATGACACCATACTCGAACTAACAACGATAACGGCTACTCTTCCTGTTTACCTGCACGTTACCAACAAAGGGCAACATTAAAACAGAAGGGGGGTGTGATATCGAATCATATAAATAGGTTTATGATAAACAATATATAAGGTATAGAATAATCAGAGTCACCACTTCATGTAACAATTTAAACTTCACGAATCATCACCACAACAATTTAGCATATATGACTGAAGTATGCAACTCAATACGATGTAAATGCATGTGGTACCATCGGAGTAAAACTCCCAACGCAATCAACTACCAATTTACCGAGGCATCAAGGCGTAAGCCTTCAACGTAACTCATCTTGCCCCCAACGGCCAACGTGTTTTTCCAATCTAGGCCAACATAATATGCAAATGTATGTATGCGACCACAACTACTATATCAACACAATCAACGACCGAAACTCAACGACAACTCAACAACAACAACAACGTAATCCCAACTCAGCATTGGTCATAAGACCTATACTTAACAATGTCCATAGACCGGATGAATCAACTTACCCAATTGTACCTGCAAAGCAGCGTATTCCACATAATTTCACAAAAACAATAGCACCACAATTATCTACTAATTAAATTCTGGATAACTAATTATATCACTTAATTCGGCTAACTGGTACTGTTAGTCAACATATTCCACGTAATTTCACAAATTACCATAACATACTAATCCTACTGTTACTTTCTATCACTTTAACTAATATAAGTTAGTAACATACCATTCTTATTATTTATTTACAAGACAAGTTTTATATCTAGTGCCTATTTATTTTACTGCTACACCTGCTACCAGAATCCCACTATGTTATTGCTAGATTTCTGCTACTATCAATTATACTGCCTCTACTTAATTATCATCCCTCAGTTTACCAACATAGTTCCTAGTATTCTTATCTATTGGTAATATAATAACGTGACTACTTAACATTTATTAAAACTAAGTGTATCAATTTATCACTTAACTACACAAATACAAGCACAATGCAAAAGGGTGGCTGTTTCATCATGTATTTCTTGCCCAGTTTTCTCGTATCCGATACAGTTTCAACATAACTCAGTATTATTTTCAATCGACAACACGAAATCAGTATGCAACATAACTTCTAACTGAAATTCCTCATCAATGTTATCAACATCACAAGCAGGATTCAATCAATCAACCAATTTCACATAACAACAATTCCTTACCTTTTTGGATTGAATGCGACTCTAAACTTTGAGCGAATTTCTGAGAATTTTGACACTAACAACAATTTCTTGCATTGTGTTCTTCTCCTCTCACAAACCCTATTCCTCTTTGTTTTTCTTATGATAACACTATTCTCTTTCTTTTATAATTCTAATAATATAATACTATTTTATTTAATTCATTAATAATCTAAATGGACCTAAGAAATACACCCCCTTATTACTTATCAACACTACAAATTAAACCCAACACTATTTCTAAACTTATTTCTAATATAATTCCTCAACTTAATTCAACCAAATTAATTCGATTAATCAACATGTCAACTTAATAAATAATTCCAACTTCGACGATAAAACTCGAATTAATTTGAAATACTCTAAAATATTTAATTAAATAAATAATTAAATATTAGGGCGTTTTACAACTCTCTCCCACTTAGAATATTTTCGTTCTTGAAAATAAAAGTTTACCTAGTTCGAATAACTCGGGATAGGAGTCCCGCATCTTGCTCTCCAATTCCCAGGTCATGCTTTCTCCAACAGCTCCTAACCAGACAACTTTCACCAATGCAATTTATTTTCCCCATAGGATCTTTATTTTGCGATCCGCAATTCATACTAGCATCGTTTCTACAGTAATATTTTCTCGTACTTGCACATCATCCATACAAATCTCGTGAGATGAATCTGGTAGTACTTCCGAAGTTGCGACACATGGAATACATCATAAAAATTCGAAAGATTTGGCGGTAGCGCTACCTTGTAAGCAACCTTTCCAAGTTTGCCCGATATTTGATACAAACCAATAAAACAAGGAGTAAGTTTCTTCGATTTCAACGCTCGTCCAACACCAGTTACTGATGTAACTCTCAAGAACACATGATCACCTTATTGAAATTCTAAACTTTTCTTCCGCTTGTCATGATAACTCTTTTCTCTACTCTGGGAAGCTTTCATCTTTTCCCGAATAAACTTCACCTTTTCGGTAGTCTCTCGAACGAGTTCAAGTCCAAGTACTACACTCTCACCCGTCTCATGCCAACACAATGGAGTTCTACATCTTTGACCATACAATGCTTCAAAAGGTGTCGTCCCGATACTATAATGATAACTATTATTATATGTGAACTCTATCAATGGAAGACAAGTCTCCCACGTTCCTCTCTTCAAGAACACATGCTCGCAACAAATCTTTCAATGACCGATTCGTCATTTCTGTCTGACCATCTGTTTGAGGATGATACATCGAACTCAATCTTAACTTAGAGCCCAACGCGTCTTGCAAACTCTGCCAAAAATCAGATGTGAACCTCAGATCTCTATCCGACACAATACACAACGGAACACCATGCAGCTTACAATCACATTGATATAAATCTCCGCAAGCTTTGGTACAGGAAAACTGATGTCAATAGGTATAAAATGATCCGACTTTGTAAGCCTATCAACAATCACCCAAATTAAATTCATGGAAGCGAATACCTGTTCTTAATTGTCACTTTATTCAACTGTCTATGATCAACACAAAGCATCATGCTTCCATCTTTCTTCTTTACTAATAGCACTGGAGCGCTCCACGGCGATACACTTGGTCTTACAAACTTTTTCTCTAGCAACTCTTCCAATTGCTTCTTCAATTTAGATAATTCAGATGCAGACATCCTATACGGTTCCATAGAGACAAGTTTGGTACCAGGTACAAGATCAATCGCAAATTCAACTTCTCTTTCTAGCGGTACATCAGGAATTTTGTCAGGGAAAACTTCAGAAAACTCCCGCACCACTGGCAACTCATCAATTACAGCTTGATTCTCGATAGATAACAATGCCATCAACGTGAACATTTGTGTTTCTTCTTGCATCAACTGAAACATCTGTCTACCAGTCAACAAACCAACTCCTTCCTCGTCAGGCGTAGAAAAACTCATAGACTTGTTAAAGCAATTAAATGAACATAGTTATACTCTAACCAGTTCTTACCCAAGATCACATTTAATCCACTTAACGGCAAACAAATCAAGTCAACAACAAAGTCTTTGCCGAAGATCGACAAAGGGCAACTTAAACACACACTAGAAGTAGTCACCGATCCCATAGCTGGGGTCGCGACGACCATTTCACCATTCATAGAAGACAACACAAGACCCAATATTTCGACACAATCAACATCAATAAAACAATGAGTAGCACCGATATCAATAATAGTAATTAAAGGCATACTATTAATGAAACATGTACCACTGATGAGTCTGTCCTCGCTAGTTGTATGAGTCCCAGCCAAAGCAAATACCTTTCCACCATGTTGTGGCTTCTTTGGTTTCTAACACTGATTACTAAGGTGTCCTTCTTCACCATAGTTAAAACATATCATATTCTTATGTTGGCAGTTAGAAATTGCATGTCCAAACTTACCACAGCGGAAACACCTTCTCCGTCAATATGTGGATAGAACTTAGCTAGCTCCATGAATTTTGCAGCATATTCAGTAACAGACATGTTCCATTGCTTCATCTCAAGGAATTCAATCTCTTTTTTTACCCTGAACATCTTCAGGATAATACTTTCTCAGAAACTCTCTACGGAATACAGCCCAAGTGATCTCCTCACTTGTAACTTCTAATCACGGATGCGTTTCTAGCCACCAGTCATCAGCCTTGCCTGCTAGCATATAAGTTCCATACCGAACCTTCCGTGCTGGAGTGCAGTCCATCACAAGGAATATCCTCTCAATTTCCTTCAACCAGTCCAAAGCTCCATCGGGATCATGCTTACCTTTGAACACCGACGGATTCTCCCTCTGGAAGGTTGCCAAGCTAGGGGATCTAGCATCCTCGCCACCATTCGGCTGATTCTCCATAGCATGAGCCATTGCTTCCAAGGTAGCAACAAGTGCATCATCGTCCCTTCCATCCATGTCAACTTACCACTACAACAGAAACAACAATTAAAATTAATCAACAATACTCGTTTGTTAAAAAAACTATGACTCGACAACTTGGCCGGACGAACCGACCTGCTCTGATAGCACTTATGTAACACCCCAATTCTACCCCAAGCAATTATCAGAAAAATCAGAGTATAAAAATTTCTAACATATTTGGGATATCACATTTCAACATGTAACCAAATCAATTTAATGCTTTTAGAAAGGATACATAACACTTAAGAAGTAGAAACACAATGCATAGATATAGTCTTCGTAACATAACCAAACTTTAATTAAACATGCAACAGATTCATGATCATCATCCAAATAAGACATAACATCTTTCAAATCTTAAAACAACATTAAACAAGTAACTCCTCAAATTGACAACTTTAAGGCTTGAGATAAAACAACAAAGTAAAACATGCGTTCGTTTTCCTCCCGAGTGCTACGTATTAGAGAAAATGACACCATACTCGAACTAAAAATGATAATGGCTACTCTTTCTGGTTACCTGCACGTTACCAACAAAGAGAAACATTCAAACAGAAGGAGTGAGATATCGAATCATATAAATAGGTTTATGATAAAAAATATATAAGGTATAGAATAATCAAAGTCACCACTTCATGTAACAATTTAAACTTCACGAATCAACAACACAACAATTCAGAATATATGACTCAAGTATGCAACTCAATACGATATAAATGCATGTGGTACCATCAGAGTAAAACTCTCAACGTAACTCATCTTGCCCCCAATGACCAACGTATTTTACCGATCTAGGCCAACATAATATGCAAATGTATGTATGCGACCACATCTACTATATCAACATAACCAACGATCGAAACTCAACGACAACTCAACAACAACAACGTAACCCCAACTCAGCATTGGTCATAAGACCTTAACTTAACAATGTCCATAGACCGGACGAATCAACTTACTCAGTTGTACCTGCAAATCAACATATTCCACATAATTTCACAAAAACAACACCACCATAATTATCTACTAATTAAACTTAGTAACCCTATAAATTTTCATTAAATTCCGGACAACTAATTATATTGCTTAATTCGACTAACCGATACTATTAATCAGCATATTCCACATAATTTCACAAAGTACCATAACATACTAATCCTAATGTTACTTTCGATCACTTTAAATAATATAAGTTATGTTACATATTGCACATAATTTCACAAAGTACCATAACATACTAATCCTAATGTTACTTTCTATCACTTTAAATAATATAAGTTACTAACATATCATTCTTATTATTTCTTTACAAGACAAGTTCTGTATCTAGTGCCTATTTATTTTACTGCTACACGTGTTACCAGAATCCCACTATGTTATTGCTAGACTTTTGCTATTATCAATTATACTGCCTCTACTTAATTATTATCCCTCAATTTACCAACATAGTTCCTAGTATTCTTATCCATTGGTAATATAATAACGTGACTACTTAACATTTATTAAAACTAAGTGTACCAATTTATCACTTAACTACACAAATACAAGCACCTAACAGTATCATAATTGTCACCTAAGCTAACGAAAGAAAAGAAAACACAATGCAAAAACAGGGTGGATGTTTCATCATGTATTTCTTGCCCAGTTTTCTCGTATCCGATACAGTTTCAACATAACTCAGTATTATTTTCAATTGACAACACGAAATCAGTATGCAACATAACTTCTAATTGAAATTCCTCATCAATTTTATCAATATCACAATCAGGATTCCATCGATCAACCAATTTCACACAATACAATAATGAATTCTAATAGCTTAAACCCCACATCAAATTCACCATACTCCCATTTATATAACAAGAATCTCACCCTTACCTTTTTGGATTGAATGCAACTCTAAACTTTGAACGAATTTTTGGGAATTTTGGCACTGACAAAAGTTCCTTATACTGTGTTCTTCTCCTATCATAAACCCTATTCCTCTTTGTTTTTCTTCTGATAGCACTATTCTCTTTCTTTTATAATTCTAATAATATTTTATTTAATTCATTAATAATCTAAATGGGCCTAAGAAATACACCCGTTATTACTTATCAACACTACAAATTAAGCCCAACACTATTTCTAAGCTTATTTCTAACATAATTCCTCAACTTAATCCAACCAAATTAATTCGATTAATCAACATGTCAACTTAATAAATAATTCCAACTTTGAAGATAAAACTCGAATTAATTTAAAATACTCCATAATATTTAATTAAATAAATAACTAAATATCGGGGCGTTACACTCCTCCTAACCAATCAACCCACAACCAGAGTTTTGTTTCTCTCAAAGTAAAAGTGGTTTCTAATGGCTCAAGTGAATTTCATGCCTCCTCATAGGTCCTAAAGTATCTCCATATCAAGTTTCAAGCCTCATAACCCAAATTTGCTCAGACAATTGCTCAGATGGTTGAAAATCAGTTGTATTGGGCAAAAAGTCAACTGTGGTCAACATACAATCAAACTTCTATCATTTTTGGTCAAAATCAAGATTTTGAAGTCATATTCATCATTTTATCAAGGGTTGATCATGATTCATCAAGAAAGCTCCAGAATTGATCAAAAGTCAAAAGTTGCAAAATTAGGGCTTCTTAAGGGAAAGTCAACAGAACTTTGACCAGACACAACTTTCACATACTTCATCAGAAATTCCTCAACCAAGGCTCATTTTGAAGGAATTTCCAAAAGTCAACAAAAGTCTTATTTTCTCAAAGAAGTGTACATGAACATGGAAGCTTCAATGAAGATGAAACCAAAGAGATATTTTAGAGGACATCTTAAGCTTTCTAAAAAGTCCAAGATCATCTCTAAATGTTGAGAATTGAGCAAGATATGGTATGTGCAAGTTTGGCAATTTTGAGAAAGTGCATGAAGAGAATATTGAGCGATCTTGGAATTTTTCCAAATGGGCCTATATTTTTATGATTGGAACATATTTGTAACATTGTCCAAGATCTCTGAGCCCAGCCACACGCCATATTCCTATTTATTTTTTGATTTAATCCATTTAAATTTAATTAAAATAAAATACAAGGTGAAGAGTGATGCGTTCAAGGCCTTAGATCTAAGTTCCTTGAGGTCCAAACAACTCAAGAATAGCTGGCAAAAATGCATGGAGTTGATTAGCATGAGATTGAACAAAAAAAGAAGCTTTTGATGCAAAATATAAATCAAATATTTTCTCATTAAAGGCAATATATTTTCCTCATAAGTTCTGACCTAATTCACTCCTTATATATACAAGATCAAGGTCAGATGACAAGGACACGATTTTCTTGCCTTAAGAACCCTAGCAAATTCTCCAAAAAATTCAAAGATTAGGGCAAACTTGAAACTGATTTTCTAGCTGCTTTCAATTGATTTTAAGCATCCATTCATTCTCCTGAGTTTTCCAAGAGTTGATCCAAGCACTCACACGATCCCAAAGTATCCCAGAATCGTCCCCCTCGATTGCACCGGTTTGGTATTGTTCATCGATTTCAAAATCTCGATTCGTACGATATAAATTGTTTTTATGCATTCATATATGTTCATGATGTTATTTAGAATCAATTTGATGCATTGATTTTAAGATTTGATGCAGGAATAAGAAAATGCCATTGTTAGGGCATAACGGTTTGAAAGCTTTGAACCTAGTGATACATGGACTTTCAGATCAAACCAATACCACCAATCGGTTCGTAGCACTTGAATTAGGGGGTATGGTCCTTTGTTTGCATTTATTTTTGATATTTTGCAGGTTTTGATTTCCTCCTCATCAAAGAAGACGATCGGAGCCACCACCCAGTGTGGCTTGACCGGCGTTGACAATGTCGTGGCAGGAGGGAGGCATGTGATTTGACCATTTGAAAGTTAGGGACCACGTGCGCGCGTTTTGGTTTCTATTAATTTTTTGGAAATAATATTCACATATATATATATATATATATATATATATATATATATATATATTTATGGGTTTAGTTTAAAACACGGATGTATCACCACCCCAGTGGTTCAACATGCGCACTTAGTCCATTCCTCTCTCATGGCACGGATTCGATCCATGCCTTTTGCACTTTTTTTCTTCATTTTTTCTGATTTTTTACAGGGTTTCACATATATTACTTTAGAAGCGTGATAGAGACACCATAAGCAAGTGGCACAGTGGTGAAGTTTTGGACCAATGACCTTAAGGTCACGAGTTCAAACCCTTGGAGGACCATACCTATTTTTTAGCACTATTCTCCTTCATATTTTTCTAGTTTCCTTTAATTTTCTTTTCTTTTAATTTTATTTCACAAAATATTTTTTGATACTTTTAAAAAATCCTAAAAATATTTTAATTTCAGATTTAGGTTAAAAAAATGTTTAATTAATTTTAGATACAAAAATATTTTAATTTTCTTTGAATTTAAAATTATTTTCGTAATTAATCATTAATTAACTTAGAATTAGGTTTTCTCATTTAAAATCAATTCCAAAAAATACCAAAAGTATTTTTCTTTTAATACTTAGGGTTTAGCTCTTTTTCACACTTATTAAAATAATTGTTCTCACTATTTATTTATTTATTTATTTTTTCGCATTTAAATATTGGAAATCGATGCATAGGTCTCACGGATATTTTGTAATAGCGTAGCTCTTTACTTTTCTCGCGTTTTCCCTATTATGTGACTGCTTATAGGATGTAATAGCCTATGTAACTTTTACTTTGTGCACCTTCTTATTATGTAATTGTGCCAAAGCCCTGTAATAGCGTAGGACTTTTATTTTCTGCACTTTTATTTTTCTGTACATATTAACTGCTTAGATGTATGATTAATATGATTGTATGACAATACACTAATACTCCTTTGGTACTAGATGACTGCCATAATATGTAAGTATATCGTCAAGATGTCCGTGGACGATGTTGTTAGGAGCAAACTCGAAAGGGGATCTTAGAATGATTTTCACATATTCAAACTAAAGCATACATCACTCTGGCAGATACGTACACATCATATTCCTCCCACATGCCAGCCATCTGAAGTAATATATAATAGGGTCAAACACAGCAATGTCTCAGTGAGTGGTGTATAGTGTCCAGTTCATGTCATCATGTTGATTCTTGTCTATATACACACATAACAACCGCACAACATTATTCCCTCTGCGCGGGAAATACATGCAAGCATGTGGTCAATCTTCATTATACTGTAGCACATGATCAAACCAATGTATGCGGTGAAAGTGAGATAAGATCCATCCCTGCAAATAAATAAGTAAAAAAAATAAATAGTAACAAGTGTAAAAAGTGATTTTAGAATTAATAACGGCTATGGAAATTACCTTCAACAAAGTGAATGAGCCAGCCATTTGCTTTTTCGTTCAAAGAGAACCTTCGCTCAAGTTTGAGTACAAATATACGAAACAGGCGGCCCTTAGTTTCCCTCGTGAATGGTCGAAAATTTGATGAAGTACTTAAGGTATGCCACATCGATGTAGGTTGCACTTTATCCACAAACAAGGACATGCTGACCAATAATAAGAGGAAACACCTCAAAACACACTCATGATGGTAGGTAACTGGTATATCATCGTTGTCGACATCACTGAACAAATCCAATTTTTCTTCATATAGACAATTAAAGTATGAAAATTTGGCATGAGCACCTCTGGCGCTCTCACACTACATCGCTCTCACACTACACCATGGTATTCATTGGGCTAACTCCCATATAAATGACCATCGTCTCTTGGGCTTCACCGTGTTTGATCTTAGAATGATCAAGAAACTCTCCCTGATGGAAAAGTGTAGAAGGCAAACAACATCATTTATTATAATCATCATCTCTCCAATAGGAAAGTCGAAAGATGGTGCTTATTTATGCCATCTCTCAATAAAAGCCCTATGCATGCCATAACTAATGGTCTTGTAGCCGGAAGAACACAAGCCGACAAGACTGAAGTACCAGATGCCAATTTGGAACCAATCATCCTTAGGCTGATAAGGCTTCAAAAATTTTTTTTTGTGGTTAACAGACTTCAAATAATCACTCTCCTGTTAAAAAAAAAACAATATCACTCATAGAATTTTTTTAAAACATATAAATAACAACCAATGATAAATATACCTCTCCGGCCCAAACATGCTCAACAACATGATCTCACAAGGCCCTCTGGGATAAGGGTCTGCAAGTGGAGTGACCTCATCATGTGCAGTTGGGGCTTCCTCCTGATCTATGTGAGTAGGTATAAATGCCCATAAGATGTGGACCCCAATGACAGACGACTCCTAGAAGTAGATGTTTTCCCATCAAGAGGCCTAAAGAGGATTCCCCACTTAACTCTGGCCTGCTCATTCTAAAATCTAGCCTTCTCATATCGAACAAACACGTATTGGGTTTTATTGTCAAGTCTTATTCTATCGTTGTTGTTTGCAGCCATTTTGCTTGAAAAACAAGAAAAAAAATACCAGTTTGCATCCAGGTAATTTTTCAGATATGCATATTCGAAAACCATAAAGGACACAATTAGGAGATGCATCTCTAAATTAGCCCATGTTTGCATCAATGGCAAAAATAGATACCAGTCTTGCTCTAATAACTCAAAATGCAACTGCATCATAGTGCAAGTCTCTCACAACTACCTATTTCGAATGTATCTACTACCTAATGTATTTAAAACAAAATATTTTACAAAATACAATATCAAAACTCAAAATAAGTTAAATGAGAAACTTACTAAAAAATGTGTTGATGAGGATGACAAATGTTGAATGTAGTAGGTGAGTGAGTTGGGATTTATAATATTAGAGGTAACTTTGTTCTTTGACAAATTCGCTAGAAGAATGTTACTCACGAGCTCTGATGGGGGTTCTCAAAAGTTTTAGAAAATGAAGGAGACGAGAGAGGGTCTGTCGCGTGTTATATATCCATTGAACGCTTTCGGAGATACATCTATGAAATAAAACCTGATTTTGAAAATAAGAGTTAATTCATAGATGTCTCTACGGACAAATCCTAAACCACTTTTAGATATGCATCTCCGAATTAAATTTTGGAAAAATGAGGAGAGTTCAACAGTTTACACTTATTTTGCGTGAAAATGGTGCGTTTGAAGACACATCTTTGAAAATCAAGGACATTTTTTAGTTTTCGTCCAGGGATAGGGAGAACCAATAAAGGTGGAAAAAATATCCTTAAAAAAATAAAGGTAATTATATAAAAAGATAAAATTGTATTAAAATATGAAGTTAATACCGACTCGCGTGTCCAACAAATATTTCAGTGATTATATATGGTGTTGATTTAATTATATATATAATTTTAAATTTGAAATGTCTGAACTACATCAATCTAAAGTTTTGGTATTTTCGCGTGACATTAATCTTGGATCAACTTTCTAGTAAAAAATATTAAGTAAACTTCATTCCCTTCCTTTGAGATATTTTTATTACAATATCTCGAAGGCAACCTATATTTTTGGTCTAGTAATCTATTGACCATAATTTCACCCCTTAAAGAGGAATACATATGATATTTCCGTTTCAAACCCACTCACACTACTAACAGGTGAATAAATTATACACTTACATCTCTTATTCGATAAAATATATTATAAAAATGACACTCTCATCCCTTGAAAGATGAATACATTACATTATCCCTTCTTTTTGTGATTTGTCTTTCCTTGACTTAACATGTACTTCTTCATATCATCGTTGATGCCCTTTACTAGTATCGCTTCTATGTTGAACCTCTTAATGTAGGATCGTATCATTTTGTCTTTCCTTTATTAGATGGATCTCAGACTTTACACTAACTTAAATTACTTTCTCGACATCGTGGAATGCACATAATACATCTTCTAGTTCCATACTTTTAGCGAATTTGGACCCTGTGAAATGTTTGTTTTTTCTACACTTGACAACACTAAGATGACAATCCATGTTCGTGGTACGCCTAAGATCCATCAGATAAGGTAAAGGTGAATCGTTACGATCCTACATCTAGAGGTTCAATGGAGAAGCGATGTTAGTTACAGGTGCCAATGAGAACATGAAGAAGCACCTGTTAAGTTTAAGACTCCAACAAGGGTATAACTTCTCTAAAAGTATGGGAATCAGGGTTATAATACCTTTAATAACTTATTAGTAAGGGCCAAAATGTTCATATAATACGAGGAAAAAAGCAAGGTTATGACTTATACAATATTGGTCTCAAGAGAAGTTGCCTAAACTAAGATCATGTTGCTTAATAATGCAAGAACATGACACGATTGGTCTCAAGATAAGTTGCCTTAAATACCATGTTGTTAGAAATTAATATTTTTCTAACACATCTATTACCTTACTTGTTGGTGTTAGTTTTCTTGTTGATGTTACTTTGCTTGTTATTGTTGTTTACTTTACTTGCTGTGTCACTTTACTTGTTATTGTGACTATAATAATTAGATTCTTGCTTGTCAAGATAGTAAAAGTAGACTAAAGCTAATGATGTCTACTATTTTGAATAGTGTTATTTTGGATTGTATATTTAATCCAACAAGCAAGATTATTGCTTGACTCTATATATTTTGTAGTATTTTTCAATTTTAAGAAATGAAAATAACATATCATTTTCCTCCCAAAAAACTCTTTATCACTTTGTGTTTTCTATCCTTCTGTTCTACACCACTTTCCATCACTTCTATTTTTCTTACATGGTATCTAGAGCTTTATTGATCTTAACGGGTCTGTGAGAGAAAAAAAACCAACAAGAAAAATATTTTAAAAAAACCTTTAAACACAATAAATGACTTCCAACAATAGTTCTTTACCTCCACCTCCTATGTTTGTATGAGAAAACTATCATTTGTGGGTTGCAAAAATGAAAGCTTATTTGAGTGCTCAATGTTTATGGGATGTTGTAGAAAATAGAAGAAATCCACCAGCTCTTCCAAATAACCCAACAGTAGCTCAAATAAAAAATCACAATGAGGAAGTGTCTAAAGAAGGAAGAGCACTTTCCATAATACATGCAACACTACATGATATATTTATCAAGATCTTGAATCTTTAGATTGCAAAAGAAAAGTTGAAGGAGGAGTTCCAAGGGAGTGAAATAACAAAGAAGATGCAAGTGTTGAACTTGAGAAGAGAGTTTGAAGCACTAAAAATGAAAGAAATTGGAATTGTTAGAGAATTTTCTGACAGAATTTTGAAGGTTATTTCACAAATCAGATTATTGGGAGAGGAACTCAATGATCAAAGAGTTGTGGAAAAATTTCTAGTGTGTCTTCCAGAGAGGTTTGAAGCAAAAATATCCTCTCATGAAGAAACTAAAGGCGTTTCTCAAATCACACTTGCAGAGCTTGTTAATATTTTGCAAGCTACTGAGTAGAGAAGAGCTTTAAGGATGACAGAAAATGTCGAAGGTGCTTTTGTTGCCAATACCAAAAGCAAAAACCAAAACTACAACATTTTTGAGAAAAAATATTTTGGTGAGAAGAAAGGAAAAGGAAAAAGGGGAGGAACTAAAAAAAAAAGGAGAGATTTGGAAAAAGAAATTTCCACTTTGCCAATATTGCAAAAAAGATACCCATTTAGAAAAGTATTGTTGGTATAGACCATGAGTTAAATGTAGAGCATGTAATTAACTTGTTCATATGGAGAAGGTTTGCAAAAACAAAGTAAACCAGCAAGGACAACAAGCCCAAGTTGTTGAACACCACCAATAAGAGGAGAAATTATTCATGGCTTCTTGCTATTCAGTCAATAGTAGAAAAGAAACATGGCTAATAGATAGTGGATGCACTAATCACATGACTCACAATGTTGGCATTTTTAAGGAACTTGATAAGTCCTTCTACACTAAAGTTACTATAGGCAATGGAGAACATGTTGATGTCCAAGGAAATTGTGTTGTAGTTGTTGAAACTCCCTCAGTTGTCAAATATATTTCAGATGTTTTATTTGTACCTGAAATAAATCAAAGTCTTTTAAGTGTGAGGAAAATGATGGAAAAGAACTATTCATTGCATTTTAAAGAGATGAGATGTACTATTTTAGATCCTTCTGGATCCAAGTTAATGATAGTTGAAATGAGAGGTAAAAGTTTCCCAGTATAATGGAAGCAAACAACCATGCATGTATTTCTGAGTACTGTTCGTGATTCCTCCTTGTGGAATAAAAGGTTGAGCTCAACCTTAAAAAAAAAGAGTTCTCATGATTTGGTTGAAAATTTACCAGTCATTGATGATGTTGTTGACATATGTGATGTATGTCAATTCGGAAAATAAAATAGATTATCATTCCCTATTGCGTCAACATGGAGAGCTTCTGAATAGTTACAGCTCATACACACAAATGTGTGTGGCCTGATGCCAATGACATCCTTAAATGGCAACAAGTATTTTTTGCTATTTATTGACGATTTTACAAGGATGAGTTGAATATTTTTTCTAAGGCAGAAGTCATATGTGTTTGATGCATTTCAGAATTTCAAACTTATGGTTGAAAAAGAGACCGATTGTCAAATTAAAAAGCTCAGATCTGATAATGGAACTGAGTATACAGTGAGAGAATTTAAAACTTTTTGTGAACAAGCTGGAATCTAACATCAATTTACTGTTTCTTACACTCTTCAACAAAATGGTGTGAGTGAAAGGAAGAATAGGACAATCATGGAGATGACTCGATGTTTTCTTTTAGAGAAAGATATTCCAAAAACTTTTTGGGTTGAGGCTGTCAACACCTTGGTATACTTGCTGAATTTTTTGCCTACCAAAGCCTTGAAGGGTAAAACACCATTTGAAGCATGGTGTAAAAGAAAGTTGTTTGTTCAACATTTAAAACTATTCGGATGTGTGTGTTATGCCCATGTTTCAAATGTGAAAAGAAATAAATTGGAAACAAAGTTTGTGGTCGGTATATTTTTGGGGTACAACAGTAACTCCAAAGGGTATCGAATTTATAATTTGGAGACCAAAAAAATTCTTGTTAGCAGAGATGTGAAGTTTGATGAGTTCTCTAAATTGATTTTGGGAGAAAAGTCAAGCTGAAGGTCCAAGTAAGGTATTGCCTATGGAGGATAGTTTGAAAGATCAAAATTCATAAGATGGAGGAGAAAATTATGATAGTGATGTTGATTTTCCAAACCGAGGTACTAGAACCTTGGATGATATTTATGCTAGGTGCAATATAGCTACATTAGAGCCTACATGGTATTGTTGCTAATGTTGAAGGATGGTAAGCTTCCATGCAAGAGGAGATAAAGATGATAGAGAAAAATCAAATATGGCGTCTTGTAGACAAATAAAATCCGTTTGGAATATTGCAATTCATAAAATCAGATTGCAATTATATTAACCAAAACTCTTTTCAAGGGAAAGTTTGAATAATTGAGATCAATGTTTGGAGTATTCAAGAAAAATCTCAAGGATGAGTGTTAAAAATTGATATTTTTCTAACACACCAATTACTTTACTTGTTGTTGTTAGTTTGCTCGTTGATGTTACTTTGCTTGTTATTGTTATTTATTTTACTTGTTGTGTCACTTTAGTTGTTATTGTGACTATAATAATTAGATTCTTGTTTGTCAAGATAGTAAAAGTAGACTAAAGCTAATGATATCTACTATTTAGAATAGTGTTGTTTTGGATTATATATTCACTCCAACAAACAAGCTTTATTTTGTATTATTTTTCAATTTTAAGCAATGAAAATAACATATCATTTTCCTCCCAAAAAAGTCTTTATTACTTTGTGTTTTCTATCCTTCTCTTTTACACCACTTTCCATTACTTCTATTTTTCTTACATGTTCTTCCATTCCCCTTACTAGAGAAAATCAAAATTAAAAGTTCAAAATTTGAAAATTTGAAAATTTTAACCAATAAACTTGCTAATTTAAATAGCACATGTGCGATTTAGCACAACATATACTAAAGAAAACATATAAATGCAATATAAATGATGAAAAATGTAAAAAAGGTTACCGGTTACCAGCAAATAGTTGGTTCAATTTGTTAATTTAATTAGAAGTAAAAACATTTGCATTAATTAACAACTAGTGTGTTATTTAGTAAACGACTTAGTCTATTGTAGTGTATTATTTAGGAAACATAAACATTTATTAAGAGATAAGAGGTTTGAAACCTGATCATTTTCTTTAACTATTGAGAACTTACATGCCCCCAATTTATATTACAGAACATTACATAATTTTGATGGGTACTGCATTAGCGATTATATCGTTTCTTTGAAGAATCGAAGCCACCAAATACGATGGATCCATTACCATTTCCTTTGGTGTAACCAGTGTTGTTTATAAGACCTCTCATGTTTTGAGTGCCTTTGTTGTTAAACGAGGCAAGTGACTGGTCCTGTGGCTTGGCACGTCGTTGAGTCGAAGCAGCGACATCGGAGTTGGGTGAGTGTCGGTGTTGTGTCTCTACCGGCTCATCGTCAGTGTCAGTATAAGTGTCTGTGTCATCGTCTCCGTCATCTAAAAGACGAAGCATCTGCATAAGAGATCTAGAATTTGCCATTGTAAGTTATTATAGGAAACAATGTGAAGCTTATTTCTGTGGCTTATATAAGTCATTTGTCAAGTTTAATACGCTTTTATAGGTAGGAAAGGGGGAATATTGAGGTAGTAGCTTGCACAATAAGCTAATGTTAATTATTTGTATTCTATTATAAAGTAAGAATTTGAAATTTGGTTTTCTGAAAGATATATTTGTGGAATTTGATTCTCAACTGAAATTTAATTTAAAATATTTGTTGTTCATTCACTAAAGATAGACATTAGCAAAGAAAAGACACACAAAAAGTGTTTTTGGTTTGCTATTTTTCGTGGTATTAATTTTTTTTCTTTAAAGTAAAATAAGACAAGAGATTATTCTTGGAAAATGACATATGTGATGTTGCTCTAGTGCTCATGTATCAAGGTGAATTGAATTAAGCCATGTTGAGGGCGTGCATCACCTCCTCTATGTCTATGAGGCTTAATGGTGTAACCAATTATAAGAAGGATATGAGCATGAACACTTTGAATTATTGTTGACTCTTTGAGTTCCAAATACAATCTCGTGATTTCAAATGTAGGCAATAAGTCAGGTTGTTAGATGTAAGTGACAAATGCAACTTACTAGTATGTGAGTCCGGGGATCATTTTTAGAACTAAGCGTGAGTTAGTGATAGCATAGGTAACATTTTCTAACTTATTGAACAGATGCTTGTGGCGAGGTTTTGGTGGATAGAAAGTCTTTAAGGTTGGTGTTGGTGAATTAATTTTCAAAGTGGACAACCTTTGAATGTTTATTGTAATAAAAAAATGATGCAATTCAATTCCAACAATCTTGAGCATCGATCACAAGAATGGAATTGAGAATGTCTTGTGAAAATTTGGCTCACGTCCATTTAGGAGGATTGTGTTAAGCCTATTCCAAAGATTAAGATTCTTAATTTTGATTTCAACATCTCTTTGTTGAGCGGTCACATCGATAGGAGGAATGATGTGATCAAGAACGCTATTGAAATTTTGGTTATCAGATTCTGAATGTTCTAAACGATGTCGAGACATCGGATCTGACTTCAACACACAACAATAGGATAAACAAACTAGAAAAATAGTGTTGAAGATAAATAACACACAAATATGTTTATCCAGTTCGGAGAAATACTCCTACATTTGAGGCTACCAAGCTAGGAATGAAATCAACTAGATAGTATTAATTTGTAGACCACACAATAACCACACTTGTTTATAATCTACTCACTTAGTCACTACCTTTTGCTAACTTCTACCTAAGACTCATCTAGGTATAAAACACTCCTCAAATTCCTCTTCAATCATAGTCAGCAATTGAAGCAACACTCTAAACACAATAGAGAACTAATCGGAAGTCACTCTTCCAAGACACACAAAACTCACTGCTTAAAGCTTATGAGAATTGTCATACAAACACTCAATGCTTAAAAGCTTATGAGTTCTTGATAGAGAACTTTCACCCAACAAAACAGTCTACTCTTCTATCAAGATGATATTAGAAAGGCTCACAAATATGGATTCTACAAGCCTAACAAAACACACATGTAAGATCTACCTAAAACTAGGTATACACCAGTCTATATATATCTTCATTTTGGACTGGATTGAGCTTCTAAATCGCAACAAAGAGGCCGCGTAAAGTCCGCATAAACATCTCCAAGAAAATATGTCTTTAATCATTTGTTTCCTAAAATGTCTCCAAATTTAGAAACTCAAGGATCTTCGAAAACCAACAAGAAAATATCTAATTTATTGGATTCCACATAAGCTAACTGATTATTCCCATAATATTCAGTTACTTCACAATGCAGTCGAATAATAGATTTCCAGCTGTTGTAGATGCGATGTCCTATCTTCTAGGTTTAGACATCTTTATTCGACATGTTGAAAATTACAAGTTGAGACTTATCTTTTGACATGTTGCTGCTAAGATGATTTTACTAAAATGTATGCCAACCGTAATTTCAGGGAAATAATAGTTATCAACACATGATTGAACTTATAAAATGACTGGCCGAGAAAGGTAAAGACTTGGATCATTATTCAAAGTTACATGAATGATGGATGTCTCATTGTAGATTGAAAAGGAAGAGCAAATATTTGAAGGTTGAGATAAGGAGGTAGAGGCACCACGATAGAGGAGGCACCATTCACCATGGAGGAAGCGCCAGAAACAACAAGATGAAGGACCGGTTAAACTATATGCATGCAAGCACTACAAGAAAATTGGCAAGTTGCGACAATTAGGTTGCGACAGTTCAAATGAAAATTATCCTCTAATGTGTATTACGACGGTTGCTACAACAGTTTTTTGTAACCGCTTTAATTTTTTATATATATATATATATATATATATATATATATATATATATATATATATATATATATATATATATATATATATATATAAGAGGGATCGAGTTACACTATGAGTTACACTTGCTCAAAAATGTTACTTCGGATTAATATTTTTTAAAATCAACCGTTGAATTGAAACATACCATCATATAGATCATACCTATAAAGTTTCAGATTAATCTATAATGGTTTACAATACGATCAAGATATCCAAAAATTAACGTAAAAATGAACTTTTATATAACGTTAATTTTGATGTAGTTCATTGACATAGTAATTATCTAGAATGATTAATCGCATACAAATTGATTAAAAATAAATGAAATTATCTAGAAACAAATAATTCCATGATTCATAAGAGATTGTGACTATTATAATAATTGGAGAAAATGATATATATTCTCATAGAAGAAAAATCTTATGAATTCTATGAATTGTTAATATTTAATATAATTATATAATTATATTTTAAAACGCATTTGACCTATTTATAATATAAGAAAAGTTGATGTTCTGGAAATTACTTTTTTATCCTTTGTTACTTTTCAAACATATTACTAATTTGAGGTTAAATATTACTCCCTCCGTTCTTTTTTAAGTGTCGTTTTAGAAGAATTTTTTTGTTTCTATTTAAGTGTCGTTTTAGAGTTTAATGTCATTATTTATCAATTATACCCTTACTTTCTCAATAAATGAGAGAGAGAGCATGAATGAATTTATTAGGAAAGAGAAAATAAATGAGGGTATAATAGAAAATATAACTCTAATAATCCATTATGTTGGTTGAAGAGCTTTATGCTAAAATGACACTTAAAAAGGAACGGAGGGAGTATCTTTTTATTATAGATTCCAACCAATTCTCATATGGTTGCTTATTATTTCATGTGCAACCGAAAATCATATTCATATTTTTATTTTTATTTTTCATTCTCAATGCTATCTTTGACAATCTTATCATATCTCTCATCATTATTATTTTTTATTTCTCAATCCATTTTATTTAACAAACACATATATCTCCATATATTTCTTCTGACTCTACTCATTCATCATGTCTCTCCTCTCACCATATTTATATATATTCTTCATTATCTCACAATGTTGAAACTTCATGATTGTTTAAATTTTTTCTTCTAAATCTCTCCTTTCAACATTTCATAATATTAATTTAACATTTGATACAATTTAAAGATAAAAGGTAAATATGAGTTTTAAATAGTTTTTCAATTTCTTCCTTCTAAATATAGAATAAGAAATAACAAATATAACACTTTTTAAAAAAATAAAAGTAGTTGAAAATAATTTTTTTCTTCATATCTAATCTTTTTTAAAGATTAAGTTTTATTGTTCTTAAATAAGTTTTACATATCTATAATTTTTTTATAGATTTATCTTTTTTTCTTAAATGTAAATGGTGAGAGAAACTTAATAGAATTTATAGAAAGGTCATATTGTATTTTCGTAAATTTTCAGATATATTTGTAATCAATACCTAAACAAAAATAATATTTGAATACGGGAATAAGTCTAGTATTGATTCAAATATTTTTATATACGAAAAATAGTATTTATGATCCAAATATTTTTTTATCTAAAAATGATATATGATATAACATCTATTATTGATCTAAATATTTTAATATACGAAAATTTACTATTGATCTAGATATTTTTCTATACGGGAAAAACTCTATTTGTATACGGGAAATAATATTTGTATATACTAAAAATGATATTTATAATCCAAATATTTTTGATTAAAAAATGGTATACGGGAAACAAATTTATTATTGATCTTAATATTTTTATATACGAAAAATTTACTTTTGATCCAAATATTTTTTGTAAATGATACAAAAATAAACATAATATTTGTATACGGGGAAAATGTATTATTTATCCAAAAATTGTAAACGGGAAAAATTATATTATTAATCTAAATATTTTTATATACGAAAATTTACTATTGATTCAGATATTTTTGTAAACTATATCTAAAAAAAATTATATGCTGGAAATAAATCTGTTATAAATCTAAATATTGTTATATACAAAAATTTACTATTGATTCGGATAATTTTATAAACGATACCATAACAAAAATAATATTTTTTACGGGAAAAATATGTTATTGATTAAATATTTTTATATATGAAAAATAATATTTATAATCCAAATATTTTTCATCCTTAAATGATATAACACAAAATCTATTATAGATCTTAATATTTTTATATGAAATTTTTTTCTATCATTAAATTAATTTGTTAAATCTTATATTTAAAATAAATATACTATATAAAAAAAATGTGAATATCATATCAGATATCTAATATCACATCAGATAACTATATATGATTACACTTACCAATTTTTCAAATATATTTATTGTCAAAAATAGTTTTAAGCACTTATGGTGAAAGTAAAGTAAGGTTAAATTAATCAATCTTATGGTCGGATTATGACACGTGTATTATTTATAAAAGTTTCTCTCTATATAAAGTAAAGACAATTCAAACCACTCATAAATGTTCCTTCTAAATTACTACCCCCTAATTATAAGATCCTAATCAATTTTTTTGTTATCCCTTTTTATAAGATTCTTCTCAATCGTGTATTAATGATTTTTTTTTTTCAAACTTACCCTACTTATGTTACATCTTTTTTTATAATCTATAATAAATATTTACATATATATTAACTATTTCTCTTTACGAAAGATAAATTTATAAAAATATATAAAATAGTCAATAAATTTAATACTTTAATCAACTTTTTTAATTCCCGCAATTTTTTCAATTGGGTCTTATATTTAAGGACGGAAGTAGTATATTTTTGACATTTTTTATATTTGCGCTCTTTTTTATATATATTTTGATAATTATAATAACTCAAATAAATTTTAATATTCTTCTATAAAATAAAATTAAAATTTAACAAAACAAAACAAAACAAAACTTACTCATAAAATTATTAAAATTTATTATAGAATAAATTAAAACTAATTTGTATCCGTGCACATTGATATTTATTATTTTCATATCATTACAATTTTCATATCATTACAATTAAAAAAAATAGGCATAAGATAATTAAAATTCAATATATAATAAATTAAAACTAATTTACATAGTCTCAATCTAGTGCATTTTAAATTGAAGGAATTTATCCAAAAATATTTAGATAGATGAAATAAATCTCTTATAGCTTAATTATTTCTGTCTTGAAAATATCGCAGTGCTAAATCTCTTAAAAGAAGGTTGATCTGTCTATATGATTTTATAATGTTCAATCTCTTAAAAGAAAATTGATCCGTCTATATGATTTTATAATGTTCGAGTCAGAAGAGGATATCCCAATTTATATTAAAACAATGAAATTGAAAGGTTGTTGACAAAATGATTATCTCTTTTTATATATTTATGGACTATGGTATCAGCATAAGGTCTAAATTCTATATTGTGTTCATTTGTTGGTGTTGGTTCATAATCACACAATATGCTACCTTTACTAGAGAACTGCGATATGGTATTCTCCTACCGGTTTGCGATACTTTTAAGAATTAGTGCATGATAATTCTCTCAGAATTCGCAAAAAGCAACAAATGAAACTTTAATTAATATAATTGAAATTTAACCAACATTTTATTGTATTATAATTATAATATGATAGGCAACAGAACATAATATTTATTTAGTTAGTAATTATATTGAGTTGCCTTCACCAGATATACATTATTATTGCTCCATGGATTCGTTCATTCATGCTTGCCTCTGAGCATTAGCAGAGGATGTCAAGGAACCAAAGTTGATGACTCCATTAGCATTACCCTTAACATAGCCAGTTTGATTTGTAAGACCTTTGATGTTTTGTTTTCCAGTATTTGAATAGGCAAACTCTTCATATGACTGCTGTGTGAGCGCGGGGGCAGGCGCGGGCGTGGGAGCAGCAGCAGGAGTGTTGCCGTTAGAACAACACTGCTGCGGTTGTTGTGTTGGTCGGCGTCGTGCATCGCCGCCGACAGCAAGGCTGCAGATTCCAGATGCAATACCTGCCATTGATTGAGAAAATGGAAAACTTGTTGTGAATGTTTTTTTTATAGGTTTGCTATGTGTTTGAGGAATTTGTGTTCCTTTAATAGAGTTTGAGTAGAGAAGAGAATATTTTGGTTAATGAGTGTGAATGCAAATAAAATAGTATTGGGAGAGGAATATGATTCCATGTCAATTGTTACTTTATTTATTGCTCCTATATGCTTGTTAGATGCATATGGAACAACATCTAAAGCTGTGTTGATAAGTGAATCAATGCCAATGGGATATATATGAAACAATATTCCTCTGCATGAAAAGGGCAGAAACTTTGAAAAATTATTATTTTTAATTTATTTATTTTATATGATACTTTTCTAAAGAAACAAAAAGTTTAACGAATATATCAATTGAATTTGTAAAAGTGTGTAGTTATTTTGAAGAAATCTTTATGTAAACCTATTGTTTGAATAAAAATTTAAAAAGATTTTTTTTATAGTAATATAAATTTATATGGTAAGTTGTCCGATCTAAATTTTATGTTAGAATAATATAAAATGATTTAATTGAATTTATTACATTTGAAAATTATTTTATTTGGGTAGAGTAATAACGATATTTATTGTTAATTTTTGGGACCATTTTTTATAAATTTTAAAACTTTTAGTAAAATTTAAAAATTTGATAAACTAAACCAGCAAATTGTTAATTTTGAAGAAAAAAACCGAGATAAACTTGTAATTTTGAAAAAAATTAAAATTAATTAAAAAAATATATAGACCGAAATTAGTAAAGAAATATATGTCATTTAAAATTTTCAAATTTATCTTTAAACTCATACAATAAAAAATTCTCATCATTTTAAAAATTGTTTAATTTATTCATTCAAACAATAAAATTTATATAAAAAATTTAAAGGTAACACTATACAACCAATCAAAATCATTCTAAATATTTGTGCATTCAAATTCGATTCCGATTCTAAATATAGTGGTATGCAAGTGAGAAGAATTTTGGAGTTCAATCTTTGGCACTATTAGAGTGTGAATGCTATGCACTTTCATTGATTCTTTCTTTGGCACTATTAGAGTGTGAATGCTATGCACTTTCATTGATTCTTTCTTTGGCACTATTAGAGTGTGAATGCTATGCACTTTCATTGATTCTTTCATTGAAAGGTTTCATACAATTTTCAGTTACAAAAACATTAACCATTCTTAAATGTATCAACTTATCTTATACACACAAATCCTATCTTATTGAACAGTACAAAGTACTAATATCTAAAAGCCCATTACAACCATAAGGTCAAAAACACTTATGGCAGAGACACTACTTTGAGTTTGCTTATTAGATCCTAAAACATAGTATTAGAAAGAGGCTTAGTTATACTGCCAATTGAGCTGAAGCTGAAACATGTTGAATTTTAAGTTTGTTTGCCACAACTCTTTCTCTAATTAAGTGTATGTCAAACTCAATATGTTTGGTGCGGGCATGTAAGATAGGATTGCGAGGTAATAAGACAACGTTTAAATTGTCACATAGGAGAGTAGGGGACCTGACAGAGCTTATTGTTGATAACACAAATTTATATAGCATATTTGATTTAATTCTCATAGATAATGTTAGTATTTTTGTTTAATTATTTTGTTTTATTTTTGTATTACGCTGGTATTTTTATTGTTTCAAATGTTTAGGTTATGCGAAGATTGATTGATGAAATAGAAGAACTTGAGAAGAAAATGATTCAAAAAAAGCAAAAGAAATGAAAGAGGGGTGTGATAGCAAAAAGGAGGAGATAATAAGAAGAGAGATGATTATACAAAGACGAGATCCAGCCCAGCAAGTCCAGCCCAGCACGTGCAGGCTGAGAGAACTCTTGAGCCTTAGAGGCGACCGCCTCCAGTCAAAAGCCCAACAAGCCACGTACTTATGTGAGACGCACGTCTCATACCTTCTCTCTTATCCAACGAGGCGACCGTCTCCAACGTGTGGTCAAATGGAATATTGGAAGATACGAAATTTTATGCACGATCATCATTTCCTACAAAATTGGAAATAGAAGTTGCAAAGTGGGAGTATAAATACAAAGTACAAGACCAATGCAAGGGGGGTCGGCATTTTTACCGAACAATCGACTTCAAGCTTTTCTTTATTCACATTTCCATTTTTTTTTTCAGTTTTGCAATTTTATTTTATTTTCCATTTTCGTTTCTTAGTTTTAGATTTTCTTCTTTTAGTTCTAAGCTGTTATAATTTTCTCACAACAATTTCTACACCGAAAATTGTTGTGTACTTTTCACTGATCTAACCTTACGTTAGATCTAGTGCTTTTTATTCCTTGTTTATATTCTTATTTCCAATTCAAGAGTTTCAAGAGTAGATCCAACCAGCCTGTGGTGGAGTACTCTGTATTTTTGAAGAACAAGATTAATTGCACTATTCTTATTTCAGGTTCCTAAATATTTATTAGCTTAAATTTATTTGCATGTCATTTATTCGTATGTTTTCGGATATGCCTAAATATATGAAATATTGTTGTTTATGCATGATTGAGTTAATAAATATGTCTGGCTAAGCCGATTAGGTATCGGTATGTAAATTAATCGAACCAAAGAAATCCGAAATAAACTGGCCTAATATTATGTTGTTAAAAATACTCTTTTCTGACTTTGGCATCCAAATTAATTTATTAAAAGGTTTAGAAACCAACAGAGCGAAAGTTTGAGGTTAAATAAATTGGACTAAGGTTAGAAACCAACAGAGCGAGAGTTTGAGGTTTAAACTAGATAGTGAATACTAGGTATTGATTTTAAAGACTGCGAAAGCGTTTTAAAACTGATTAAACCTTATTTATTTTCAAAAAGTATTTTTGAGTTCAGCGGGATAGCGAGAGCACACATTAGGACTTAAACAAATAATCTGATTCAATAGAGCGAGAGTTTGAGATAGGATTTTTAGATAAGTATTGTTTGCTGAAAAGGAATTTTTATCAATTTGAGAAACAAGTCAGTGGAAAGTCAGGCTCCCTAGGTTAGACAAATTACATACCGATATCCGTTTAATTAATATTTTTCTTTAATCATCATCCAAAAGAATTATTTGCCGTAGCTATATATAGTAACTTAGGATAACATTAGATCGATTTATAGTCCCTGTGGATTCGATATCTTTTAAAACTACGTGATGGGACTGTATACTTGTAGTCTCCCGATTAATAGACGATAAAGTCGCGATCAATTGTGTGAATAAAGCTTGACAGTTCATGGCTAATCCACTTGACAGCCACTAGAGTATGGTTAAACGGATTTTAAGGTACCTTAGTGGTACTACAACACTTGGTTTGCTGTTATTTCCCGCTAATCCTAACCAGGAACTATCAATTAGAGATTACAGTAAGAGTAACTCAGTTTTAGTATGAGCTAAATCCATGTACTCTGCCTCTACATTAGATTTGTCCACAAGAGTTTGCTTCTTTGAACTCCACGAAATCAAGTTTGGACTAATGAAAATGTAGGTTCCAGAAGTTGATCTTCTGTCACCTGGATCATTAGCCCAATCTGAGTTACTCTGACTGCAATCTCTAATTGATAGTTCCTAGTAAGGATTAGTGGGAGATAACAGCAAACCAAGTGTTGCAGTACCACTAAGGTACCTTAAAACCCGTTTAACCATACTCTAGTGGCTGTCAAGTGGATTAACCATGAACTGTCAAGCTTTATTCACACAATAAGCTATGTCAGGTCTGGTAAGTGTTATATATTATAGGCCCCCTACAACATATCGATACAATAGAGGACCCTGCATAATATTAGAGCCAAACTTATTAGGTTTATAATGAATGAACATTGGAGTTGTTACACCATTAGCTTCGTCCATGTTAACTTTGCTGACCATATCTTTGATGTATTTTCTTTGTGTAAGAATAAGTGAACCATTATGTTGATACTTGACTTCAAGACCAAGAAAATATTTTGTCTTCCCAAGTGGTTTCGAGAGAAAATTGATCGTGAAGCTTAGAAATCTGCTTGAGAATTAGAGGAGAAGAAGATCCTATAATTAGTAAGTCATCTACATAAACTAGAGTATGTAAAATGATACCTTGGTGATTGTAGATGAAAAGAGAGTGACCCCATCTGCTTGCTAAAAGTCAAATTGAAACAATATCTTGTGCAGTTTCTCATACCAAGATCTAGGCGTCTGCTTGAGCCCATACAAAGCCCTACTCAACTTGCAGACTAGAGATTTGTTTTATTCTCAAAGCCTCGTGGTTGAACCAAGTAAACTTCTTCTTCAAGGGCTCCATTTAGAAAGGCATTATTTATGTCAATTTGTTGGACATCTCATTGATATGTCAAGGCTAGAGCGATAATAACTTTGATGGTGGTTGGTTTGACAACGGGAGATAAGGTTTCATGATAGTCAAAGCCATATTGTTGATTGAAGCCTTTTACATCAAGCTTTGTACTTGTTGACGGTGCCATCAGAGTTTTCTTTGATCCTAAATATCCATTTGCAACCTATGGCTTTTATATGGGAGGGAAGAGAGGTGAGTGTCATGGTGTTTTTGGAAATAAGAGTATTGCACTCTTGTTGCATAACTTCAAACTAGTGAGGTTGAGCTAATGCTTTTTTAACCGTGATTAGTTCAGTGTGAGCTAAGAATGCCTTAGGATTTAAATTTCTTGTTTTACCTCTGGTTACCATAGGGTGGTTATTGGTAACTAAGGTTGGTTTCGGAGCACTGTCGTGAATAGAGGGAGATAAGGAAATTTTAGAAGAAATAGAGATTGAGGGATTATTGTGATGTGCAGGAGCAGAGAGCTGCTCATAACTGTTTTGTTCAGTTGTGTTCTCTGATTCTTAATGCAGAGAAAAATCATTTTGATTATTGGAATTGTCTAAGAGTTGTTTAGCATATTCAGGTAAAGATTGTAGGGTAATGCTAGGCCTAGTATCAGGACTAATGTTGACTTTTTTAGAAGTGGTGTCAGCTTGGTTAAGAGGTACAACAGATTGAGAAGAACTATGGTTAATAGGTTGCTTACTTTCATTAATAGAGCCATGTTTTGGAGCATTGGTAGAGTCTAGGGGTGTTCAAAACCAAACCGACCCAATAGAAAATCGCAAAACTAAAATGAACCAAACCAAAACCGAAAAAAAAAACATTTGGTTCATTGTGTTTGAGTTATATTAATTTTTTGTTTATATTAGTTTGTATATATATAAAGAGTTTCGATTACATTGTAAAATGAACCGAAAAAATTATCTCCGCTTAAATCTAAAATTGGTTCTTTCTTTGGTTTTTTTGGGGTGTAGGAGAAATTCACTAGGTGGGTGAAGAAATTTCCATTTTTTTCTATATGTGTATGTATATGGTTTAATATTTAAAAAAAACGAATCAACCAAATTAATCCAAACCACACTAGTTTGGTTTGGTTTGGTTCAGTTTTATTTTTAAAAGTCAACCAAACCAAATTGAACCGTGCGTTTTTTTCTCTTGCAGTTCGGATGATTTTTTGCTTCAAAACCGCGTAAACCGCATAGCGAACATCCTTAGTAGAGTCTAACAGTCTTGGTGCATGTACGGATTTTGTTGTATTAGTTTTACCAGCTTGATCTGGGCTACCAGTTGTAGTTGAGTGAGGAAACTTGGTTTCATCAAACACAACATTTTTGGAATGAAAAATTTGTCTTCCTTGACCTTTGTGATGGGGAGATATTCTTAAATAAGTACACTCAGAGCTTCTGAGTTGTAATTTATGTTTATTAAAAGGTCCGAGATGAGGGAAACATAAACATCCAAATGTTCTAATTAAGAGTTTTGTAGTCAGGAATTTAGTTAAATAGAGCATGATAAGGAAGTGAGTTTAGAAAAGATGGAAGTGGGTAGCCTCTTTAAGAGATAGACAACTAAAGTAAAACTGTGATCCCAAAACTCAATGGGATAACTAGCATGAGCTAAGAGTGTTAGACCTATTTCTACTATACTTTACTGTACTCCTATATTTTTCCATCATCTAAGTATATGATAAATATTCTTCAAATTAATGGCGTGAGATTAAATACCTCTACCATCATCTTAAATTCCAAATTAATGATATCTTGTAGAATAGGCCACCAATAAACAAATTTAACATATTGTTCTGTTAATTTGAAATATACCATCATATCATTATATATAATATAATTATATACTAATAAAACTTCAAAGACATATATTAGAGCCGTGCAAAAAAGCACTTATTCTAATAACTTATTGATACATATCCTTACTTCATTTACATACGTAAATCACCAAAGTTGATAGCTCCATTAGCATTTCCTTCAGTGAAACCAGTTTGATTACTGAGACCTTTTATATTCTGTTTTCCAGAGTTGTTATATTTTCCAGATGAACGACGATTATTCGGATTGTTGTTGCGTGGTGTGGAAGGTGAAGCGTTTTGAGGTTCAGTTTCACCATCATCTTCCATGCTATTCAGCACACCAACAAGACCCTTCAGTGCTTCCAGTTTTTGTTGAAAATCAGCCATGGAGTTCACTCTGTATTTATTTTGTATGACTCTATATAGATTACTATAAAATAAGGGTTGTTTTATAGATGGAGAGAAGGAATAATCATTATTCACTCAAATAAAGTTATTCTAGGTGGAGTATAAAGTTGAAAATTTAAAGCATCTTAATCTTCATATAATTGATTCTCATTATAAACTTCTTGTTTTTATGATTAAAAAAAAAGCTAGATATATTAAAAACGGTTAAAAAACAATTTATTGTTTTTGCGTTTCTTCATTCTGTACTTTATATTCAAGTATTAGTCACAGAAACCACACACCATAATCCATATATGGTATTCTTTATGCTGGTTTGATGCATGTAGTAAGATATATGTAACAAAAGTTAGGTTGCCTAATGAAAATGCAAGAACCTTTTATGAAAGAGTACAGTGTAATGACTATATAGTGATAGAAAATGTGTTGTATGTGTCTAATTTTATTGTGAAATTGTTATTCATTTCAAAGATGTAAATAGAGCAAACAGTTTTATTGATTTTTTCCACAATACAATATCTTAACCTACAAAGGTTCACACTTCATCAACTTCATTATCTTACACATACTGACATACATCAAAGGTTTCTGTTAAACAAGAGCAAACCAATTGAATATCACGCTTCCACAATTTAGATCTTTACATCATGTTCAACTTTCCACCATGAATATCTTCTTTTCATTGTTTTACTTCAAGTAATTAATATATAAACGTCACAAGTTTTTTTATAACAAATCACTTAGATTTTATTTTAATCGGTGTTCATCCATGGTAGAGAATGGTCAATTGACAAGGACTCGTTCTAGTGTAACAAGTGAATTGTGATTTGGAAAAGTGATGGTGGACTTAGGCGTGTTCATTGGTCTGAGTAAATCAAAACCAAATCATAGTGTATGAGTTGGATATTTTTTTAATTCATGCAAGAATCGAATCAAATCAATGAAATTCAATGATAATTGGTTCGGGCATGAGATTTTCAATTTTTTGCCTCAAACCCAACATGAACCAATCATAATTAATTATCATGAAATAAAGATGTTTGAAATGTGAACACTGGTGTTCATGATTTTACATTCTCCCTTGGGTAACTCTTTTCTCACATTCGCTATGGATATTTTGAGTGTATGATTTTTTTTAAATGATTTGACACCCTGAATTCTAACACTAAAATTCCTATTTATACTAGTTGAGAATTTCGACAGCATGGAATATTGAATGAAGTCGAAGACAAAGTTGCTATTAAAAGAAATATGAAAATACTTTATAAGGTTTTCGACTGACTGATTGACTAATTGATAATAGAATATGGTTAAATAATGACCAAAGTCGTATTATTGCAAAATGAAAGGGACTTAAGGCATTTCAAATTTCGAATTTGAATGTTTCGACAAGTCACGTCGTTGTTTTGGCACTTTGGATGAAGGAAGATTTCGAAATTCACATGATCTGATCTTATCCAGAATGAGGCGTGGAAGCCCGAGGATTCGAAGAGCATGCAAGCATTGGACGTGGCACTCTTGCAAAGAAAGACTATTATGGTCGAAGTAGTATAAATTAGAACCTTTGTATTAGGTTTTAGTGTGTTCACTATTGTACAAATAAACTCCAAGTACCAAGTGTTAGAGAAAAAAGTCATTGAGATTGTACATATGAAACACCCGTTGTTTCATTCAAACTTATTGTCTTTCGAATAAAGTCTTTATATTTCCTTTACATTTGAGTCGAAACACATTTACATTTCAATTTTTATTTTAAAGTGTTTTTATCTTTATTTTAAAGCCTTTATTATACCTTT
Source organism: Vicia sativa (assembly GCA_021764765.1). Classification (NCBI taxonomy): domain Eukaryota; kingdom Viridiplantae; phylum Streptophyta; class Magnoliopsida; order Fabales; family Fabaceae; genus Vicia; species Vicia sativa. The sequence continues at coordinate 234,897,198 of CM038796.1, forward strand.
CTTGTCATTACAAACATCTTTTCGAAAAAAGTGAATGCCCAAGAACATCACAAAGAACCAAGCTTAACACATTTCCTAAGATCAATCTAGTCGGTCTTGTAAGTAATCAAACAATATTTTTTTTTAGAAGACAAGCGATTGTTTACCAAATTTCAGGGTAAACAGAAGTAGGAATGAGAGCATATGTCGATCACCCTAGTCAACCATCCCTCCATTCTCAGGTTGTGGGCGGACTTGCCTGTTGTGCAGGGCCAGACGGTTATGGAACTCGTAGAATGTGGGTGGTTAGTTGATGATGTGTTCGCGGGTGAGAGTATATGGAGAATGGGGACCTTGGCGCAACATTGGGGGTTGTAAATACCCTTTTTCACTAGAGGGACAAGTATTCACTTTCTACTCATTCTGTAGTTGCATTCTGCCCGGATTCTTACTTTGGCATCAAAATATCTTGTAGGTACCCCCCCCCATCTCACTTCCAACTGCCATCCAGTTCTAATTTGTGGGCCATTGACGATCCAGCCTGATAAGGTATTATCACTTACCATACCCACATTGTATGTTAAGTCATGTCTTATGTGACAAAGGTACCTTAATGACCCAATAAGTCTTCTATATTTGGTTGGATCAACATCATCTTCATCTAAATCTTTTGACAGTTGCAGTCTTGTAGATTATCGATTCTCCAGATCTTCAGTTCTTCGTATGTCTAACTTATTCTATTTACGAAAATGGTTGGATCTAGAGCTACATGTTCCACCACCTTGCATGAAGTTGTCCTAGATACTGTCGTCGTAGCACTGACAATTATCAACAGACCAAATGTCAGTCCCTTTTACCGATGTAGTAATAATGGGATTTATCCCAAGTATCGATCTCGAGGATTGCGTAGGAAATACTAAGTTAGATGATTTATTCAATTGAACAAAAACAATAGTTTTAAGTTTGGTGGGAATAAATTCTTGCAGAAAGTAAATTGGCAGAAGATAAAAATTGACTTTTTGTTTGATTAAAGTATGCTAGGGTAAGTGTATAATTTGTCATGTAATAACCTTCACTCTTTGATTTATTCAACAAGTTCATCATTCTCAATTACCGATTCTCAATATTATTTTATCCTAATTCCTTAGTGAAAAAACCTTTAACCTTCTTTCCTAATTTCAATTTCTATTTAAATTAGTAGAGAGGTTAAGCATGCAATTACCAAGAACCATTCTGGTTATCATAGGATTACCCTAGTCCTAGGTGAAATCCTTAATAATATCTTTATTTAGAAAACCTTAACACGACCTTTCGGCTCTACTGTGTTAAAATAGTGAAATCTTATGGTCCCATAGGGTCAAACTATGAATTAATCTAAATAATCAAATTGATGTATAACGAACTAAAATCTTGACTAAAACAAAGAGATCAATATTCTTAACATAACAAATTATGGACACCCCCTAGCATTAGGGGTTTAGCCTCTCATAGAATTCAAAAGTAGCATAATCAAAATATTAGATAAAGACATTACAATAGATTGGGTCTTCGATCTTCAATTGCTCTCGCGCATGAAGAGTTCTCCGTTCCCAAAATTGTTGAATCTCCAATCTTCTATCGTGAAAATCTTCTCTGGTGTCCAAAAAGTCCTCTTCTCCTTCTCAAAATAAGGTTTATATAATGTTAGGTCATTCCCAAGCAATACCAATTATCCAAAACACCCTTAATGACCCAAAACACTAAAAAACAACAAAAATTAGAATTCTCAGCATCCTGGATGACACGGGCCGTGTCAGGTGACACGGGCACCCATATCGGCCTCTATTCAAACGTATTTTTGGTCAGGCTTCCTGACACGGTCGTGTCGGCTGACACGGATGCCCGTGTCAGCCTCTGTTTCTTCTCCTAAACTGCCTATGTGCACCATTTCTGACACGGGCCGTGTCCCGTGACACGGGTGGCCATGTCAGGACCTCTGTAGCCTCAAATACTCTGATTTTCGCACTTCTTTTTCTCCGATTTGTTGTGTTTTATTCTTCTGACCCTGAAAACACTCAAACGCACAACCAAAGCATAAAATGCGGTAAAATGACATATAACACTAAACAAATACAAGAAACAATTACGGACTTCAATGCTAAATATTTGTGTAAAAACCACCGATCAACCTTGCATGAAGTCGTCCTAGCTACTGTCGCCGTAGCACTGACAACTGCCAACAGACGAAATGTCAGTCCCTCTCTTGGAGAAATAAATTTTGGCATTGATGTTCTTCCACTGCTAGATATAATCCTTCATCCTCCAAGAATAAGAATTGTCCAAGCTCGATCACTTGGAGTTTCATAATGTGTTTGGTCTAAAAGCATACGTTGATCGAATAGTTGCCTATTAATTACTCATGTTTAGTGGAATAAGTTATGAGAATCAAAATTCGGAGATTTAGATTATCTATCACACTATTGAATTTTTTTATGACATTTGTGACAGCTTATGATTGAAATTTCTCCGATTAAAATTTTCGAGTGTGCGTTTGACCCAATGAATACCATATTCAAATACTTTACTAATAAGGGTGTCTCTTTAATAGAATTTTAATTGATATATTTATTCATATAAATATATTTTTTGAAATATTCTATATTATTTATTTTAATTTTTAATTATATATTTATTAAATTTTTTAGTGACAACAAAGATTAAAACTGATAATAAAAAAATTAGAATAAATTGACAATAAATTTGTATTCAATGATATTTGTTATATGTATATAAAAAAATGTGTATGTTATTTAATTAAATTATCATATAACTTTTTAAATTTATTATTAATTTTTTACAAATATTTATTTGACGTCTTGACATATGAGTAAAAAATATGATTCCATTAATATATTATATTTAAGCAATTCTAAAGATGTTTTAAAAATGCAAATTCTTCTCTTATTGAAACGAAATTGTAATTTTAAATAAACATTGCTTAATTTTTAGGTGAATATGATTATATCATGAAAATTTAAAGAAACATAGTATAAGGAAAAAGAACATGTTTTCGATGTCAATTTAATTTTAACTCGCATTGGAATTCTCTTTAGTTGTGTAAACGTCCATAGAATTATGTGTAGCAGTAGTACTAGTAATTAATGCATTTGAGGGGTGAAATTGCAGTTATTAAAAAATATATTGGCATAATAAATATTCTATTCTTCTTAATTACTTATGAAATGACATAATTTTAAACCATTACATTTATGACAAGTACATTATCTAGTCTTTTTGAGTTGGGTAAAGAAGTAGCCACCTATGTACAATAATTTTATTATTGTACATTTTATTATTTTTTTATCATCCATATCATTTTTTTTTCTTCTACCCAATTATTTAATACTCATTCAATTTTTATTTACTATAATAGTTTTGTTAAATAAAATTCAACACTCTATCTTACCACCGTTCACAACACATTAAAAATCTAAGTAATTACAACAACCAATAAAATTTTGCAAAGTATTGTATGTGGCCTTCACACCCTCTCATTCAACATGTTGAATCTTTTCAACAAGAATTAATCCACATCATTTTCAACACCTCCTTCAACACTCCATTGCAAGCATTCAACTATTAAATAATTTATTCAACACCTTAATTGTACATAGTCTAACAAAGAGGTCCTCGTTGCACATGAAGTTGTTTGGAGGGTCTACTGGAATTGATTGAAAACATACCTATTGAAGAAGTCTACATATGTTCTTATATTTTTTTCTCTGTCGGTGACAGGATCGTTAATCGATATAAAGGTATTATTGAGGGATTGTTAATTAAGAGTATGATCATGGTTGTTTAATGTCTTTTCTATCATAATTAAGAGATCTTTCATTTTTTTTGTTGGGGATTTTCAATGAAGCGTGATTTCTTTACCTATTAAATTTGAGAGATTGAATTTGTGTTCGACAGTAGAGGTTGCCTCATACACGTTTGTGGCTTCTAAGATTCAATTATAGGTACACATGATCATATATTGAGAGACAGTGAAATATATGATATGGATTTTGATCTTCATCACAACTTTGAATGGTTTTAGTGTTGTGATTCCAAATTTTGACCTTAGCGATTATATTAGAAAGGACATTGAGCACAACATGTTTTGGCGATTGTCCGTTTTAATAAAAGTGTTCAAAATACGGATGTAAAGTTTGACATGACAACAAGACAAATAATTATTTTTATTATTTGCTAGCAGACATGCTCGAGATTTTCTCCTTGTTATCCCTTTTGATGGTCTAGGTCAAAATATGTCACCGATAAAATATTATACCATTCTTAAATACCAACATATGATTTCCTTATTTTCCTATTGATGAGGTTTTTCCTATTTGTTGCATGGCGTGCTTAGATACATTTAGACAACATATTATTCATTGTAAGGAACTTCCAAGATTCAAATATCGGCATGACTTTGTTAGAGATGTCTCATTTGATATATATTTAGGCGTTTTTGTATATTTGTGAAGAAATAGACACTTGTGAATTTCCTAACTAATGCACAAGAGAGAAGATCGATACTTAGACTAGTTGATGTCTGGTATATGGGTGGGTAGGACGAAAACATGCAGGTGTAGACTTGATTGGGGTTTCCTCACTAGTTGGACTGAGGACTTGATATTTTTATGTAGGACAAACAACTCTCAAAGCCTCTTCAAGTAAAATGGTCAATCATGAGAAAGTGTGTTCCGAAAATCAACATACTATCTTACCATTTTATTTTGATACTTTTAATTTTTTAGCACCATAAGCAATGGATCTTTTACAGAGAGCGTAAAGGTTCGTGCATAGCAATGTTGGATCTCTTAGGACAATGAATATAGTTTTTAAGAGTATTGATTTTATCATTCAAAAAAAGGAATAAGTGAGCAACTTGTTGTCTATTTGTTTGTTGTTTATATAATCTTGATTATATATTATAAAATTGACGAATTCAATTAACAATATTTTATAGAGAAGTTTTCTTTCCACCTCCCATGATTTTATGCTTGATTTTCGTAATTTTTTAATAATAGTTATGTGGAAAATTTTCAGAATACTCATTATGAAATCGTGAAAATCATTTTAGAAATTGTTCTTCCAATTATAGTAAATTTGTTTCTTAATATTTTTAAACAAGGACCACCGTATTCTTGCAAAGTTCTTGCACCTTCAAACGGGAAAAATTTCGTTGAACCAGAAAAGAACGATAAATTCTCTAAGAGAACATACATTTTCGACGTTATGAAGTATGATGGAATTTTCAATTTGTTAGTTAAAGATGGTCAAATGATAGTGCCGCCTGGTGCTAAAATATCATTGTTACAACAACAGAAAAAAGAAGAAGAGAGATTATCGTAAATATCACAATTTTTGTCGCATATTATCACCATGACACCTAACATATATGTCGGTCATAATGTAGATAACCATGGTCATCTTACTCCTAACCAACGTACAATGATAATTAACTTGTAGTCATATAAACTAAAGTTGAAACAACCTTAACCATTATAACAATCATCTGCAATTTTGTTATAACACATCAACAAACAATATAAAAGATTAGAGATAAACAAAAGTAGAAGACAATAAATATGATCGATGTTTGTTAACACATTTCGACCAAAGATGCATATCTTTGCGACTATAGAGAAACTTTAGTTTCATTAATTTGGTCTATAGATATAGATAAATTATGATGGTTAGAAAATATGAATTGACTAAGATGATAACAATAAAAATTGTAAGTGGCATTTATGATAATTAGCAACATGGTTGTAGGTGATATTGCATTAGTTGAGTCTGGTAATGTTGCAATCAAAATGGCATATGCATCTAGGTCATCTTAGTGATTGTAGGGTGATGAAGCTTCATAAGTTAAATCTATTTAAGAGTGTTCTTAGTTGCAAGATGAATTTGTTCTATTATTGTGTATGTGGGAAACAGTGTTGTGTTTGCTTCAAGACCAGAAAACACAAAATAAAAGGAATTTTAGAATACATGCATTCATATGTGTGGTAGTATACCAAAGAGGTTTTCATGGGTGGTTCTATGTATTTTTTGACTTTCACATATGATTTTTCTCGTAAAATTTGGGGGTATTTCTTGAAGTAGAAATCTAAAGTCTTTACATAATTCATGTTGTGGAAAATAGAGGTAGAGAATCAAACAAACGGAAATGTCAAATGTTTGTGCTAAGATAATGGAACTTAGTACACTAGTTTGAATTTCAAGAGGTTATTTTAAGAACATGATATTCAAAGAAATTTCTTAGTCTGTAAGACACCACAACAAAATGGTATGGCAAGAAGAATGAATAAGTCTATGACTAAAATGGAAATATATATCGTATTGAATGTTGGATTATCAAAAAGATTTTTTGGGAATATTTTTTGGCTTGATGTCTCTCTCATTATTATTTCTGGTATATATAGAGGTTACAGGGTTATACAAGTAATTACACCAATTAATTACATTTAATGAGAACAAATCAATATTTGTTTCCCTTAGTCTAGGAACAAACCCTTAATCTATGAATAAACTAATTCCTATTTACATCCCCCTCAAATTGACGTTGTTGGTCAATTAGCATCAATTTGCTAACAAGAAACTGATGATGTGGATGCGGAACAGCCTTGGTAAGAATATCTGCAACCTGCAATTGAGTACTGACATGAGGAAGTGATATTAGTTTATCATCATATGTGTCACGGATTGAGTGACAATCAACTTCTATATGTTTGGTGTGTTCATGAAAAACAGGATTTGCAACGATTTGGATGGCACTTGTATTGTCAGTAGAAAGTGAAGTTGGCTCTGTTTGAGGAAATCCAATTTCAGCCAATAACTAGGAAGTCAAATTATTTCATAGAAAGCAGCAGACATGGAATGATACTCAGATTGAGTAGAAGATTTAGAGACTCTCACTTGTTTCTTACTTTTATATGAGATCAATGAAGAGCCAAGAAACATGCACCAACCAGTGACAGATCGTCGAGTATCCAGATACCTTGCCCAATCGACATCACTATAAGCACTCAATTCAGGAGTAGTTCCAGCAGGAAAGAATAAACCACAATGAGAGCTTCCCTTCAAGTAGTGAATTATGCGACGAACTGCTTCCAAGTGGAGATGACGAGGGAGTGCATGAATTGACTTACTTGTTGAATAGCAAAAGATATGTCAGGGCGATTAATAGTCAAGTAATTAAGGATACCCACGAGTTGACGATACAATAAGGGATCAGACAAGAGATCACCATCATCACGGTGATATTTAACATTAACCTCAAGAGGAGTATCCACTGGATTAGCCGATTGGAGACCAACCATGGGAATTAAGTTTGTGGCATACTTGGTTAATGGAGGAATATGCCCTTGAATGTAGAATGAACCTCAAGACCAAGAAAAAATGTAAATTACCAAGATCTTTCATATGAAATGCTGCTTGTAACTGTCGTTTAAGGCTTTGAATGGAAGCATGATTGGAAACGGTAATAATCATATCATCAACATACAAAAGAAGTAGGACGATTCCAGTAGACGTTCAATGAATAAATAGAGAAGAATCATATTGACTCTGAGTAAAGGAGAACCCAAGTAAAGTGGAGTGGAATTTTTCATACCATGCTCTAGGCACTTGTTATAAACCGTATAAGGAGCGTTTGAGCTTACACACACCCTTAGAGGACGAAAATAAACCTTGAGGAGGAGTCATATAAATACCTTCCGCCAGGTTACCATGAAGAAAAGCATTTTTCACTTCTAATTGATGGAGATCCCACCCGTTAGAAGCAGTTATAGATAGTATCGTACGAACATATGTCATTTTGGCAACCGGTGCAAATGTCTCATCATAATCAATTCCATACCCCTGCTTGTTTCCTAACGCAACCAAGCGAACCTTGAAACTGTTCAGGGACCCATCAGAATTCAATTATAAAGAATACACCCATTTGTAGCCAATGGGTTTGATATTAGGAGGACAATAGACAACATCCCATGTGAAATTCTCTTGAAGAGCTTGAAGTTCCTTATTCATTGCTTTTATCCAACGTACATCTTTAACAGTATGTGAGTAGCAAGTAGGAATAGAGATGCTAGAGAGTGTGGCAGTCAGAGAAGTATGTGAAAAATCATACATGTTTGGTGAATATCTATATGGTGCTTGAGATATTCGAACAGAACGATGTGGTTCAACTGTTACAAGATCAGGTGGCGGTTCAGCATCGAGAACGGGTGCGGGAACCTGATGTTTGTGTTTTATGACATATACATGACCTGGTTTATAGTGTTCTATAGATTAAGGCATAACATAAAACTTAGGAAGAGGAACATTATCATTCATGAAAGTATAAACAAATGGAAACATAAACTGATTATCAAAAATGTCACATTCCTATAAATGCGAAAACGATGGTAAGTGACATCATAACACACAAATCCATTATGAGAGTGACTATATCCCATAAACACACATTGAACAGACTGCACTCCAAACTTATGCCTTTCAAATGGAGGTAAGTGAACAAAACAAACACATCCAAAAGTATGTAAATCATTATAATTAGGACGAATTCTAAAAAGACGAAAAAAAGGAGAATCGAGATCAATAATCGTAGAAGGAAGACAATGATCAAGAAGACAGTTGTGAAAAGAGCCTCCACCCAAAATTGGGGTGGTATAGAATCTTAAAGAAGTAAAGTGCGTGTCACATCAAGAAAATGACGATTCTTGTGTTCTGCCATCCCATTTTGTTGGGGGTATTGGGACAAGATCGTTGAGACAAAATGCCTTTTTGTTAAAGAAATTCCTAAAACTCACGAGACATGTACTCATCACGAGAATCAGAGCGAAAATTTTTAACACTTCCATGAAATTGAGTTTCAACGTATGTCAGAAATTTCTTAAACATAAAAAACACTTCAAATTTAGACCGAAGAAAATATATCCAGGTAAAACAACTATAATCATCAATAAATGTGACAAAGTATTTATAGTGAGCATGGGAAACTACAGGAGACACACCACATACATCACTATGAATCATTTCAAAATAAGAAGAAGTCTGATAAGCACCAGACGGAAAAGGAAGTGTTTTACTTTTAGCCAATTTGCAAACACAACATGAAAGAGATGCATTAGAAACAACATTTTATTTCCCAACAAACGATTTTTAAATAAATGAGACAAAACCGCGGAGTTGGAATGACCCAATTTTCTATGCTAATCCTCATAAGAATTCAAAACATTATTAGAAACAAGAGATAAATGATTAGAAAGAAACTGGAGTGGAAATAGTCTTCCCACGTTAGGACCCTTTGCAACCACCTTTCACGACACCTGTTCCTGCATAAGACAACCATCACGAGAAAAATTTACCTTACAATTGTTATCAACCAATTGACCAACAGATAATAAATTGGAAGCAAGTCCAGGTGAGACAAAGACATCCCGAAAATTAGAGTTGAGGTCACCAACATTAGTGATAGAGAGAGCATTACCATAAGCAATTTGAATTTTCTGATTACCATGGTAAGAATGTAAATTGTTCAAGTATTCAGAAGAGTCTGTCATGTGATTGGATGCACCCGAATCAAGAAACCACGGTTGAGAAACATTAGAAGACTTATCATGACTTCCCAAGGCTGAAAGAGCATAAAGTACCATTTGTTGAAACATTTCAGGTTGTAGAACACCACCATTAGATGCACCAGTACTGAGAGGACCAACACCAGAGTTGGTAGTGGCATGGAATGCTTAGGTTGGACGTTGTGCTGGTCGGGGAGGACGCGTTGGACAGTCAGAGATGATATGACCCCGTTGTTTGCAATAATTTCAAAACTTGCTACTGCAATTGCGAGCAAAATGTCCAAATTGTTTGCAAGAAAAGCATTGAATTTGTCACAAATCACGACCATTTCCTCTACTCTAAGCAGCATATGCAACCGTCAAATGCTCATATGTGACATCATTATAAGACATGGTGTCTTGAGTAAGGAGACGTTTTTCCTCCCTAAGTAGTTCGGCAACACAAGTATCCAAGGAAGGAACCGGATTCCGATTTAGCAAATCTCCTCTAACAACCTCAAATTATGGGCGAAGTTTCATGAGAAACTGATCACGCCTACTTGTGTTGTAGACTTCTTGGACAACTGCGAGAGAAGTCTTGGGAACATAAACATGTATAATAGAAGAGTGTTCTGTTCACATATTCAAAAAACCAGAATAGTATTCTTGGACAAACAAGGTACCTTATTTGTAATTAGATATCTTTAACTCCAACTGAAAACGCTTAGCCACATTGTCCTTATTGTAAATGCGCTTCAAATAGTTCCACATTTCTTGAGCAATGGAAAAGGAACGCAAATTATTAATCATTTTAGGATCAATACTACTTAAAATCTAAGTGATAACTTGAACATCTTTATATTCCCACTCTTCTAAAGCAACTTTTTTTGTCGGTGCCTTAATGACACCGCCCAAATTACCCCATAATTTCTTTCCTTTGACACGGAACTGAAATTCTCAAGCAGAATAATTCTTTCTGGTAAAACGAACACAAATAAAATCTCTTTCAGAAGCCATAGAAGCAAAATTTCTAATAATTAAATTAACTCGAGAACAAAAAAAACCATTTGAACAAGACTTTCCCCACGTGAACAGAAGCTTCATGTAACAACACTGCTTCTTTTTTTTAACAACGTAACTTTGAAAGTTTTTATTTTATACTAATGAATGAAGAAAACAAAACCTGCCGACGTAATTGCACTTGCACTGTTTTAGAACAAATCTGAAAACGTGCCACCAAATCGAACACTATTCACAAACAAGAACAAATATCGAAATTGAAATCCTTGAGCACTATCAAGAACGGATCCGAGAAACAATCGCAAGCACCGAAGATTACAATCGCAAGCCTGGAGAAGATTACCGAGAACTGAGATCTGCCAAGATTATTTTAAGAACGATCTAATGGAGTGTCGCTGAATAAAGTCAAGATTAACCTAAAACTCACAGGTTTGATAGAAAACCTACTGATACCATGTCAATAATTTTTGGCTTGATGTCTCTCTCATTATTATTTCTGGTATATATAGAGGTTACAGGGTTATACAAGTAATTACACCAATTAATTATAAGTTTTATTGGAGGGGAAGATTGCATATGAGGAATGGACAGATGATCGAGTTGATCTTGACAATTTAAGGATTTTTGGGAGTCCAACTTATTTGTATATATTCAGTGAAGATCAATCCAAACTTAATTCAAAATTAAAGAAGTGTGTCTACATTGATTGTGCAAGGTGTGAAGGATTCATAATAGTTAAAAAGAAGATGTAATTAGTAGAGGTGTTGTCTTTTATGAGTAGTTAATATTGAAGCAGTTAGTTGTGACAGATGTGTCATCATCTGAAGAAACTTCCAAGAAAAACAAGTGATTCAGATGGATATTGATTCCCCACTGGTTAATAATATGCAGGTAGTTCTTAAACCGCAAAAGGAACCGGACATTGATACTGAAATTGACAACGGGCCTAATGTTTCAGGTAATTGACAACGGGCCTAATGTTTCAGGTAGAGTACATGATTGTGTTCTTGTATGGATATAGAGCATTGTTCAACCAAGCCATCAGGAAGATATAGGTATGAAGACTTGGAATCCTATGCATTTTTTACTAGTTATGAAGATCCTTCCGTCTTTAGAGAGGTTATATTTATCTAAGAAAAAGATAAGTGGATGGGTTCAATGGTAAAGAAGATGAAATGAAAATGATGGTTGTAAATGATTGTTCAAGAGAAAATCAACAGTAACAGAAAAAGAGAAAAGTTCAAAAAGTAGTTTATTAATGCGATGATAGTCTTAGTAGCCAATTAAGCAATGCTTTACTTGCATATAGATATATACTACCTCCGTTCCTATATATAAGAGACAATTCAATTTTTAGATTCATTGAATAATCAATGTACCTAGTCTATAAATTGACCAAATATGAATTGTCTCGTATATATAGGAACAGAGGTAGTATTAATTAAAAAGTTCATATTTCAAAAAATACATCATAAGTGATAAATTTAGATATTATTCCTTAGACTTGTTGTTATATGTATATATTTGCAGGGAACACTGTAATTCAGTAGATGTTTTATAGTTGCAGAGATAAGTCCTATTGACCGAATTGTATTCATTATCTTTTAAATTAGTTTATCTTTAAGCTTCTAAACTACTTATTGAAAAGTTACAAAAACTACATCTTCCTCTCCACACACCTACAATCACCATTAAAACCATTAACATATCAGGCCACCTTAAATGACTATGATTGCAATACCTCTTCCAACTCCTCACATTCCATGACAGTTTATGTTTCATACTTAAACTGAGCTGGCTAATTACACCACTGTGAGTTCTGGTCCAACATGGGTTTAAGGCCAAAACTTTAGGCCATAAAGATGTAAATAGATATCTAAAATAAACTAAACTTCTTTCAAATTCAGAAGTGTTATTTCCTTTTTAATTAAAGTACACATTTCATTCCATACAATAGCTTAAGCTACAAAGGTTCACAATCAACAACATCACACTTAACATGAACAACCTTTCATTGTTTTACACATAATAACATACATCAAAGGTTTCTGTTAAACAGGACCAAACACTAATTTCCACTACTCATGTTCCAGAATTCAACTTCATGTTCAACAATACTCAAAAACACAACTTCCGCCTTCTTCACTTCCTCATCGGAAGCCTTCAGCAACCGCTGATCAACCATCTTCCGCAGACATTGACAGTATTGACCAAACCCCTCATTTCCCCATCTTTCACAAGTCTCCTTCAATTCCACAGGAGTTTTCGAGCCTTCTTCAACACAAGATGCAAAACTCTCTTGATACACCACTTCAATTGCCCAAAACGCAGTAAGAGCCACAGTATACCCCACATCTGAACTCATCAAACCTCCCAACAACCTATCACAACAAAATCAAACAACCTTAAAGAAAACAATTTCGGTTAAAACTAAGACAAATGATTAATAACTAAACCTACCGACAATAATCTTTGTTTGCTTTTTGAGGAACAACCTCGGATAATCGAATATCCCATTTCTTGGCTTCTTTCTTAAACCATGATAACTCATCATTGAGAGAAGCTATACCTCCCAATATAACTTCAACATCATCACTATCATCCGATTCCTTACAAGCTTTTATCAACACACTTGCAACAAATGGAACAAACTCTCTAACAAACAAGTAATCCTGCGCCTGAAAACAACATATGAAGGAATAATAATCAAAAAGATTCATCAGAGATCTTAATTCTAATAGTTAAGTTATGACTTACGAGCCATGTTTTGAAGGATTGAGATTGAACAGTGCCGTCACGAATGCTGAGGATAAAAGGGTGTCTGGTGGCTGAGTTGTAGACAGGACGGTGTTTCCTTAACCATGCTTCTGTCTTGCCGGTTTCCTGCATCTTCGAGCTTGTTTTGTTGTTATCGATCGATGTGACAGAGCAACTGAGGCTTATAAAATGAGTTGTAGCCGCTACCAAGAACAGTGTCGTTTCTATGGAGTTCTAGAAAAGTATTGCGCATTACACGTGGTTTTGCTTTGGGTGACACAGAGTGTCATCTCTTCGCATGCACCGCTACATTTGGCAATTCTGTTTTGGGCTATAATCAACGGGCCTTATAAGTTTTATTTGAGTATACTATTCTATTTTGGCCTCTTATTATATATGCATTTATTATTATTATTATTATTATTATTATTATTATTATTATTATTATTATTATTATTATTATTATTATTATTATTATTATTATTATTATTATTATTATGAATAATCATTAAATTTTAAAAAATTGAGTTTTATTGGAATTCAAACATATGGCTCATGGGTGGACCAGAAAAAAGTGCACTAATAAATTTGATCAACATTCATATTAACTAGTAACAAACTCGTGCGTGCGTACGCACGGATCTGGTATTGTACTTGAGTTGGTTTAAGAGAAAAAACATAATATTTTATAAAAATATATGTTTAATTCATGTAAAGTTAGTTTAAAACACAAGAAATTTAAATTATAAAAGTATTTAGATCAATAATTTTTTTTTATATATACAAATACTTAGATCAATAATAAATTTATTTTCGTATACCATATTTAAATCATAAATATTATTTTTCGTATATAAAAATACTTAGATCAATAATATATTTTTTATCGTAATATTATTTTGTTTAGATAACATATACAAAAATATATGGATCAGTAGTAAATTTTCTTACATAAATATGTTTAGATCATTAATAGATTTTCATATATAAATATATTTAGATCATTAATTAATTTTTTTTTCATCTACCATTTTTTATCAAAAACATTTGAAATATAAATACTATTTTTTTCGTATATAAAAATGTTTAGTGTGAAGTCAAGTCTCTCCAAATATTAATTTTGATGAAGACAATTTAGAAGCAAATGATCATAGCAAAAGAATGGAAAAAGTCTCAAGTAAAAGTCAAAGCATCATGTTCAAATTCAAGCAATTACATTTCAAAGTTAAAACATCATGTTTAAAGGCTTTGGATTCAAGCTATTGCATTTCAAGAAGGTATAATAATAATGTCTTACAATTACTTAAGTCCATGGGCGGATATAGCATACGGCCAGCTTGGGCAATGTCCAGGCTCAATCCAGCCCAATTTTTTTTTAATATTCATATTCTTTTTGAAAAGTAAATAAAATTAAAAGAAAAAGAAAAAATAGTGAAAGTTAGAATCGGAAAAACCTAGAATTAGAAAAACCTACAGAGAAAAAAAATTGTCAATGTGCCGCTGTTCTCTTATCTTCTCTCTGTTCAATCCGTGTTCTTCTCTCTGTTCAATCCGTGTTCAATCTATCATCATTCTTATAGGTTATATAATCTCTACAGGCTATAGCAGATAATATAAATTTGGTTATTAAATAGTAGATGCAATGTGTGTTCTCTTTCTTTCTATATAATATAAATGTACTAGAAACTATATGTGTTTTATAAAATACTATTTAGTATGTTATGTTTGTCACAGTAAGAGATAATCTAGGTTATTAATATGTTGGCATAGTATTAGATAGACACATATACAATTCTTGTCTTTTTGTACTTTTAGATAGACATAGACACTTAAATGCTTTGTATTTTTAAGCCACCAAATTAGTACAAAATTGAATTGATATACTAGATAGAGATTTTTTCACCAACGTACCATTCTTTTTCAATTTATTATCAAAAATAACATACTTTTCCAATTTAATACCAGACTAACATATTTTAAAAAAAAAAAATTGTTAACATACCACCGCCCAATGTTTTGGCTGATGAAAGTTATTTTTTGATAAATTTATTAGTTAATTACCTGCGGATTTTTCTACAGCATTACCTGTGAATTTTTTGTGAAAATATATTCATGCAGAATTACCTGCGAATTCTCTAAAAATACTATTAGTTTTTTATTTAAATCCGCAAGAAATTTCGTTAGAAATTCCGCAGCAATCATTTTTCGTGGAAAAATTCGCAGGAAATTTCACTAAAGGGTATATTTCGCAAGAAAGTCCGCAGGAAAATTATAAATATTTAAAAATAATAATAAAATAGGAAGGTCCGCCCATTCAATTGGCGGATGCATTTCAAAGTAAAATTTTTTTTAAATAAAAGATGGTATTTTGAGATTTATTGGGAAAAGTATGGTATTTTAGTATTTAAAATAGAAAAAGATGATAGATGTGTAAAAAATTCCTAGATAGACATAGATACATAATAATTTGTCTTGTTTAATTTTATGTTTGATTCAAATTTATTTATTAGAGTTTAGGTTGATTGATTAATCATGTATTAACTAATTTTTTTATTAGAGTTTAGGTTGTTTGATTAACCATATACAATTACAAATACTAATTTATTTATTAGAATTTAGGTTGTTTGATTTTTATTATTTTAAATTTTATTTTATTTATTTGAAGAACATTTATCCTTATTTGTTTTATTTGATTATTATTCTTTTAAATTTTGAAACTACAATTTTGTAACTATTTTATCTTTTGTTTAGAGATGAGGAAATTTTTGGTTGCTAGAGAAAATATTGAGAATGTGAATTTGTTCAATCGGAAGTCGAATTAGAACCACCGACTAATATGGTTAATGAGTTTAATTTAAATGAGATTGTGCGAGATCCAGGTCATAGGAAACAAATTAATGAGTATGCTCCACATATTCAAGACCAAGTGAGGAGGACATATATATTGAAGGGTCCAATGCAATCAGATTTGCCAAGCTTTCCTCGTACTACATTTGAGAGTGTTAAAAGATCATTTAGTAAATCATGGTATAAAAATTATACATGGTTATAATACAATGAGATAAAGGATGCGGCTTATTGTTTTTATTGTTTTCTCTTTAAGCAACCCGAGAGGGCCGAGCACTTTGGTTTTGAAGTCTTCACTAAAAGCGGATATAGAGATTGGAATCATGCATCTCAAGGCTTGAAAGGTCACGTTGGTAGTCATAATAGTTTGCACAACTCATGTGTCAAGCACTATGATGATTATAATAATCAAAGACAAAGTGTGACAAGTAAGTTTGCTAAAGCAACCAAGGAATCAAAAGAATTATATAAGATTCATTTGACTTGTTCTGTAGATTGTTCAAGATATCTCATAGCACAAGACATGGCTTTCCGTGGCCATGGCGAATCCTCTACTTCTCTAAATAAGGGTAATTTTAGAGAGATGGTAGATTGGGTAAAATCTCATAATGAACAAGTGAGGGACGCTTTTGACCGTGGTGGAAAAAATTGCACAATGACTTGCGGTGACATTCAAAAGGAGCTTGCAACGTTTTGTGCACATGAAGTTACCAAGGTGATTATAGAAGAGCTTGGTGATAGACAATTCTCTATGCTTATTGACGAGTCACGTGATATATTCGTCAAAGAGCAAATGGCGGTGATGTTGAGGTTAGTAGTTGTATTTTCTAGATGAAAATACCTATGTTTTCTATGTTCATTGTTATGCTCACCGCTTGCAATTGGTTGTTGTGTTTGTTGTTAGTAGTTGCTCACCTATTCATAATTTCTTTGAGTACATATCATTGATTGTGACCACAACAAGTGCATCTTGTAAGATGGGAGATGCTTTGATAGAGGCATAACACCAAGATATTTTAAATAAACTTGAGAATGGTGAGATATATAGAGGAAATGGCTTGCACCAATCATCTAATCTCACAAGACCCGGGGATACTAGATGGGGTTCACATCATACTACATTGCTTCGTTTGGATCAAATGTGGCCCTTTGTGTTAAAAGTGCTTAGTATGGTTGATGAAGATGGATGTGGACCATCTCAAGCAGCGGGTTTGATAGAAAAAATGGAGAGCTTTAAATTTGACTTTATTTTGAAATTAATGTTAAAGTTGTTTGGTATCACAAACGAGCTTTCAAATGCCTTGCAAAGAAAAGATCTTAATATTGTGATTGCCATGAAATTAGTTGATGATGTCAAAGCTCGATTGGCCATAACGAGAGAGAGTGGTTGGGATAATTTATTTTCTGATGTCCAAGATTTTTGTGTTGCTAAAGGTATTCCAGTTCCAAATATGGATGATGAAATACCAGTCCGGGGTTGTTCAAGGGTAGAAGGGAGGAATGTCACTAATCTTCATCATTACCATGCAGAGATTTTTTATGTTGCTATTGACAAAATATGTGTGGAGATGGATCATCTCTTTAGTGAAGGAAGTAACATTATCCTTAATTATTTTTCATGTCTTGATCCCAAGAACTCTTTCTCCAAGTTTAATGTTGATAAGCTTGCTCATCTTGCGGATATTTATCGTGCAGACTTTTTTGATGATGACCGAGGAACAATAAGGGATTAACTTGACTTCTATATTCTTCAAGTGAGAAGAAATGCTTCATTTTCCACTTGTGAAGATGTTCAAAGTTTGGCTATGAAGATGGTTCAAACTGAGAAACATTTGGTATTTCCATTGGTTTATAAACTTATTGAGTTAGCTTTGATATTGTCGGTGTCGACAACATCCGTTGAAAGAGTTTTTTCAGCAATGAAGATTATCAAGTCTAAATTGCGCAATAAGATCAATGATGTGTGGTTCAATGACTTGATGTTATGTTACACTGAGCGGGAGATATTCAAATCACTTAGTGATATCGATATTATTCGAACATTCACCGCAAAGAAGTCTCGGAAAGAACATTTGCCTCGTAATTTTATTTAACCCGCTATTGTAAGGTTATGTTTATCTCTTTTATTTTAAACTATATTTTTGTTGACAGAATGGTTGGTCTCTGTTATTTTGATTGATGAGTATTTATATATTATATACAATGTGAATTTGCGATCTTTAATTTTTCGCCCAGGCTTTATAATATTTCTGGCTCTGCCACTGCTTAAGTCATAGATGCTCAAAGTTCCTAACATGATTGCATATCATATACATTTGAATACACTAAGTTTCAAAGAAAAAATTACATTTTTTGAACCGTGCAATCGATTTACACATAGGTGCAATCGATTGCATACTGAATGTTTTTCCTTGAAAAGGTTCTGTTTGAGGTTGTAACCAATTTGCACAAAGGTGCAATCGATTGCATGCTGAAAAAATTTCAACTTTTAGCTAAGTGCAATCGATTGCTTGTTGATTGTTTTTGAATTTTTTTCTTTTGTTAGAGCCCGTGCAATCGATTTGCACAAAGGTGCAATCGATTGCACTCTGCACGAAATTGAAAAATCATATTTTTATGCATGCATCATTTCATGCACCCTTTCACTAAAACTTTGTCTCTAATCTTGGCACTTGTTCGTGATTCAAATGAAGAGACTTATGATATTTCTAAAATGTGTCATTAACATATAAATACTCAAATTTTCAAACTCATTCTTCACCTCTTCCAATCAAATATTATTCAAATTTCAAAAATTCACATTCAAGTGTTCATCTTTCATTTAAGATTTTCTGCATACTTTCACATTACATAAACCATAAAATCTTGAGCAATCTATTTCTCTAAGTCATTGTGAATTATTGTTATTGGAAGGGAAGATAAAGTAGATTGATAAATCACTCAAAGTAATATTGTTCTACAATATTACAAACTCAAAAATTCTTGTTATATCCATTTCTTATTTTTAGGATTGTTGAAAATAAGATACATTGACATTGTATTCTTGCTGTCCAGGATTGTTGGAAGCAAGTTATGCATTAAAGAGGATTGTTCTTCTTGCACTTAGTGTTGTAGATCTTAAAGGTTTTAAGAGCCTTTGATCTCTCTATAGGTTAGATAGTAAGCATCACCATTGGTGTGAATAGGTTGTACAATCATTCTAACTACAATGGAATCTCTTTCATGTTGAAAGGGGACTGAAGTACTCTCGGATTGTGAGGGGAACCAGGATATATCCTTGTTGTTATAACCCAAAATTTCCCCTCCTATTTTCTATACAATACACATCTCCATACTCAAGAGTTCCTCAAGAGTTGACCAGATGAACACTCTCCTAAGAAATCAACCCTCAACTAGGGTTTTGA
This sequence comes from Vicia sativa, assembly GCA_021764765.1. Lineage (NCBI taxonomy): Eukaryota > Viridiplantae > Streptophyta > Magnoliopsida > Fabales > Fabaceae > Vicia > Vicia sativa. The sequence continues at coordinate 234,916,795 of CM038796.1, forward strand.
TTCTCTCAAGTCAAAATTGGTTTCTATGGCCTCAAGTGAGAATCATGCTTCCTCATATGTCTCAAGGTATCTCCATGTCAAGTTTTAAGCCTTATAGCTCAAGTTTGCTCAATCAATTGCTCAGATGGTTGAAAATCAGTTGTATTGGACAAAAAAGTCAAATGTGGTCAACATTGTAAGTATTAGGTGCGCCTAAGAGGGGGGTGAATTAGGTGTTTAAAAAAAATTATCGGTTATATATGAATACTTGTACTAATTTTTCTGGTTTGGTATATGAAGTTTTTATAAGTGTTTCTTTCCTTTTGGTTATGGTGTGATGAAAGCAATAAAAGCGGAAAGGTAAAAACACAAGGATATATCCTGGTTCCCCTCACAGATCGAGAGTACTCCAGTCCCCTTACAACATGCAAGAGATTTCACTATAGTTAGAATTATTGTACAACCTATTCACATAAATTGTGAGGCCTACTATCTAACCTATAGGGAGACCAAAGGTTCTTAAAACCTTTAAGGTCTAACAACACTATGTGCAAGAAGAACAATCCTCTTCAATGCACAACTTGTTTCCAACAATCCTGGACAACAAGAATACAACAAATGTGTTTGAATTTATATAAGAGATTTTGAAGTTTGTAGTATACTATATCAATCTTGGATTGATATTCTTCTTCAAGCAAAACAATTCTCAAATATGAATGCAAGTGTTCACAATGAAAATATGAAACTTAGAATAATTTTTCAATGAAAAATATGTATGGAAAGTTTCACAAAATTTTAGAATTAGAATACTTGAGAGTATTTGAAATTTTTGGAAGTTTTTGAATGTAGAAAATTGTAATTGAAGAAGGTGAATTAATTTTAAAAATTTTCAGAATTTATATGTTGTAAAACACCTTTACAAAAGTGTATAATCATATGAAAAGTTGCCATGCTTCAATACAAAGAACCCATGAAAAATCTGCCCAAAATATAAAAGCATTTTTCACACTGGTTCGTGGAAACCCCCCTCAGGAGAACCGCTGCTGAACCAACGTTTAAAATTTTGAATTTTACAGGGGAACGGTTCCAATGGGAGAAGGGTTCCCATACAAATTCAGGGCATGTTTTTGATTTGGGTAAGGGTTCCCATATGGAGGAACCGGTTCCCAGCACATTTTTTCTCAAAATTTGTTATTCAAAAGTGTTCTATCTTAACTTTGAAATGTATAATATTTTTAGCATTTTTTATGGATGCATGTATTATTTTGTGAACACTTGAATGCATAACCTTTGACATTTTGCTTTTGATTCTTCAAGACTTGATTATGATGAATTGATCTATTACTTTTTGCCATCAAAGTCTTCATTGTTTATTGTCTTCATCAAAACACTAGGAGGCAAGCTTGATAATGCATCTTGACTTCACAAACATATAGTCAAACTTTGTAATTTTTGGTCAACATCAAGATTTTGAAGTCACATCCATCATTTGATCAAGGGATGATCATGATTCATCAAGAAAACTCAAGATTTGATCAAAAGTCAAAGTTTCTAAATTAGGGTTTCTTGATAAAAAGTCAACATAACTTTGACCAAGCATAATTTTCACATACTTTATTAGAAATTTTTCCACCAAAACTCATTTTGAATACAATTCAATTCTCTACAACTTTGTGTCTAACAAGCTTTGACCAAAAATGCTTCAGTTGAGAGTTATGGATCAAGACATTATAGGTCATTCTAAAAGTCAACAAAAAGTCATATTTTTTCAAAATTTACATGAATATGGAAACTTCAATGAATATGAAACAAAAAAGAGTGTTTAGAGGACATCTTGAGCTTTCTAAAAAGTCCAAGAACACTTCAAAATGATACAAATTGAGCAAGATACAACTTGTGCAAGTTTGGTATTTTTGAAGAAGTGCATTAAGGGAATTACTAAGCAAATTCAATTTTTTTTTCCAAATGGGCCATGGTTTTTATAGTATGGGCTTATTTCTAAGATAGTACATGACTTATAAGCCCACTTGCACTCCTCTCTTTAATTTATTTTATTTATTTTGGAATTTATTCATTTAAATTCAATTTTAATTAAATAAAATACAAAATAAGAGGCAAGGCGTGTTGGACTTGGTTTCTAAGTTCCTTGAGGTCTAAGAGAGATCATGAAAGCTGGAAAAAAAAACGCATGGCATGTGATTGAAGCAAAATAGGAAGCTTTTCATGCAAAATTGAAAGATTGACAATCAAATATTTTCACATTGAATGCCATATTTTTTTTCCATATTTCTTGACCTAAATTGTCCCTCTATAAATACACAAGAACATCAGATGCAAAGGACAAGGTTTGCTGCACTCAAAACCCTACACGAAAATTCCAAAAATTGCAAACCTAGGGCAAGTTCGTATCACAATTTCCAGCCGTTTTCACTCAATTTCAAGGATCAAATCATAATCCTGAGGTTTCTAGGAACCGATCCGATCATTCACACGAGTTCAAAGTATCCAGAAATTGCCTCCACAAAGTTGCACCGGTTTTGGTAAAATATCTTGAATCAATTTCAATTTCTATGCATATTTAACATATTTGATGTGTTTGTTCATGTTCAGGATGTTGTTTAGAACATGTCTAACATTTTAGATGTAAGCTTTGAGGCTTAAATCGCATCGTGTCATTGTTAGGGCGTAACTGTTCACAAGCTTCGAACCCATCAATACAGACACTTTCAAGCCAAAATAACACCACCATTACATTTGTAGCCTTTTAATTATTCGATCTGGACTATTCGTTTTCGTTTTTTGATGGATTATTGTAGGTTTTCGTTTTAGTTAAAATATTATCAAATCTAAAGATTTGATCATTAATATTGATTTATTTAAAATATTAACAAATCTAAAACATGTTTGTATTTAATTTGTTGCACTTACTATTTAAAGGTTTGTCAATTGCCTTTTTATTACTATATCTTTCCTTTCCACGACTTATGTGGCATTTTGTTTTATGCGGTTGATAAAGGAAAAGAGTGCAAGTTAGTGGGGTACACTGATTCGAGTTGGTGTAGTGATGATGGGGATCGAAAATCTACAGTAGGATATATGTTTATGTTAGGTGGTGCACCAATTGCTTGGAGTTTGAGGAAGGAACCAGTAGTGACATTATCATCATGAGAAGTAGAATACATAGTTGCTTCTCTTTGTGCATGTCAAGCAACATGAAGCAGTTACCATGAAGATCGACAAAATGTCAGTTATCAATCTGGCAAATAGGAAGATGAGGTTCCACTATCTTTGAGAGCAGGTGGAAGATAGGAAGATGAATTTGGAACACTACAAAATTGAGAATCAGATTATTGATATCATGACCAATGGATTTCAAATTGAAGTATTCAGAAGACTAAGAGCTATGATGAATATAGATAGTTTAGACACAATGAATTAATTGGTGTGTTGAAAGAATAATTCCTTGTGGCAAAGCAAAATTGTTGCTCGACACAAGATATGTCGAAACTATATGTGTATCAAAGAGTAGTAGTTTTCGAAGTAGGTAGCTCGACAAAAACGAATGATCATTTGAAGAGCTTGTGTATCGAAGTAGGTTGCACACATATTTGATTTAGTTTTATATTTAGATTTGATTTAGATCTAAAATAGATTTGATTTAGTTCTAAAATAGGTGTTTTGACTTTTATAGTTTTGGATTTTGACTTCGAGAGCAAGCTAACCTAAATCTATAAATAGAGGGAGTAACCCTATTTTGTAATCAATCAAGTTGTATTCACAGTATTTGCAGTTGCAAGTGAATATTAAAGTTTTCTATAGTTTCTGAGCCGAGAGAAACTCTGCAGAAATTCATTGTCTTTCTTTTCTTCTTTAAATTTTCTTTTCATTGTCATTGTGTAGTGATAGCAATTTTATTTATCAAAATTATTAGAAATTCATCACAAAAATTTAGTGGATTTCTAGCCGTGTCATCTAAAATGAACCACCTTCAAAATGGTTTATGGTGAACTATAAAAAAACAACCATCAGATTAAAATGTTCTAGGATAGACAAATGCGGAAGTTAGAAAAAAAAGACACAGATACAGATGTATGATTCAAAATATATTTTTTCATTTTTTTCCCAATTTATATGAACTGTTTGATCAAATCTATTAGTGTATTTTTTTCCTGGTTCACCCCAAGAGCCATATGTTTGCTGCCTCATTATAACCTATATCAATTATTTTAATTTTCAATACATTAAATATACTTATTTTCAACAAAATTAATCTTTTTAAGTTCTTAAAGAATATCTGTCAAACATTGTTAGTATTTTTAGATATATAAAAATCCTAAAACAAAATTGGAGGAAGTTGGCCAAAATTATGGTTAAATTAATACTAATAATGAATTTAACTTTTTACTAATTATAAAAATTTAACTAATAAATAAACCAAAATTGAGAATCCGGCCAGAAATTGTGGTAAGTCAATAAAAATGAACTAATTCTTCAGTAATTTGCTTACAGGGTTAATCAAGTCGACTTCACCAATAAACACATCAGGCCATAAGATCCAATAAAAGAATGACACGTAAGCCACCACACTTCTCATGACGTGTCCATTGTCGGAGACACAACCTAACTAACACCCACTTCTTCTATATAATCTCCGATCCAATGTCTCACCAATTCAACGCATACACAATCATGAATAATCTATAATCCATTTCTCCGATCACCGTTAATTCACCGGAATCCATTTCTCCGATCACCGTTAATTCTCCGTCGAATTCGCAGATTCACACAATCCTATTCTGAAAGATGGCGGACAAGTACAACATGAAGAATCCCGCCGTCAAGCGGATTCTTCAAGAGGTCAAAGAAATGCAATCAAACCCTTCCGATGATTTCATGAGCTTGCCTCTCGAGGTTCCTTTTTCTTTTTTCCATTTTTACCCCTTCGTTTTAGGGTTTTCAATTTTCATTCTGCGATCTCTTTTTGTTCAATTTGATCTTAATTGTTAGCTTTGTTTTTGGTTTCAGGAAAATATATTTGAATGGCAGTTTGCGATTAGGGGACCTGGTGAAACTGAATTTGAGGGTGGGATTTATCATGGAAGGATTCAATTGCCTGCTGAGTATCCATTCAAACCTCCTTCCTTTATGTTGTTGACTGTAAGATTTTTTACTCTCTAATTAACTAGCTCTGTAGCACGGACACCTCTCAACAAATGTGTACCGTGTCATTACATTTAATTTATTCATTTTGTCGTGTGTTTCGTAATTTAATTGTTATGCTATCAGCCTAATGGTCGTTTTGAGACTCAAACCAAGATTTGCTTGAGCATATCAAATCATCACCCTGAGCATTGGCAACCATCATGGAGTGGTGAGTACTTATTTCCACACTTGCATATGAAGAATTGTGTTTCAACTCATGTTTCGGAGCACATTTCTTGGCTCTGTTTTTTTCTTTGCATATACTCTTTCTTATTCTTTGGTTGCTCATTTTGGATATAGAATAATTGCGGGATGATGCTTGTTGTAAAGTTTTCTTTTTTATTTTGTTTATCTCCACTAAATAGACCGGCTGAATCAAATTCCGTTAGGTGCTAACGATCTCTCTGTTGGTCAGTCCATACCGAATTTTTTCTGGCTTTAAATGGGTACCCACTAGTGGATGGTGGGATTGGTCCCCTTGGATTAGATTTGATTGTGTGCATCTGTATTGTTTTCTTTATCTTGTGACTCTTGTCATTTAGGGGGTGTTTGGATATACAATACAACTTATATAAACACATGTAGAGTAAGACCTTATTTATATGGTGTTTCTAGAATAGGATAGAAATGAGAATAAACTCTACATAAGTTGAAACCAGTTTATCAAAATAAAAGCTTTTTCAAATGCTTGCGTTAGTTAGTACTGACTCCATTTTCATAAGCTCAATATAACCTATTGTCATAAGCTCAAATGAACTCTTCTCCTCTTAATATTTACCATAACTATTGAAGATTCATAACTGATATAAATTTCTTATGACAGTAAGGACCGCTCTAGTTGCACTGATTGCATTCATGCCCACCAGCCCAAATGGTGCCTTGGGCTCGTTAGACTACAAAAAAGAAGATAGGCGTGCCTTGGCCATTAAATCTCGTGAAGCGTCTCCAAAATTTGGGACTCCTGAACGTCAAAAACTGATTGATGAGGTAATGTTAGCTATTGTTTTTCTGCAGTGCATGTTTATTCACAATTCCTCATGTTGTTCATACCAGGTTAAGTGTTTCTCTTTGTTTTTACCTGGATCAATTTTTTACAATACCTTGTACTGATTGCTCTTTGTCATCCCAGATTCATGACTATATGCTAAGCAAAGCAAATCCAGTTCCTCAACCTAGCCCTTCGCAGGCTTCTGAAGAACCCAAAAACGAAGAGGCCGAAACTCAAGTTACTTTGCCAAATCCCGAGGCTCTACCTGCAGGAGAGGGGATTCCAGATGAAGCAGGTGACAGTGACAGAATAGTTGAAGAACAAGAAGTCCCTGTCATTGCTAATCCTAACCCTGCAGGAGTTGAAGCGTCAAATGAGATTCAACCCGAAGTAGTCCCAGCGAATCAGTTGCCCCCGAAGTCAGAGACAAGGGTTCAAAATCTGAAACCAGAGACAAGGGTTCAAAAACCTGATGACCGATTGTTCACACTGGCAGCTATTGGACTGGCTATAGCAATTATGGTTCTTTTGCTGAAGAAATTCATTAAATCTACAGAACATGGAGCAGTTTTCATGAATGAATCTTAGGTGTTTCCATTGTGCATGTTAGCTTCTATATCAAGATTCTTAGCTCCATGCTGTCGTTAGGAATGTCTTGCACTTCTATACAAACCCGATATTTTATGACCCTGCTATTGTACTTATGTCATGTAATTATGTATTATCGACGTCAATGACAACTCGAACTCGAACATACTATATTATCTAGAAAAGTTTATAATGTTCTTTTAATGTTTTTGCACATCAGGTACTATAAAACTACTTGGGTCTCCAAGTTTATTTTTCTAATCTCTACATTGCAAATCTACGACTATAGAATGGAAAAAGAATTATCACACTCAATGTCTTTCACATCACATCCTGTACACCACTTGAATCTCAAGCCAATGTATGGAAATTTAAAATTAATTATAGTTGTTTTAAATGAGTGAAATTTATTTATTGGATATTTAAATAAAACTTAAGATATAAATATTAATAAGGAGACTACTAAAAATTGAAAAATAACAGAAAAATAGTCTCCTAAAACAAATCAAGATCCTCGAACCAACAAAAGCCACACCTAAGCATAGAACAAATCACCCTCAACCACTCCCCAAGCATAGAACAGCTCTCCAGGTGTTTTTGGCTTAGGCTAAGTAAAAGCTTTTGATAATTTTTTTCACTAGCTCTTCCACAAATGTCATTCTAACGAAGAAATTAGCCACCGTCTTACATGTAAAAACAAGATGAGATAAAGACAATGGATCTCTGATAAAAACTATAAAAGATATCACCGGAGTCTACTAATACTTGACGTCTAAAAAGATTTTGTTCAGAAGAAATCATATTTTGAAGGAGCTGTCAAGAGAAATGCTCCTTCAAGAGAAATCAATCAGGACGATGTTCCAAATAAGAGGCATATATTGATTTTATTTCAGGGTTATCATCTTGAAGGTTAGAGGCGAGAAGGTCATATGTCCATTTAATCGATAAGCATCATCATTACCATGATGTTGCCCCCAATGGTCCTATGAGAGTAGTGTCATGAGTAATCAAAAACAAGTTAAGCAGCTTCTGCTCTCAGACAAACAACCTCTTTCTCCATCCGATGTCCCAAATCTAGACCTCATCCTCCAAATGGCATAAGGTTCCTACTTGTTGGTCATGCTGAACAAAAATCTAGAAGAGTTTAGGAGGAAATACCTTGTCCAATGATTAGTCAGAATTGACATCTTGGTTCGAGCTTATGAGGGAGTCCCCTTCCACCATATAGTTGACTTACCGAAACAAATAGATACATTGAAAATTAACATCACTTCAAAGAAAATACAGATCATTTAACTCGAGATTTTAGAAAAACCTTTATCATCACTTCAAAGAAATCTCCTTTAAAGTTGGACAATTATCTTCAAAGCCATATCTGACATCTTTAAAAAGAAAACATCTAAGGTAATATATTTTTCTTTTCAATTATAGTATAAATATTTGGTTTTCTTTCATTAATTTCTTTTATTACTTCTCTTTATTTGGTTTCTTTCATTAGTTTCTTTTATTACTTCTCTTTTTATTTTTCATCTTTAAAATTTACAATTAGTATTAAAATAAAAAATAAACCCTACCCTTATTTTTAATAGAGCCTAGTGACACAGATTTTAAAACATAACTTTGTAAATGATCTAAATAAATGTACAAGGGGGTCGATTGCCATGAGAAGAAAGTCAATGAATCTACAAACATAACAGAATTGAGCCAAATAGGTCTATTTGGATAATACTTTCTCATACATTAGCACATATATCCTCCTAGCCAGCACTTCAGGCAAAAATCAAATCTAACTACATATTTTCTCATTTTTGCTCCACTATATAATCCATGCATTTCACAGCTCTAAATCTAGTTTTCTACTAGTACTATTTACAAGGATTAACATGCAACCACAGGAGAGATTTTTTCATGAATTGCTTTGTAACAACCAAGGCTACAAAGGGGAAGCTTTGACTTTGAATCCCGATACTTGTAAGCATTAGTGCAGTTAGGACCTGCGCACTTTTCTCTCGGGGGAGGATAACTGAAACAATTCATAACATAATTATACATAAATAAAGTTTCTAAAGCATGTCAAATATTAATAAAATGCTAAAAAAGAAAATCAAGGATAACAAGACGATTAGTTAGAAGATAAAAACTCCCTACGAAGCAAGATTAAGTTACAAAACTGTACCTGTTCGGTATAGTTTGGAAGATACTTGGTAGACCCATGTCTTCAGAAAAAGTCACTACAGTCCCATTGGGACCCATAGTCCATCGAACAGTTTTAGATGCTAGATGAAACGGTTTGCTAGATTTTTCCTGCACAACCAACATGTTAGAATTTATAACTTGAAACAATATGCTAAGAGGAAAAATGTAGGTCATTAATTGTATCAAGACCTTTGCTAATTCATCCCTGCGCTTATTCATCTTTTCCTCTTTCTTCTTCTTAGCAGAATCTTGACCAAGTATCTTCTTAATGGCTGCCTCCTGCATAAACACAATAGGAGAATTAATTTATTAACATCATTATCTAGAATATATGTTGCATTGCATCTCAATGCTATACTACAATCTTAACTCCTTGATCTAAGATGATCAGCGAAGTCAAATGCAAACCTCAGCCTCCTTAGCTGCTTTCTCTGCTTGAATTTTTCGTCTCTTTGCGGCCTCGGCTTTCTTGATTAGCTGCTCCTCTGACAATTTGGCCTTTTTATCTTATTATCAACAAAGAAAATGGAAATACGAGTCAACAAATATTCCTAGACACATTTATACCACGTCAATCAAGACATAAGATAACAGTTATCATTTAATAAAATTATGAGTCAACAGTCGACACTTACCACCAATCAAGGTGTGTGGGGGGGAGAAAATGCTTCAGATTACATTCTTCGAAGTTTATATTCTAAAATTAGATTAGTCTATTTGAAAAGTTGTATTAGCACTTTCAATCCATATATGTTGGCCCTCTTACATCAGTCGTAGACAAACCCTAACTTTAATAATGAAATCTATAAAGGTAATTCCGAGTCTTCAAATAATTACACCTAACCTCATCCTTAAAAGATTTTTGCTTCCACTATTAATTTCAAATTTTTAGATACCATTTAAAGTAATATGCATGCACCACACAAGATATAATATATTTTTGTATATCTACTAAATCCAAATAATAACAGTCAATGTTATAATAGGAACAACAAGCCTTTAACCATTAGGTGAGATCCATATAGGTGAGGCCGGGAACATGGATCAGTCAATACTGTAAAATCCCAGCAAGTGTGAGGCTATAGGGTCTAACAGGAGACCAATTACTCTAAATCTCATCAAATGGCTTAACCTATAGTTTTTCTAATCTCACTCTTAGTCTAAATATGCGAATGTTTTCCATCTGGTCTATTTTCCTTCTCATCGTTAAGGCGTGGCTATAGGTCTTCATAATAACTAGCTTAATCCACCTAAGAAAAGATTCCACGTTTTTCCTTACTAAAGAGGCTACACCAACTTCCTCTCTAATGATTGTATTGTTAATCACATCTTCTCTTCCATAACTATAACCACTATTCCATTACAACATTCTGATCTTTGAGGACTAAATTTATTTTTTTGTTGGCTTTTAACCATCCACCATTCAGTTCCATACAACACGGTATTATAGTTATGCAGAAAAAAGTTCCTTTAAGCTTCAGCTCTATTTATAAAAAGCATTCACCTATTTCACCCATCCCACTTCGAACCAATGGTTGACCTCTCCCTCAACCTCCTCATCTCTTTGCTTGGACTCAAGGACCTTATAACACAAGACTAGCAATGTTGTATGTTTTTCTATTTTCTCCTGAGTTAGAATTCCTGTCTTTTACTAAACCTGTACTTCGTAAACTCTATACACTTATGCTTAGGGAGAAAACCATGTGTTTTCAAGGCTTGTTGCTATATCTCTAACTTTTCATTTTTTATCTTGATACTCTAAATAAGATTTCAAATGATAAAGCAACTAAAATACCATCAATGAGTAATATAAATAAAAAAATCTAAAATAAATAAATTATCACTTTAAAATAATATGGAAACCAAACAACCTGAGTTGTCAATAATGCTTGCGACTGGCCCAGATACCATATCATTGAAAGAGTCAACTGAACAATTACGATTACTGCGGGTGGATTGCTTTCTTGGTACAACCAAATCGACAGACTCCCTCTTTGGCTTCTTCCCTTCTAATATTGATTCATCACTTGATGTTGGGACTTCTTCCACATAGTCCTGATCCCCATATTTCCTCTCTAATGCATCTTTACAAAAGCCACGCATTGTTGTGCCTCCTTGATTATCTTTATAACGACTACCTGATCTTTTTGACGAATTGATTTTTTCAAGAAATTGAAGTTCTGCATCTTCACCCTCTTCGTCGCTATATCCCACGCCCAAGGAACATCTCTCATTAACTAGCTTGCTCTTCCGGGCATGCTGTCCAGTAGTCTTTCTTTTATGTGAATGATTCTCAGTTGCAAAATGAGATTCAGTTCTTGAGATCTTAACTGATTTTCCCCCAAGCTCTCTCTTTTTATCAAAAGAACGAGCATCATTATTATCTGCATTGTCCTGCATGCATTTATAACTATCGATAAGAACCTTTGGAGGTCAATAACAAGTTGTCAAACGGAAATATGCTTGCAAGTACTGAACAAACTTATTGAGATCGAATTTTGAACCATACAAACGACACCAGAAGCTGCTTTTGCAAATACTTATTTCAGCAACCAAAAACTGAAGAATCTTCATTTCAATTGGCAAATTTATTCAATCCATCTAAACTCATAATAAAAATATTTAATAAAAACAACTAACAAAATGAATCAAGTAACACATTCATTACCTTAGGGTTTCGACCATCAGAACCAGACTTGGTATGAATAGTATGAGTAACACCCCCAAACTTGAGTTTTAGCTTCTTCAGCTTGTTATTACTTCCCAATCCATCAGAAACAATCACTGTATCTCTCATACTCTCATTCTCAGCATGTGGTAACCACCCAATGTATCTCTTAAATATTGCATCACAATTAACCCTAGGTTTTCGTGACACATTACTTCTTTTTCTCTTCACAGTGAAATCAATCGAAAGCCTATAAACATCGAAGATTCTTCCATTAATGAAAATTTCTTATCTTATATGACAAAAAATCAGCTTCTAAACACTAAACACAAAATACAAAACTGAATCAATGTAACTAGAGAACACAAGTATGATGTAAAACATGCTGATTATGATTCAAGCGCGCAATGGCGAAATCGCGGTGCGAAAAGTGCTTTTCCGCAACGCGCTTTTTTTTGCAAATCGTGGTGGAATCACATTCTCGAGCGAGATAGAGTTAAAAGGAATGGATTTCTGAAAAAAGAAAAAGAGAAATACCTGGACATTCTGGCTGTTTCTGGTGACGTTCCGTTCACCGGTGACAAACTCGGCGTGTTTTCCGGTGAACCTTTCGTTTTCCGGCGACTTCAGTGGGACTCCGTTTGTTTCTAATATAAGGGCAATGCAGCAGCACCTGCATTTTATCTTTTGAGATTTCATGGAATTGAAGAGTTTTGTTGTTAGGGTTTTTTAATTGTTAAATGCGTTTATTTTTCTCAATTCGAAAAGTTTTTTTTAATCTAGAGAAAAATAATTATTAGTACTCTTTAATAATGGTACAAGAAATTTCATTAACATAATTAAAAAATAATAATACTAAATATTTAAAGATAAAATAGAAAAATAATATTAATTAGTTATTGATAATGTAAAATAAAAATTTATATAGGTACATGTTATTTTTCCAAAACCATTTATAATAAAGAATGGAGGGAGTAAATAAAACTTATTTATGAGAACCTTCATATTTTTGAGAGATGTAGTAAATTTTGTTGTTGGCTGAGCCTCTTGTTTCTCTTATCCTATCAATGTTAAATGTCTTTATGAATTTAGTGATCATTGCTCAGCCTCTTGTTTCTCTTATCCTATCAATGTTAAATGTCTTTATGAATTTAGTGATCATTGCTCCTTAAGGGAGTTCTACTTATTGGTCATCTTTAGAGTGAATCATATGGAGACATATTCCTTCTACACAATTCGTTGAGATGTTTTGGGTTAAGATTCGAATGGGGACGACTTTATCTTAAGTGACATAGTTGAGGTTGACACTCGTTGAGAGGAGCATTTTTGTTAGGAACTAGTGGATGATGCAAACTTTTAGTTTTAAGAAGGTCGATTTGATAAGAAACTTTCTTTTCTCCACGAGGTTTACAACAAGGGTGTTTAAGGTTGTGAATCACTTGAAATTTTTAAATGCTAAGGATGCCTCATATACTTGTAGCGTGTTTTTTGGAAGAGTAACTCAGGTATTCTTCTAAAGTGGTCTTTGTGGATATTTATATTAATACCTTTTACTGAGGATCTCGAATAAAATGATCTCACAAGATTTATAAAAGTTCTATCAGGTACTTTTGTGAAGAATTTCCTTAGTTATGCTTGAAAAATCTATGAGAAAGGTTTGTAGATCTTCATGAAGCTTTCCTCCATGTATCATGGTTGGATTAGCTTTTTTTTATGATCGTTATCTTCTTCTCTTGAATTATTTCAATTAAGGCAAAATATCCTTTTTGGCCTCATATGTTAACGTTAAGGTTCATTTTGGTCCCATAATTTAAAAAAGGTTCATATTGATCTTTTAACTCTTCAAAACGCTTAATTTAATTCTTTTTGTCTAATTAGCAACGAAATTAATAATAAATTTCAGAGTTTTTCCGTCGCTAATCAGACAAAGAACTAAAATGAGGCGTTTTGAAGAGTTAATGGGTCAATATGAACATTTTTAAAGTTAAGGGACCAGAATGAACATTGACGTTAACATACTAGACCAAAAAGGATATTTTTCATTCTATTAAACTAGTATCACACACCAAAAAGTGTGAAAATGTTTCTCTTTGTGGAATATCCAAATTTGTGGTTTTTTGATGAGGCTATAATGATACTTATTGGGAAAGAGAAATAACTCACACAAGAAAGAAATAGTGGAGACAAAATATGAGATGTATAAGAGTGAGGAATGATTACCAATTTATAGTGAGGCTTATGTTGAATTTGAGCGTGTAAACATTGCAAGAAATTAATGAAGATCATGCATATTGAAAATTAGATCAAAATCATTCCAAAAGTAGTGTCCTAATCGATTGGCTTAGAGCTCTAATCAGTTGGGTGATCAGATTTTCCAAGATATTGGATGATTTCCATTTATGCCAAAATCTGATTAACTTTGAGACTAAGTTTCACTCATATTGGATTTGAAAATATGTGCGGCCAATTGTTTCAATCGATTGGATTAAAGCTGTAATTGTGAGAGCTTTTGATGGTTCTAAGCGAACAGTACTTGGAGAGCTCACTCTACCTGTTAAAGTCGGATCTCAGACTTTTGATTCCACTTTCTTTGTCATGGACATCCATCTAGCTTACTCTTGCCTACTTGGACGCCCTTGGATACATGGGGCAGGCGCTGTTACCTTTACCTTGCATCAGAAGCTGAAGTACCCAGTGGAGGGGAAAGTTGTTACAGTATGTGGTGAAGAATAGTATATGGTCAGTCATCTACAGTCATTCTGATATCTCGAGATGGAAGGCGAATTCTTCGAGACTCCCTGTCAAGCTTTTGAAACAATCCCCAGGGTCATGCCTACCTCTCCGTCACTCCACGAAGTTACGCCGATTCGCCTAGGATGGCCTCATTGAAGGATGCTCAGTGCGGTTGAAGAAGGAGGTAGTGCTATTTGGGGTCACTCACGATCTTCCTTTCAAATTTGACAAGGCGGTTTAGGCTTTACCATCAAAGGTCGAAGATGATACGCCGTGACGTGCCGACCAACTTCCTTCCGCATCGCCGAATGGAATCCATGCTATAGAAATGACGACGACCGACATCGACAAGTGGATCTTCCTAACTCCCAACAACCGACTCAAAGAATTGGAAGGCGAAGGCGTCATACCAATCTCCTTTAGACAGGAGTAATTGCCTTTGTTTTGTTTTGCTTTTCGTTTTCTATGTTTTGAACAATAAACTCTAAAGCCTAGTGCCTTTCCGGGCATCATGGCTCGTTTGAGAGTTATTATCATCATTTGCATATTTTCATTCAATAAAATCGTTGGACTTTTGCATTTAATTGTTGCTTTCTTTCTTTTACTTTATCACCCCTTCAAAAGCTATGTGTTTCTTACACACCCATGATACATGCAGAATCACTCCGAATCTCGTTGATAACTATGTTATTGCTAAATATGACTTCGATAATCCGATCTACCAAGCGAAGACGAAGGTGAGGAAGATTGTGAAGTGCCGGAGAACTTGTCGAATGCTACAGCAAGAAGAACGAGTTATCTGACCACACGAAGAGTCGAGGTTGTGAATCTAGGCACTGATGAAGACAGAAAAGAAATCAAGATAGGAGCAGGTCTTGAGAACAGTGTCAAAGAGAGATTGGTCCAGATGCTACGAGACTATATCGAGGTTTTTGCTTGGTCATACAAAGACATGCCAGGTCTAGACATTGACATTGTGGTACACCGGTTACCGACAAAAGAAGGTTTTCTCCTATAAAGCGAAGGTTAAATCGCATCGTCCTGAGATGTCTGAGAAAATCAAAGCCGAAGTTATGAAGCAATTCAACGCCGGTTTCCTAGCTGTTACTTCTTATCCACAATGGGTTGCGAATGTGGTACCCGTACCTAAGAAGGATGGTAAAGTACGAATGTGTATGGATTACAGAGATTTGAACAGAGCAAATCCAAAAGACGATTTTCTACTTCCTCATATTGATGTTCTAGTCGACAACACCGCTCAACATAAGGTTTTCTCCTTCATGGATGGTTTCTCCGGTTACAACCAGATCAAAATGGCTCCTGAAGACATGGAGAAGACTACTTTTGTTACACAGTGGGGCACATTCTGCTACAAAGTCATGTCGTTCGGACTGAAGAACGCTGGCGCCACTTATCAGCGTGCCATGATGGCATTATTTCATGACATGATTCATCACGAGATAGAGGTCTATGTCGACGACATGATAGCTTGATCACAAACTGAAGAAGAACATCTCGATCATTTGCAGAAACTGTTTGATAGGTTGAAGAAGTACAGACTGAGGCTCAATCCCAACAAGTGCACCTTTGGAGTCAGATCTGGTAAACTCCTAGGGTTTGTTGTCAGTGGTAAAGGTATTGAGGTTGACCCCGCCAAGGTTAAAGCTATCCAAGAAATGCCAGTACCCCGCACCGAGAAAGAAGTCATAGGATTCTTGGGACGATTGAACTATATTGCCAGATTCATTGCACATCTAACTGCTACTTGTGAGCCAATCTTCAAGTTACTGAAGAAAGATCAAGTAGTGGAATGGAACGACGATTTCGAGATCGCTTTTGAAAAAATCAAGGAGTACCTACGAACCCTTCTATCCCGATGCCGCTTAGAAGAAGACCTCTTATCATGTACTTGCGGTGTTAGAGAACTCAATGGGGTGTGTGTTGGGGCAACATGACGAGTCTGGTCGAAAAGAGTATGCAATATACTACCTTAGCAAAAAGTTTACCGACTATGAAACAAGATACTTACAGCTCGAGAAAACTTGCAGCGCTTTGGCTTGGGCTGCTCGCTGACTAAGGCGGTATATGTTGACTCACACTACCTTGTTGATATCTAAGATGGATCCGATAAAATACATATTCGAGAAACCAGCTCTCTCCGGAAGAATAGCAAGATGGCAAATGATCTTGACCGAATATGATATCCAGTATACTTCTTAGAAAGCGATCAAAGGAAGTGTAGTAGCCGATCATTTGGCTCATCAAGCCGTAGATGACTATCAGTCTATGCAGCTCGAGTTTCCAGACGAAGACGTTTTGTTGGTTACTGATTGTGAAGAACCAGGACCAGACGAAGGACCTGAACAAGGATCCCGATGGACTATGGTCTTTGATGGAGCCTCAAACGCACTTGGCAATGGCATTGGCGCCATCATTACATCTCCTACAGGCGGACACATGCCTTTCACCGCCAGATTATGTTTCAGTTACACCAACAACATGGCCGAATACGAAGCGTACATCATGGGTATCAAAGCTACTATTGACTTAAGAATCAAATTCTTACAAGTGTACGGAGACTCAGCTTTAGTGATCAATCAGATAAAAGGTGAGTGGGATACGAAGCATCCGAACCTCATTCCATATCAAGAGCATGTTTTGAGTCTGGTTCCCTACTTCGAAGAGATTACTTTCAATCACATTCCCCGAGAAGAGAATCAGTTGGCAGACGCGTTAGCTACTATGTCATCTATGTTCAAGGTCAATTGGGACAACGAGGCTCCCCAAATCATCGTCGAAAAGTTTGACGAACCAACATATTGTTGTGAGCTTGATACAGAAGAGAAACCTTGGTTCCACGAAGTGAAGAGGTATCTTGAGACTCAGGAATATCCCATAGGGGCATTTGTCAACGACAAGAAGTTCTTGAGAAGATTTGCATCCAAATTCTTCCTCAGCAACGACATCTTATACAAGCACAATCACAACTTGTGCTTACTCCGCTGTGTAGATCAGGAAACTGCAAGACGTATCATGGAAGAACTACACGAAGGCACATTTGGTACCCACTCCAGTGGACATACAATGGCTAAGAAGATTCTAAGAACAGGTTACTATTGGTCCACCATGGAAGCTGATTGTCACCGCTATGCTCGATCTTGTCACAAATGCCAGATATACGCAGACAAAGTGCACGTACCTCCAGTACCATTGAACGTTCTTACCGCTCCTTGGCCTTTTGCAATGTGGGGCATTGACATGATTGGAGAAATCAAGCCCACCGCCTCCAACGGACATCGTTTCATCCTTGTGGCAATTGACTATTTCACCAAGTGGGCAGAAGTAGCCTCGTTCGCATCTGTTACCAAGAATGTTGTGGCTTGATTCATCAAGCATAATCTTATCTGTCGGTATGGCACTCCCGAAAGGATTATCACAGATAACGGCTCTAATATCAACAACAAAATGATCACTGAACTCTGCATGCAGTTCAAGATCAAGCATCACAACTCCTTTCCATATCGGCCTAAGATGAATGATGCAGTGGAAGCCGCCAATAAGAATATTAAGAAGATCATAAAGAAAATGACAGTTACTTACAAGGATTGGCATGAGATGTTGCCATTTGCTCTCCACGGTTATCGCACTACAGTACGGACATCAACAGGGGAAACCTCTTTCTCTCTTGTATACAGTATGGAAGCAGTCCTACCAATTGAGGTTCAGATACCCTCAACCAGAGTCTTCCAGGACGCGAAATTAGGCGAAGACGAATGGATTCAAACTCGCCTCGATCAGATCAACTTGATTGACGAGAAACGACTTGCATCCATCTGCCATGGACAGATCTATCAGAAGCGAATTATCAGAGCATTTAGCAAGAAAATCAAGCACCGAGTCTACCAAGTCGGTGATCTATTAGTCAAGCGCATCATTCTTCCACAAGGTGATCCCAAGGGAAAATGGACTCCCACCTACGAGGGACCGTTTGTAGTCAAAACAGTATTTTCTGGCGGAGCTATGATACTTAGCACCATGGATGGCGAGGACTTCCCACACCCTGTGAACGCAGACATAGTCAAAAAATACTATGCATAAATGAGACCCGCTAGGTCGATTGACCTAGGCAAAAATAAGGGCATCCTGGCGAACTAAAAGGGTTCGGGCAAAAGTTGAGGATACATACAAAACATGTACACCCGGCAAGTCGAAAACCTGCAAAGGCGGCTTGGGCAAAAAAGGGTATCCGGTAGACTGAAAACCCGAAAGGCGGTCTAGGCAAAAGTTAAGGATTTAAGCGTACGACTATGTCTCATCCAGATCACCTACCTACAGATTACTATCAGCACTCAAGATTCAAATGGCGAAAATCAATCCACTCACTTTCTACTGACCGCAAGGAGATGAGATAGTCGAAATATATGAGCACTAGCATAGTTGAAACTCGACGAGATTGTTTCCGCATAGCTTTTACTTACATTGTATACAAACTGCTTGGCCATACGCCACCTTTTCAAATTAATACAAGTTCTTTCTTTTTACAATGTTCGTTGTTGTTTGTTTTTTGCATAAAGTCCAATGATTGCTTTGAATGATTATATGCATCTGACAATAAATATCTGTTTACAAACATGCAAAAAACGGACGTACAAAAGTAATTACTACAGGCTCTAGGAATTGAGATGACAACGAAAGTCACCAATACGTTCCCCTGTAGAGTACAATCCCCACAGAGGTATCGCTCACTGCAAACCTTCCCCGACGAAGTACAAATTTTTCTCCACCAGTTTTCCAACATTCCAAGCTTCATCACGTTAGTCCCTGAGCAGTGATTCCAACCAGCTTAACCTTGTTACGTCAGTCTCCAAGCAGTAGCGGTTCATCTCCAGTAGAGATATTTCATCACCAGCAGAATATCTCTCGACTATTATCATTCCCCGACAGCAGTAATATCCATACTCGAGACTTGGTCAGATAGTGCAGCGGAGGAAACCTACATCTCTTATTCCCCAGCCGGAGGTTTCAACAAGCTCCAGATCCTTCAAGCCCTGTCTCCCAGCAACAATCAGATACCCCCCAGCAAGATCTATGCACAAGATCCTCAGCGGAGTGTCTCCCAGTTTCTACTATCCTCAACAGGGTTTACACACAAGATCCCCAGTGGAGTATCTCTCAGTTTCTATTATTCCCAGCAGCATTGATATCTAGGCTCGAAACTTGGTCAGATAGTGCATCGGAGGAATCAAAGACATTTTTCTTCTCCTCCAAAGCAGGGTCTTCATCGATTTCATCCCCAAGCAGAAGTTCGAAATCTCCAGCAGGACGTTCACATCCTCTTCAAGATGGATATGTTTTGAAATACCACAACATCTATCATTCATACATTATTCATAAAAGTCATAACATGTGCATATATCATTCATACACATTGTCATGCATCATAATCTGCATGAAACTAACTATATCCTTTCCAAGTTTCTTTGGTTTTTCCCCAACAAGTAAAAATCACTTCTAAACAAAAGGCCCAGGATTAATACCCGAAGCAAGACGGAAAACCCTATCTGAAAGGCCGTACAAATCATTTCCAAATGGAAGGTCCATGATTAATACCCGAAGCAAGACGGGAAACCCTATCTGAATGACCGCCCAAGTTGTCCTCCGACAACATGTCCAGGATTAATACCCGAAGCCAGACGGGAAACCCTATCCGAACGACCACCCAAGTTGTCCTCCGACAACAGGCATTGGATCGACACCCGAAACACGACAGGGAAGCTATCCACATTCTGCCAACTATTATCCCCTTAGAGTAACCAGGACAAAGGTTTATTATGACTCTCTCTTATTACCAACAGCAACTACAGAGTCTGGCGTATGACTCAGTTGCCCTGGATGGCATCTTAAGCCCATCTCTGACTATTTGTCGACATCTCTCCACTTTCAGAATGCTGCATATTTGGTTAAAAAACCAATACAGACCAATAACTTCATTCAAAGGCGAGCGCGAAGTCTAACGTACGACTCTCTCCGGATGGCATCTTAAGCCCATCTCCGTGCTCACTTCTGCTTTCAAGAATATCTACAAAGCCTAGCATACAGCTCGTTCCTCAGCATCAGTCTCTCCGGATGGCATCTTAAGCCCATCTCCAACGATTCTCCTATTCAGGCGACGTTCTTGAGTCTAACGTACGACTCATTCCCTAGTAAAGTCTCCAGCTTCTCCAAATGGCGTCTGTAAGCCCATTCCCATGCATCATCAATCAACAGCGAGTGCAAATTTTCAAGTGTACTCGAGTGTTCAATCATCTTCCACCTCCAGGTCACGAAAGGCAAGCATGCCAATCTAACCCTTCTGGTACAAGAAGATTGAATAGGGGCAGCTGTCATACCCCAAAATTTTCCCTCATACTTCTCAAGACATCACATACATCCATACTCAAGGATTTCACAAGGGTTGACCAGACAAATCCTCTCCTAAGCAATCAACCCAAGCTAGGGTTTGGCTATCCTCAAGTTCAGATGAGCCTCCAGCATTTCCAGTGGTCATCATGCCTCATCATATGCTTTAAAGAAACTCCATGTCAAGATTCAAGCCTTACAAGTCAAGTTTCCTCAGACAATTGCTCAGATGTTTGAAAATCAGTTGTATTGGACAAAAAGTCAACTGTGGTCAACATACAGTCAAACTTCATGATTTTTGGTCAACATCCATATTTTGAAGCAATATTCATCATTTGATCAAGGGTTGATCATGATTCATCAAGAAAACTCAAGATTTGATCAAAAGTTAAACTTTCCAAATTGGGCTTTCTTAGACAAAAGTCAACAGAACTTTGACTAGGCATAACTTTCTCATACTTTATCAGAAATTTTTCCACCACCTCTCATTTTGAAGAGAATTCAATTCTATATAACTTCATGTCTCACAAGCTTGGTCAGAAAATGTTTCATTTTGAAGATATGGATCAAAACATTACAGGTCCTTTTCAAAGTCAACAAAAAGTCAACTTTTTGTAAAGAAGTGTTATTGAGTATGGAAACTTCAATTGAGATGAAACCAAATAGGTTGTTTAGAGGACATCTAGAGCTTTCTAAAAAGTCCAAGAACACCCAAAAATGTTAAAAATTGAGCAAGATACACCTTGCACAAGTTGAGCATTTTTGAAGAGGTGCACAAAGAGAAATACTTGTCAAAATCCAAAATTTTGCAAATGGGCCTAACTTTTCCTGGTTCAAACTTGTTCCTCAGCTAATTTGGAACCTCCAAGCCCAAGGCCATGAATTTTATCTTTTATTTTCTATTTATTTTGGATTTTAATCATTTAAAAGCCAATTTAATTAAAATAAAAGATAGAAAATCAAAATTAAATGCAAATTGGATTTTTCTCTCATTCTTGAGGTCCAAGTAATCCACACAAGCTGGAAAATTCGAAATTGGCATTGATTGGCAAGAGAATTGATTGAAATTTGATCAAAAAGGCAATGTTTGGTTTTATACCAAATCAAATATTTTCTCATTGATTGGTACATTATTTCCTCATAATTCTTGACCTAAATCCATCCGCTATATATACATGATGTTACTACATGAACAAAGGACGAAAATTCTGCCTCTAAGAAACCTTGCCAAACTCAAAAAAGTCGTGCTACTCAAGCAATTGGCAGGCTTGGTTTTGCTTCGATTCAGCCAATTCTAAGCATCCAAACACGTTCCTTGAGGTTCATTGATTCATTCCAGACCCTTACAGATCACAAAACATCAAGAATCACGAAATTGCACTCACGGTTTGCATAACTTTTATCCAATTTCGATTTCTATGATTCGTGCATTATAAATACATTTTGATTGCATATTCTTGTTCGTTTTGATGTTTGGAATGTTTCTGTATAGATCGATTTGAGTTTAGACACCAGAATCGTGATATGCCATTACTAGGGTTTCAAAGCTTCAAATTGGGATCCATCGATCCAAGTAAAATTGGCCAAAACTATGGACATATTTGTGATCAGAAGCTTGATTGCAATTGAACCATGGATTTACTTTAAATTTATATTGTGTATTATGAGTTTTGGAAAATTGTAGGTGTTATAGCTACGGCAAACCGTTGGTAAAAGCTTTAGCAACGAACCAAAACCGTCGCTATATGTTTAAATATTCAAATGAGGAAGACGAAGTTCTTGGCGCGTGTTTTAAAATTGGTTTTCAGAAAATTATTTCGTTTAGAATTATTTCATTCCATATGACTAACACCAAGTGCAGGATGGTCTAGTGGCAAGCAACGCGCGTGTTGAAGGCATGGTCAAGGGTTCGATCCTTGACGTTGCAACTTCTTTTTTACCACTTTTGCAAACTAACACTTTTTTTCTATTTTCTTTTTATTATTTTCCTTTTAATTTAATTCTTTTCAAACAATTTTCTCATGCATTAAAAAATCACCAAAAAATATTTTCTTTTTACATTTTAATTAGAAAAATGTTTATTTAATTTTTGACATAAAAATTAATATTTTTGCATGCATATTTTAATTAATTGTTAATTAACCATAAAATTAACTTTTAATTATTTTTCTCCACCAAAACCAATCCAAAAATTCCCAAAAAAATTATTCTATCATCTAATTATCACTGCTAACCTAAAAATCTTTTTCTACTAATTTCCAAAACATTTTGCTAACATTTTCTTATTATTCTGATTATCTATTTCTTATTTCGCATTTACAATTCTAAAAAGGATGTATAGGTCGCAAAGTTTTTATCATGTAATAACGTAGATTTACATTTTCTGCCTTTACTTTCCGCAATTTACTTTCTGCACCCTATAAACTGCTAGTAACTAGGCGTGTATGGCAAGATAAAAACGAATGTAGATCACATCTAATTGCAAGATAACTTATCTGAATTTAACACACTCTTTTCACACATGCACCCCTTAGGGTAATTCTCCCTCGTTGCCTTTCGAATAAATGGTCAAGTCCCTCGAACGTAGAGGTATCCTAGCACTGTTGCCTACAAACATATCATCATAGTCCCTTCGATACAAAGATCATAGACCCACGATGTCGCCTACGAATACATGATCTCGTCCCTCGACTGTTGCCTACGAAAAGTGACGATCGTCCCTACGAATGTGCTAGGATACTCCTACAAGTTGCCTTCTATGACCATTCGATGTCCCTTCGAATGTCCCTTTACATCCAACGAATAGGGTTACCTACCAACTAATGGTACGGATAACACTATTCTAAAGGAATGTAAAATAACACGAAAAAGACCATTCTGAGTAGGTAATAAGACTTTTAGTTGCTTGCTCTATCAAAATACTTTTCACACCTCACACTTTTGTCAAAGTTAAAACACTTTTCAAAAACGAAACATTTCCAAACACTTCATATACATTCCAGCGTGAATCATTACGAAGTCAAAGCGAAATGCCTTTTCAAAACATTTTTTCAAACACACACACAGAAAGCAAAATTTTAAAGTGAGCTAGAAGCAACTAAGAGCCCGTAGATACCTACGGATGGAAAGGGGTGCTAATACCTTCCCTTTTCATAACCTTCTCCCTTATTCAGAATCTAACGAAGGTCTTTTTCTATTCTTTTCACCTTCCCTTAATTGGATAAAAGAAAAGTCGGTGGCGACTCTTGCTATCCGCAACATTTGCGATAAAAAGCAAAACAAATCTCAAAGTCAGTTCTCTCACCGTATTACACTTGGGCAGAAAATGCTTCATTTGGAAGTTATGGATCAAAACATTACAGGTCCTTTTAAAAGTCAACAAAAAGTCAACTTTTTGCAAAGAAGTGTTCATGAGCATGGAAAATTCAATGAAGATGAAACCAAAAGGGTTGTTTATAAGACATCTTGAGCTTTCTAAAAAGTCCAAGAACACCCAAAAATGTTAAAAATTGAGCAAGATACACATTGTGCAAGTTGAGCATTTTTGAGGAGGTGCACAAAGAGAAATACTTGAGAAAATCAAAAAAATTCCAAATGGGCCTAACTTTTCTTGATTCAAACCTCCAAGCACAAGGCCACGTTTTTATCTTTTATGTTTTATTTATTTTGGATTTTTATTCATTTAAAACCAATTTAATTAAAATAAAAGATAGAAAATCAAAAATTAAGTGCAAGATGGATTTTCTCTCATCCTTGAGGTCCAAGCAAGCCAATTAAGTCTGATTATTTCGAAATAATTGAGATTGGCAAATGATTTTGAAATTCACAGCGTGATGTGATGTCACGAATATCGACACTCATTAACAATTTACGGTAAATATAAATAACGATAAAGAACACAATAAGTTGTTTACCGTTCGGTGTCTAACTACACCTACATCGGGGCTACCAAGCCGGAGGAAATTCACTATTAGTAGAATTAATTGGGAATAAACCAACGGTTTATCTCCTTCACTTAAAACCTACCCAATGCAACTTCAACCTAAGTCCTACTTAGATCCGAGTTCCTACTCACTCCCCTCAATCACGCGGTGATATCAACCTATTGAATAATTGAATTGTGAAGACACACTTCAATAAACTATCTTGATCTCGCTCAAAGCTTTCAATCAAGAGACAAACACTCGTGCTTTAAAGCTTTGGTGATAAACTACCCTTACAACAAATCCTAGTCCAAGGCACTTATCAATTGATAGTTGCTTGGCTCACAAGAAGATACTAAATTACAAATACCAACTGTTACAAATCCTAATAGTACACAAAAACAATCGCTATCTCTTCAATAAATTCGGAAAGACAATTGTAAGGTTGAATTCCTTTTATAGAAGCGATCCTGAAACTTGGTTTGGGCTTCCATAAAGATAGTTAGGGTTCACTTAATTTAATCCTAAAAACATGGTCTTTTCAACAACCAATTTAGGTTTAATTAAGATTAACCTAGCAGCCACGTGAGCATGCTTTCTAATAACGGAAAAACAATATTTAGCATTTCAACAAATATCACGAAAAGTCTCGGGAAAAAGCAGCGAGCAGAATGTCACCGAATGTCATAACATACATTATGACATCGGTATTTCTCGAATTTCGATCTGACTTTAGCTTCGATTCTGACTGTCTTTTAACATCCTTAGCAAGTAGGATTTATTTTCAATCTCTGAATGTCATGACATTTATCATGACATTGCTAAAGCCTAGTTTTACCAAAATTAGTGCTAACTTAAAACACTAACAAACTCCCCCTTTGGCACATTTTTGGCTAAAACTACTTAACATATCAGAGTACCTATGCAGCAGAAGACAAACTAGTTCTAAGCTTAAAGAAACTAGAACCTAAAGATAAGATAAATTCTACCCATACAGAAATCCCACAATTCCCACAATTACCCACATACAAAATTTAAACAGGCCATACAATTTCCCAAAAATCCCAGCCACTGTCACACACAGTTGCTTATAGTTTCCCACAATGATTCTTCTCCCCTTTTTTAGCCATAAAGGGCCAAAGGAAACAATACAATTACCCCAAACTTTCAATCATAAAGAACCAGCACAAAAGTTATATCTCAGTTAAGGATTACAAGTCTGTCAACAAAAATGATTACAATCATTCAAAACAAAATACAGAACAAGAAAATAGAAGCAACAGGGCAAAAACAACAAAACAAAAAGAAAGCAAGAACCATCACAGCAACTAATCAGTTGCTCTCCTTTTCTGAAGAAGCATTTTCATTGTGGCGCGGCATCAACATTACCTGCTAGTTCGGCCTGAATCTTGAAGCCAGAATCTTGATCAGACTCTGCAGGTCCAAGAGCTTTTCTTTTCTTGGCAATTGGTGTTCTCTTGCGTTTTGAGCTACCAACAGATTTAACTCTATACTTCTTTGAAGAAGTTCCAGTTCTAGTCATCTTCTCATCTTGAGAACCAGAGATACCACCCTTTGCTTTGACAGGGAATCAAAGTATCAATATCGAGTCCACGAGTTGCACAGAAGTAATCATCGGATGTCATAACATCCCGTGACATCTGGATCGGCTAAACTAGGGCTAGCGGCTTTTGGTTAAGGGGCAATGCAGTGCGAGAGATTTTCGTTCAGGATCCTGGTGACTATCCTATCAACGGTTTTTTTGAACATACATAGTACCTTCTCTATTGGCTATCTCAGAGGGAACAGATGAGGATGAGCCAGAGATCTTACCAGTGGAAGAGCCTGATGACTGTTGGGTATTCCGTGCATGCTGATTCTTGGTCTTCTTAGAGTCAGTTGCCATGGAACGCTGAGGAGAGAACTTCACAGGTTCAACATTCAGAGCTGCAGCGCTCGCCCTTATCTCTGCCATGGTGGGTGATGGACAGTCAGAGTCTTGGGATGAAGAGGATGAGGAAGACATGTTTCGCTGAGAAAAGTTGAGAACCAGAGACCAAAAATGACAAAGCGTGTGAGAGTATCTTTTGGATGAAGAAGATATGATACTTTCAAATGAAAAGACTATTATATGGAGGAGTCTTTTCATATTCTTGAACCTTATAAAAATAGGAGGGAAATAATCAAATGACCCACTTATAATTAATAAAAGATCTCTTCCCTTCCTTGGAAGCAATCTTAATTGCTACAATTCCTCATACTGACAAATACCCAGTTTGCTCCTTAAATTTTCAAATTGACTAGCATCAAGAGCCTTAGTAAAAATGTCAGCCAGTTGAAGTTCAGTGACTACATGATCCAATTTAATCACTTTCTCCTCCACAAGGTCTCTGATGAAGTGATGTCTAATGTCAATGTGCTTAGTCCTCTTGTGTTGTATAGGATTCTTTGATATATTAGCTTTTCAGTTGTCACGGTACAATGTCATGACATCTGTGTGACATTGTACTCAGACGACATCGCTTCATCCAAACCATTTGAGAACAATGCTACCGGTGCTATGTATTCGACTTGATGGTGGACAAGGACACACAGTTTTGCTTCTTGAACCAAGAAACAAGATTGTTTCCCAAGAAGAAGCATCCTCGAAGTACTTTTACATCATCGACTACCGGCCAGTCGACATCACAATAACGGATAAAATTGGTTCACATCCATGGGAATCGAGGATACCATAATTGCAAGTTCCACACATACTTGAGATTCTTTGCACGGTTAATGTGACTTACTTTAGGTTCGACTTGGTATCTTGCACATACAGCAAATACAATGTCAGGTCTGCTGGCTGTTAGGTACAACAAGCTTCCTATCATGCTTCTATATAAACTTTGATCAACCTTTTCACCACTTTTGTCTTTGGACAACTTCAAATGTGTGGGAGCAGGAGTCCTTTTATGGCTGGCATTCTCCATTCCAAACTTTTTGACAATATTCCTTGCATATTTGCTTTGTGAAAGGAATGTTGAGTCTTCCATCTGTGTGACTTGCAGTCCAAGAAAGTAGGTCAACTCTCCCATAAGACTCATTTCAAACTCAGCTTGCATTTGATTGGCAAAATGTTTTACCATTGAATCTGACATTCCACCAAATACTATGTCATCCACATAAATTTGAGTCACCATTATCTTTCCTCCTTCATTCTTGACAAAGAGAGTTTTATCCAAGCCTCCTTTCCTGTATCCTTTGTCTGTAAGGAACTTGGTTAGCCTTTCATACCAGGCCCTAGGAGCTTGCTTTAGTCCATATAGGGCTTTCCTTAATTTGTAGACATGATCGGGGAAACTTGGATCCACAAATCCTTTAGGCTGTTCTACATATACTTCCTCATTTAAGTAGCCATTTAGGAAGGCACTTTTCACATCCATCTGAAATAATTTGAATTTCAGAATGCAAGCAACCCCTAGAAGAAGCCTGATTGAATCCAGTCTAGCCACTTGTGCAAAAGTCTCATCAAAGTCAATCCCCTCAACCTGAGTGTAACCCTGAGCAACAAGTCTAGCTTTATTTTTGGTGACAGTCCCTTCTGCATCAGACTTGTTCTTGTAGATCCACTTTGTGCCAATGATGTTTGTTCCTTCTGGTCTAGGAACTAATTCCCATACTTCATGTTGCTTGAATTGGTTCAATTCATCTTGCATTGCTCGATCCGAATTCATCACTTAGAGCTTCTTTGACATTTTTTGGCTCTATCTTTGACACAAAGCAAGAGTTTGAGACAGTTTCTCTGGATCTTGTAACGACACCTTTGGTTGGATCCCCAATGATGAGATCCTTTGGATGATCTTTACGAATTCGATGGAAGGATCTTTGTTGACTTCCTCGGTTCGGTTTTGGTGGAGAAGGAGCGGTACATCTTCCTTATCGGCTTGAGGTGATGTCTCAAACCATGTCTCAACATCATATGGGACATTGTGTTCGATGATGATCATCAACAATGACATTAATAGACTCCATCATAACTGGGTTACGGGTTGAATACCTATATGCTCTGCTGTTAGTGGAGTATCGGAAAAATGCCTTCATCACTCTTAGAGTCCATTTTCTCCTTTGATCACGATCTGTCGAATATAACATTTCTTTGCCAAACACATGGAAATATTTCACGTTGGTTTTCTTCCTTCCATAGTTCATACGGTGGAGGAAGATCCCTTTCTTAAGGTGACCTGTTGTGAACATAGCAAGTGTATTCATAGCTTGACCCAAAATGAATAGGAAGTTTCTTAGCATGAATCATTGCTCTGGCGATTCTGTATAGTCCTATTCTTTCTTTCCACCACCCATTTTGTTGAGGTGTTATAGGAGAAGAAAACTCATGATTAATTCCTCGAGGAGCGAATTCATCAAATTCTTTCTCAAATTCCTTTCCATGATCACTTCTTATTCTGACAATACAACTTTCCTTCTCTCTTTGAAGTCTTTTGCATAACTCCTTAAAGACATCAAACACATCAGATTTTTCCTTGATGAAGTTTATCCAGGTAAATCTGGAGAAGTCATCCACAACAACATAGGCATATCTTTTTCCACCAAGGATTTCAACCTGCATAGGCCCCATCAAATCCATGTGTAGAAGCTCTAGCACTTTGGAAGTGGTCAGATGTCTAGACATTGGGTGTGACATTCTGGTTTGCTTTCCAACCTGACATTCACCACAGACCCTTCCTTCATCAATATGGAGTTTTGGTATCCCTCTGACAGCCTCCATAGTGATGATCTTTTTCATTCCTTTGAGATCACGGATGTCCAAGTTTTTGATGCCATAGCTTTACCTCCTTTTCATCCTTGTGCATAGAGCACAAAAGAGGTTGGTGTTCTCGATTCCATGTAGCAATTGTCCTTTGATCTGACTCCTCTCATAACTACTTCTTGTTTATCATTGATTACAAGACATTCAGACCTAGTGAAGTTGACTTTAAATCCCATATCACATAGCTGACTTATGCTTATGAGGTTAGCGGTCAAGCCTTTACCAAGACACTCCATTTAAATTTGGAACTCGAGCGGTCAAGTTTCCAACACCTTTGATTTCTCCTTTAGCTCCATCTCCAAAGTAACAAATTGGTGGAGTGAGGTTTGACATTATTCGATGGGTTTTTATACGGTCATATGCTTGGAACACCCACTGTCAAAGTACCAATCTTCCTTGGCAGACACTCTAAGAGAGGTATGTGCTATCAATGCTGCAGTCCTCTTCTTCCACTTTTGAGTGTAGGGTACCTTGATGTTCTTAGGCTTAACATAGGGAGTCAAATTAGGGTACCCATGTAACCTATAGCAGAAGGGTTTTATGTGTCCAAACCTTCCACAATGGTGACATCTCCATCTTTGAAACTTCTTATTCATGATTCTCTGATCCTGATGTTGACCCAAATGTTGTGACATCTGCTTTGACATTGGCTTATTAGGTCTGGTCTTCTTCCTGTTGTCAGCAAATTTCTTTGCATCTACATGCCCTAAGCCAGGAGCATTTCCTGTTTTATGTTGTGACATCTGCTTTGACTTCGGTTTCCCATGCCTCTTCTTTTTCTTGTCACTAACAGGTTCCTTTTCAGTCACATATCCTAGCCCATGCTTATTTCCAGCATTTTGTCAAGTGAAGAATTTCTTCCGACTTATCGGTCGATGGTCGACATCTTGTGAGACTTAGTCATATGATCAAGCTTGGAATTCAACACTATAATCTCTTTGTTGAGATGACTTATAGTGATTGTATTTTCCTTCTTCTTAGCTTCTTCACATTTTCGCCTCGACTTCTCAATCGACTTTTTACGTTTTCATTTCTTGACATACTTCACCACCGATATCGGTTTCTTGTAAGTATCAGCAAGTTCTTCAAAAGTCACTTCCTCATCACTAGAGTCATTATCAGGGTTG
The DNA here is from genome assembly GCA_021764765.1 of Vicia sativa. NCBI lineage: Eukaryota > Viridiplantae > Streptophyta > Magnoliopsida > Fabales > Fabaceae > Vicia > Vicia sativa. The sequence continues at coordinate 234,947,405 of CM038796.1, forward strand.
CCACTTTCAGAAGGAGCAGTGACAAGTTTGGCTGATTCCTCTTCAGAGTCACTACTTGATTCACCATCAGACCAAGTAACAGCCATTCCTTTCTTTTGCTTCTTTAGAAAGGTGGGACATTCAGCTCTAATATGTCCAAATCCTTCACATCCATGACATTGGATTCCACGCCTTGACTTCCTTTTCCTCGACTTGGATCTTCTGGAGTCATAAGATCTGCTGATGTCAGATGCAATGTCCTTGACATTTGACCTTGACTTTGGATCAATCCTCCTGATGAGTTTATTGAACTGTCTTCCAAGCATGGCTATAGCTTGGATATCTTCTCTTCATCTTCCAACTTGCATTCCTCTTGATATTGGATACAAGTGCTATGCTCTTGTTTTTCTTGTCAACAGTTTCACGATTCCCATCTCAAAAGTCATAAGGGATCCAATAAGTTCTTCAACCTTCAGGTGCTGATGTCTTGAGCTTCCTCTTTTGCGGTGACTTTCATTGCAAATCTCTTAGGCAAGGATAGAATCTTTCTCACCGACTTCTCTTGACATTTTCACCAAGTGCTCCGAGGTGTTGGCAATCTCAAGATATTCATGTGAAACTCATGAATAGTCTCATCTTCTTTCATCTTCAAATTCTCAAATTTGGTAGTGAGCATCTGAAGTCTTGACATCTTTACCTTGGATGTTCCTCATGTGTAGTTTTGAGGTGTCCCAAACATCCTTGGCCACTCACGATGAACAAGTCGAAGATATTTATCAATACCATTGAATAATGCATTCAATGCTTTAGAGTTCCCGTGCTAGCTCCTCTTCCTCTTTGCTCCATTCTTCCTCGGGTTTCAAGACGGTAGTCCCATCTTTCTCAAGTTTGGTGGGATGTTTCCATCCTTTGTCGTGACTCTCCAAGCTTTAATATCCTTGATCTTAAAAGGCAATCATACGAGGTTTCCATACTCATAATTAGACCCATCCCGAATAGGTGATCTACCTCCAAATCCTCCTTCCTTATCCATTCGCGAAACTATTATCCCTAGATCTCACCCGAAATAGCAGGTGGTGCCGCTCTAATGCCAATTGAAATTCTGGCGGTAGATCGTGATGTCACGAGAATGTTATGACACACTATCGACACTCTGTTAACAATTTACGTAAATATAAATAACGATAAAGAACACAATAAGTTGTTTACCGGTTCGTGTCTAACTACACCTACATCGGGGCTATCAAGCCGGGGAGGAAATTCACTATTAGTAGAATTAATTCATGAATAAACCAACCGGTTTATCTCCTTCACTCAAAACCTACCAATGCAACTTCAACCTAAGTCATACTTAGATATGAGTTCTACTACTCCCCTCAATCACGGTGATATCAACCTATTGAATAATTGAATTGTGAAGACACACTTCAATAAACTATCTTGATCTCGCAAAGCTTTCAATCAAGAGACAAACACTCGTGCTTTAAAGCTTTGAGTGATAAACTACCCTACAACAAATCCTAGTCCAAGGCACTTATCAATTGATAGTTGCTTGGCTCACAAGAGATACTAGAATTACAAATACCAACTGTACAAATCCTAACGATTACACAAAAACAATGCTATCTCTTCAATAAATTCGAGGCTGACAGGTTGTAAGGTTGAATTCCTTTTATAGAAGCGATCCACGAAACTTGGTTTGGGCTTCCATAAAGATAGCTAGGGTTCACTTAATTTAATTCTAAAAACATGGTCTTTTCAACAACCAATTTAGGTTTAATTAAGATTAACCTAGCAGCCACGTGAGCATGCTTTCTAATAACGGAAAAACAATATTTAGCATTTCAACAAATATCACGAAAAGTCTCGGGAAAAAGCAGTTACGAGCAATGTCACCTGAATGTCATAACATCTATTATGACATCGATTTCTGAATTTCGATCTGACTTTAGCTTCGATTCGAGCTATCTTTTAACATCCTTAGCAGGTAGGATTTATCTTCAATCTCTGAATGTCATGACATTTATCATGACATTGCTAAAGCCTAGTTTTACCAAAATTAATACCAACTTAAAACACTAACAGATTTGATTGAAATTGGCTCAAAAAGGCAATATTTGTATTGATTCCAAATCAAATTATTTTTCATTGATTGACATGATATTTTCTGACAATTCTTGACCTAATTCATTACAATATAAATACACAATGATCCCACATGACAAAAGGACGAATTTCTAGCCTCAAGAACCCTAAAAATTTTTCAAGAAAACTTGTGAGAAAAACAATTTCGGTTTCAACTTTGCAGGCCAATTCAAGGAGTTTTGAGGATTGAACAAGCATCCTCAAGGTCCCAGGAACCTATTCCAATCATCACCATGCATCCAGACATCCAGAATCACGAAATTTCACATCACAATTTGCTCTCAAAATTTAAAAAATCAAATTCATGGTTACATGCATTTTTAACGTGTTTTGATCACATATTCATGTTCATGATGTTATTTGCAAGCTTTCTGCGTCGTTTGATTAAGTTTCCAGTATAGGTACACGAATCTACCATTGTTAGGGTTTGAGGCCTTGGATTAGGGCTTTCCGTTTAAGACAAAATTAGCCAAAACCAGAGGCATATTCATGTTTGGGAGGTTGAAAGCAATCAATCCATACCTTCCATGTAAATTTATATTGCATATTGCTTGAGTTATGATTTTGCAGGGATATAGCTACAAAAGCAATCTGTAGGTAAAAACCGTAGCTAAAGGCCTGTGTCCCAAGGAAGAAGAAGAAGGCTGCGCGCGTTTTCTGATTTTGAATTGATTCCCAGAAATCAATTTCCCTTACATTTGTTCTGTTTCATATGTCTAACACCAAAGCAGGTTGGCTCAGATGGCGTAGCGTTCATCCTAGAACGCAGGTTGAACCACCTTTTCCCAAAACTCTAATGTTTTTATGTTTGAGTTCTAGAAGCCACGCCTCGAAGTGCCTTGGACCCTGAGCGAAGCAGTCTAGAAGCTCGAGCTTCTGGATCTCATCATAAGACGCCACGCCGAGAAGGTCCAGCTTTTGGATCCACTTCCAGCAGAAAGCCCCAGAAGTTCCAACTTCTGGGCACCTCCAGAGTAGAAAACCCCAGAAGTGCCTACTTCTGGGTATCTCAATAGAAAAGTTCAAACTTGGTGCCTCCAACAAAGTTTCGAAGCTCCGACACGGGATGGCTTCGAAGCGTTTAGCATTTTTCATCATTTTCCATATTTTTATTATTTTTCTTATTTCATAATTAATTAAAATTAGTAATTAGGTTAAATAATTAGGATTAATTAGACAACTTCCACTATTTTTTCTCTCATTTTAATTAATTAATTTAGGGTTAGAATTAACTAATATTTTCTTCAAAATTAATTAAACGCAATTAGACTTAGGATTATTCTCCACAATTTCAAAAAAATCCAAAAATATTAGGATTAGTTTTCTATTCAGTTATTTATTTTTTCGCATTCTTTTTCCAATATTATGTAACTGCTCATGGGATGTAATAACTTTAATTAGGTTTTACTTTCCGCACTCCTATATTATGTAACTGCCCCAAAGCCATGTAATAGCGTAGGATTTACTTTCCGCACTTTATATTTTATGCAATTTACTTTCCGCACCTATAAACTGCTAGTAAATTAGGCGTGTATGGCAAGATAAAATCAATCTAGACCACTAATACAAGATAAAATATCTGAAAACAATACACTCTTCTCACACATGCACCCTCTAGGGTATTCTCTCCCGTTGCCTTATAAATGGTCAAGTACCTCGAACGTGGGGGTATCTTAGCACGGTTGCCTACAAAATATCATCACAGCAAAAGAGACTTATTACCTACTCAGAACGGTCGCTTCCGTGTTATTTTGCTTTCCTTTAGAATAACGCTATCCATACCATTAGTTGGTAGGCAACCTTATTCGTTGGATGTAAAGGGACATTCAAAGGGACATCAGATGGTCATAGAAGGCAACTTGTAGGAGTATCCTAGCACATTCGTAGGGACGATCATCACTTTTCATAGTCAACAACCGAGGGACAAGATCATGTATTCGTAGGCAACATCGAGGGACTATGATCTTTTAAGTCGAAGGGACTGTGATGAAATTTCGTAGGCAACCGTGCTAAGATACCCCCACGTTCAAGGTACTTGACCATTTATAAGGCAACGAGAGATAATACCCTAGAGGGTGCATGTGTGAGAAGAGTGTATTATTTTCAGATATTTTATCTTGTATTAATGGTCTAGATTAATTTTATCTTGCCATACACGCCTAATTACTAACAGTTTAATAGGTGTAAAAAGTAAATGCGGAAATATAAAGGGTCCTGCTATTACATGGCTTTAATGAAATGTGAAAAAAGTAAAAATCCTACGCTATTACATGATAAAATTTTTTGCAACCTATACAACCTTTCTAGAATTTAAAATGCAAGAAAAATAAATAGCGGAAAAGAAAACTAGTCCTAATATTTTTGGTATTTTTGAAATTTGAGTTTATGTGAAAAAAACGAACTAGATCTAGTTGATTTTAATTGATTAATTAAGAAAAATTATTAGTGAATACTAACCTAAATTAATTAGATAAAAGAAAATATTAGTGAAAGTTATCTAATTAATCCTAAATTAATTAACCTAATTACTAATTAAATTAATTAATTAAAAAAAGAAAAGGAAAATAAGCAAAATATAAAAAAAACAAAGCAAAATAGAGCTTACGGAAGGTATCCAGTGGAGCTTGAAAAGTTTGGAGGCACCTGCTGAGCTCGGGTTTAATCTTGAGCGCATGGAGCTTAGGGTTTCAAAGGGTCTAGAAGCTGGAGCTTTTGGAGACTCTGGAACTGGGGCGCCCAAAAGCTGGAGCTTCTAGGGACTTCACATCTGGGGCCATCCAGAAGCTGGAGTTTCTGGAGAAATTATGCGCTGGGAGACTCAGAAGTTAGCACTTTAGGTGAGGCCAGTGGAGCTTGGTCTTGGGATGCCTAGAAGTTGGCACGTCTGGCGCGGGAGAGGATCCAGAAGCTAGAGCTTGCGTGACTCTGAAATCTGAAACACAAGGCAAATAGAAAAAAGAGCAAAAGGTGGGGTTTGAACCCACGACCTGATAGGGAGAATGACATAGTGCGCGCAAGGTGAACCGGTGGGGCGGTGATACATCCATTCATTCTTCTGGACCTGTAAATATGTAAGGGTTAATGGCTTCTAGATCAGAAGCACCGGAGCGAAGCTCCGGTCATCTTCTCCGATTGGCATCAATCATCAAAACCTGCAAAATGCATGAAAACACAAACCAAAACAACCCAGATCCACTAATTAGGATGCTACGAATCTAATGGTGGCAGTATCTTGCCCTGAAATAGACTGTAACCATGGATATGAAGCTTCACAATTCATGAGCCCTAACAATGGTATTTCATGATTAAACCATGAAAAACTTGCTACGATCAGTCTAACCTGCTCTAATGAACCTCAGGAACACGTTAGAATTGTTAAACACAGTGAAAAGTAGAATGCAAATTCATGAAAAATGTGCAAATGAAAGTATATGTATGGCATGATTCAACGTGTTATGGCCATGGTTCTGGACATGTACCTACCCTATAATGCCTCAGGAACACGTTTAAGTGCTTGGGAGTGCTTGAAACTGACTGGAAAGCAAAACATGATCTTGCCAACTTTGAAAGAAATTTGAGAAATTTTTAGGGTTTGTGAGAAGCTGGCTGCACGTGTAAGGGGTGTCTAAAAGGTCTCTTTGTCTTGTAAGAATGCTAGGTATTTATAGAAGAGTGGAATTAGGTCAAGGCATTAAGAGAAAATATTCTCCTTAAATGGAGAATATTTGATTTGAAAAATTGCACAAAATCTTTCCAATCTTGATCAATCTCTTCCTCAATCTTCTTGCACGAAATTGACAGCTTGTAGTGAGCTATCTTGGACCCCAAGCCATGCAAATATCCAACCCAACTTGCCTTATCTTTTATTTTTGCATTTTATTTAATTAAATTTGAATTTAAGCTATTTTAATTCAAAAATAAATAAATAAAAAGATAGAGGGCGTGGCATACGGCATAGTGGTCATGGATAATCTCATGGTCTAGTTTAAATCATAAAACCTTAGGCCCATTTGGAAATCTTTGGCTTTTGCAAGGTATTTTTCTTCATGCACCTCCTCAAAAACACTTAACTTGCATAATTTGTACCTTGCTCAATTTTCAACATTTTTGGGTGTTCTTGGACTTTTTAGAAAGCTCAAGATGTCTTCTAAACAACCTTTTTGGTTTCATCTTCATTGGAGTTTCCATGCTCATGGATACTTCTTTGCAAAAAGATGACTTTTGTTGACTTTTATAGAAGGACCTGTAATTTCTTGATCCATATCCTTCAAATGAAGCATTTTCTGCCCAAGCTTTTGAGACATGAAGTTGTAGAGAATTGAATTCTATTCAAAATGAGCTGAGGTGGAGAAATTTCTGATGAAGTATGTGAAAGTTATGCTTGGTCAAAGTTTTGTTGACTTTTGTCTAGAGAAGCCCTAATTTGGAAACTTTGACTTTTGATCAGATCTTGACTTTGCTTGATGAATCATGATCAACTCTTGATCAAATGAAGAATATCACTTCAAAATATTGATGTTGACAAAAAAATTATGAAGTTTGACTGTATGTTGACCACAATTGACTTTTTGTCTAATATAGTTGATTTTCAGATATCTGAGAAATTAGATGAGCAATTTGAACTTGTAAGGCTTGGAACTTGACATGGTGATCCCTTGAAGCATATGATGGAGGTATGAGGACCACTTGGAGCATTGGAAATCCATCTTGAAGACCAAAATATAATCAATTGTGGGCTCTTTTGCTGCTTCTTCTAATTCTTGAAGTATCTCAGCTGCATCATATTCATCTTCCGTTCGTGATTTTGTACTCATAAGATTCGATAATGTGTGCACCAGCGAATGGAGGAAAAGGAAGAGAAGGACGAAGGGGCTAGGAAATTGTGGGTTGGTATTTTGAATGAAAATCGCAATCCGAAAAGGGGAAGTCTTTGCGATATATAGCACCAAAGATAATCGATGGAGACATTGAAGTGGAAATCACGGAAGATGATGTTATTGACGAGGTGCTTTTATGGAAACCATCTTTGATTCTGTATGTGGTGGGAGCGGAGTTGAGCATGAATTCAGTGAAGTAGTTTATGGTCAGAAATTGGAATTTCGTGCCTCTGCCAAATATGTACTATAATGAGGAAGGCTACTTCTTACTTCGATTTGGATCGATTCAAGATAGAGACGAAGTATTGATGAAAGGGCCTTATACGATTAGGAGTATGCCAATACTATTGAGGAAATAGAACCCTGATTTCAGCTTGAAGACAACCATGTTGAGAACTTTACCAATCTGGATTAAATTACCACTGGGGTGATATTAGCCTAGCTAACATTGGAAGTGCTCTAGGATGTCCTTTGACCACTGATGAGTGTACTGGGAATATGCTGAGGGTAACGTATGCCAGAATCCTTGTGGAAGTGGATATCACAAAGCCTTTGCCTGATGAGATCACAATCCGAGATGAAGAGGATAACAAGATGAAGCAAGTGGTAGAGTATGAATGGAAGCCAAAATTCTGCACTAAATGTCAGAAGATTGGACATAAATGTGAAGAGAATAAGGTGAAGGGGAAGTGGCAACCTAAACCTAAGCCGATGGTAATTCATACACCTACTGAAGAGACAGAAATTGCAGCAACAGGAGATATACAAGAAGCTATTGAAAAGACAGATGTAGGGAAAGTGCAAACAGTCATACTTAAAGAGAAGAGCAACTCTGGAAAGTCTTCTGTGTAAAAGAGAGGGACTGTTCTCAAACAACCAGGTGTGACTAGGGATGAATGGACCATTGCAGCTAAAATAGTAAGGATAGAGGGAAAGGCTTGATGCGTGAAGAACAGAAGCTTCATTGTACAAACCTATTTGGTGCTTTAGGTGTTTTGAATGATACCTTAGCACATGACCCGGGGCCATGCTGATCTCCTGGAATACAAGGGGGCTAAATAAGGTAAGTAAGCATAAGGAGATTAGCTCCCATCTCCTCAAATTGAATGCTGATATACATGTTTTGCTTGAGACCAGAGTGAAGAAGATAAATGCTGAGAAAGTTAGACATAATCTGAATCTTAAAGGTGAGTATGTTGATAATTATCAATACCATGCTAATGGTAGAATCTGGATTAATTGGGATGCTGAGAAAGTGCAGGTTAGGGAGATTTGTAGCTCAGACCAGTTCATTCATTGTGAAGTCAGGGATGTAAATGGACAACATAAATTCTGGTTAACTGCTCTGTATGCTCATAATAAGATTTACAGGAGAAGAAAGTTATGGCTTGATATTGAGAATCAGCAGCAACAAGGCCCCTGGTGTATCATTGGATATTATAACAATGTCCTTCAGTCCAAAGATAGAGTTGGAGGCAGCATTGTCACAGACTCTGAATATGTAGACTTGGAGAATATGATGAATAAAGTTGGTTTGTATGAGATGGATTCCACAGGTGACTATTATACTTGGTTCAATAAGCATAATATAGACCCCATTTACTCAAGGATTGATAGAGTGATGGGTAATGTGGCTTGGTTCCAATTAGACTACAACTTGAGTATGCTTCTTCCCCATGTTTCAGATCATGCTCTCTTAGTTGTAACTGGACATGATATGAAGATTCCCAGTAGTAGAAGATTCAAATTTATTAATAAGATGACTAATATGGAGGGTTATGATGAAACTGTGCAGTAGAGTTAGCAAGAGCCTATAACTGGAATTTATATGGTGGTTCTTTGGCAAAAGCTGAAGAGACTGCAGCCTATTCTGAAAAAGTTCAGCAAACCTTTAACACATGCTCAGCAGAATCTGTTAAAGGCTAGACAGAACCTGGAACTAGCTTAGGAGGAACTTAGTGATGATAGAATGAATGCAGAAAAGATTGTGGAAGTAAGAAAATGCACTGAGGAAGTTCTGCAATGGAATGATTATGAAAATGAAGTTCTGAAGCAGAGATCAAAAATTGATTGGTTAAAGAACTGTGATGGAAATAACTCCTATTTTTATGCTTCTATTAGAGTAAAAAACAAGGCACAAAAGTTGAATAGACTTTGTCTTGAGGATGGCAGTGTGGTAACTGATTAGGCGGATATTGAACATGTTATCTTGATATTCTATGAGAACCTAATGGGGAGTAAGGAGGGTATGCTGGAAGCTATTGATATTGCAGTCATGAGAAAAGGAAAGCAAGTTAGAGGAAATCAAGCTGCTGCACTTACAGAACCTGTCACAGAAAGTGAAGTCTAGAAAGCTGTTAACAGTCTCAATGACATTAAATCTCCAGGGGTAGATGGATTTGGGGCAAAGTTTTTCAAAAGAAGTTGGCACACAATTAAATAGGATGTTATGGATGTTATGGAGGAATTCTTTGAGCACGAGAAAATGTACCTCGCTCTGAACTGCACTTTAGTCACTCTGATTCCAAAAAATGCAGAAGCAAAGTCCATTAAAGAGTATAGGCCAATTGCTGGGTGTACTAATCTTTACAAGATTATTTCTAAAGTTTTAACTAACAGGTTATGAACTATCTTGAGTAGTATTATGGATGATAGTCAGACAACTTTTGTTCCAGGACAGTAGATTCAATCACATATCCTACTAGCGTACGAGCTCATCAAAGGGTATTCTAGAAATAGTGGAGCCCCAAAGTGTATGTTTCAAATTGATTTGCAAAAGGCTTATGATATGGTCGATTGGTGTGCTATGGAGAAGATTTTGCAGGAAATTGGAATGCCAGCAAAGTTTATCAGGTGGATTATGCTGGAAGTCTCCACTATTTCGTACAAATTTAACATTAATGGAACAACCAGCAAAATTCTTAAGGAAAAAATAGGATTGAGGCAAGGGGATCCAATCTCTCCTTACCTCTTTGTAATTGTTATGGAGTATCTGAGCAAAATTATGCAGAAGATGCAGGAAAATCCTGATTTCAATCACCATGTGAAATGTGAAAAACTGGCTATAACACATCTTATTTTTGCAGATGATATACTACTTTTCTCAAGGGGGGATAGAAAATCAGTGGAGTTAATGATGTTGGCCTTTGGTATCTTTACTAGATCAACAGGATTGAAGATTAACTCAACTAAGAGCAAGCTATACTGTGGAAATGTGGCAGCTGAACTAAAGTAGGAACTGCTTCTGTTTACTTAGTTCACAGAGGGGGAGCTCCCTTTTAGATACTTAGGTGTACCTCTTACTAGAAAAAGGTTGTCTATTCACCATTATATGCCTCTAGTTGAGAAAATTGTGGGAGAACCCGACGGAGTACAGTTGCTCGATTATCTTGGAAGACTCCAATTGCTCAAGAGTGTGAGTTTTGCTATTGCTAACTTCTGGTTGCAGGTATTTCCTGTGCCTCTGTTTGTTATTCACAAGATTAATTCCATCTGCAGAAGATTTTTATGGACAGGAAGCAATGAGAAGAGCCACAAGAATCCAATTGCCTGGAAGAAAGTATGTAGGCCTAGAAAATACGGGGGATTAAATGTGATTGACCTACAGGTTTGGGACCAAATTGCCATGCTGAAACTTTTGTGGAATATTTGTAGAAAGGTAGAAAATCTTTGGGTAAAGTGGATACATGAGTACTATATGAAGAGCCAAACTGTGATGACTGGGGATATTAAAAAGGATAGCTCTTGTATTCTGAGAAATTTCTTCAGCCAGAGAAATAAAATTGGCAATGTGCAGGAAATCTGGGATAATATGTTAAAGCTGCAGAAGTTCAGTATGAAGACCATCTATAAATAAATGATTAAGGGGGAAGATGAGGTCAATTGGCAGCACTTAATGTATAGAAATATAGCAAGACCAAGAGCTGTAGTAACTCTTTGGTTTTCTTGTCACAACAAGCTTGCAACAAAAGATCGTTTGAGAAAGTTTGGGATAAATGTGGAGGCAAAATGTTATTTCTTTGATGAAGCAGAAACGCTTAACCACCTCCTGTTTACCTGTAAGTTAACGAATGAAATATGGCAGAAAACGCTCAATTGGGTTGGAGTAAAGCATATGCCACAAGATTGGGAGCATGAGAGGAATTGGGTAGTATGTATGACAAAAGGCAAAGGTTGGAAGAAAGACCTATTAAAACTGGCTTTCATGGAAACTATTTAAGAAATCTGGAAGCATAGAAATAGAATCAGTTTTGGGATGCTAAATGATAGGGGGAAGATATATGAGAATATCAATAGTATGATTGTGTATAGGGGTTAGTTTAATAGGAAGCTTAGGAAATACATAGCAACAGTTATGATGTAGTTGTGTTGTTGTTTTTTTTCCTCTTTGATTGGGTGTTTTGTTTGGCTGGATCCATAGAGATCGCCTTGTAGCTAGTGGTTTTTTGAATTAATAAAGATTCTCTTTGATTTAAAAAAAAAAATATAATCAATTGTAATTTTTTTTAAAAAAATAATATTTCAAAAAATATTTTTATATAAAAATTTATTTAAAATTAAGTGATTTTTTAAAAATTTTAATATAAAAAATTTCAATAAGAAGATAAAATATCTTAATTTTTAACTATAGCACAGATAAAGAAGTGTGTTACACCCTTTAAGAAGCCTATGATGTTCCAACTAAGATAGAAATGTAAACACATGTATCTAGAAAAATTAATACATCGAGTATTAGGGAAGGATGATTCTCAAATATTAAATTTAATCTCAATTTTTTTACTTATAACAAATATCAAAGATTCAAGAACTTGTATCACACACTTGATTTAGTACTGACTTAGTTTCAAAAGGAGTAAAACTCTGAAATTATTTGAGTCAAAACCTTAGTTCCAAAAGAAATCGTTTTCCCTCTCACTAAAACTCAAATTTAAATCTTGATAGGATCATTGACTATTATTTTTAAAAACTTTATAGGCAATTAATGAGTTGTTATTCTATTTTACTAATGCAGCTTTAAATGTTAGGGATTTCTTAACCCACCTCATACTCTTCTAGTGAACCACGTGAATTTTCACTAATACCCCCTAAAAATCAGAAATATACTTCTAATTCGCACCCTATATCATGAAAATCACGTTAAACAGGGTTTGGTGTAAATCAGAAGTATACTTTCGATTTTAAATTATGTGTAATTTTTAAATAAAGCGTGTTTGTGAGATTGAATTTGAAATAATTTCTCAATATTTTATTATTTTGTTTGGAATCGGAAATATATTTCCGATTTTTACTCAAATATTTTAAAATATGATGCGAATGGAAATATACTTCCAGTTTTAGAAGACATTTTGAGAAATGCATAGGATTTAATTCTATTCCATAGGATGGATAAAGAAATTCACTAAATTTTACTGTAAGATCTTCTGGTTAAAAATCATCTTTCATATATATATATATATATATATATATCTCAATAAATTGATTTTCATATTCTATTTCTCTACATCAAATTGTGACTAGAAATTTCTACCACTATACCATAGAATTTTAGTATAGTCATAAATACATAACTCTTTAAAATGTAACATGAGAAGCAACAGTCTCATTGATGTAACATGAGAAACAAAAGTCTCATTATAAAAATATAAGAGGTTGATTTGTAGTTACAAGCCAACAATATGTGAGAGTAGCTTCCATATATAGAAATAAAAAGTTTGAAATCTTAAGAATAAGAAAAGAAAAAAATAAATAAGAAAAATAACATATAATATGGCATAACAAATCAATTTTAATTTGTTTATTTATGCTTTTATCAATAAAGAGCATGAGATTAAATTTGTTAATAATTGTTTTATTTATGAAAGATATGGTTTACCATATGAGTTTCATAAACATCATGTTTTTTGCTTAACATTTTTTTAAATTTTTTTTTTTAAAATTATTAATTAATAAATATCGTTAATTTATTTACATTAATTAATTATATAAATATAAAGAAATATTACTATCAGAAATTAAATTAAAAACCAATAATTTATTCTCATTTAATTCATATTATTTGATTTGTCTCATCCAATTAATTTGTTTCAATTTTAAAAAATAGATTTTTTTTTTGATATTTTTTAAAATAGATTTTACAAAATCATTTTTTTAAATAGTATAAATTTTTTATATTTGTTTTTTTTCTTCTAAATTGAAACATTAAATTTGACATTCTATAACATAAACATGCATTGTTGAAGACCAAAATATAATCCATTGTAATTTTTTTTAAAAATATATATATTTCAAAAATATATTTTTATATAAATATTTATTTAAAATTAAGTGATTTTTTAAAAAATTTAATATAAAAAGTTTCAATAAGAAGATAAAATATCTTAATTTTTAACTATAGCACAGATAAAGAAGTGTGTTACACCCTTTAAGAAGCCTATGATGTTCCAACTAAGATAGAAATGTAAACACATGTATCCAGAAAAATTAATACATCAAGTATTCGGGAAGGATCATTCTCAAATATTAAATTTAATCTCAATTTTTTTATACTTATAACAAATATCAAAGATTCAAGAACTTGTATCACACACCTGATTTAGTACTGACTTAGTTTCAAAAGGAGTAAAACTCTGAAATTATTTGAGTCAAAACCTTAGTTCCAAAAGAAATCGTTTTCCCTCTCAGTAAAACTCAAATTTAAATCTTGATAGCATCATTGGCTATTATTTTTAAAAACTTTGTAGGCAATTAGTGAGTTGTTATTCTATTTTACTAATGCACCTTTAAATGTCATGGATTTCTTAAGCCACCTCATACTCTTCTAGTGCACCACGTGAATTTTCACTAATACCCCCTAAAAATCGGAAATATACTTCTGGTTCGCACCCTATATCATGAAAATCACGTTAAACAGGGTTGGGTGTAAATCGGAAGTATACTTCCGATTTTAAATTATGTGTAATTTTTAAATAATGCGTGTTTGTGAGATTGAATTTGAAATAATTTCTCAATATTTTATTATTTCGTTTGGAATCGAAAATATATTTCCGATTTTTACCCAAATATTTTAAAATATGATGCGAATGGAAATATACTTCCCATTTTAGAAGACATTTTGAGAAATGCATAGCATTTAATTCTATTCCATAGAATGGATAAAGAAATTCACTAAATTTTACTCTAAGATCTTCTGGTTAAAAATCATCATTCATATATATCTCAATAAATTGATTTTCTTATTCTATTTCTCTACATCAAATTGTGACTAGAAATTTCTACCACTATACCATAGAATTTTAGTATAGTCATAAGTACATAACTCTTTAAAATGTAACATGAGAAGCAAAAGTCTCATTAATGTAATATGAGAAGCAAAAGTCTCATTATAAAAATATAAGAGGTTGATTTGTAGTTACCAGCCAGCAATATGTGAGAGTAGCTTCCATATATAGAAATAAGAAGTTTGAAATCTTAAGAATAAGAAAACAATAAAATAAATAAGAAAAATAACATATAATATGGCATAACAAATCAATTTTAATTTGTTTATTTATGTTTTTATCAATAAAGAGCATGAGATTAAATTTGTTAATAATTGTTTTATTTATGAAAGACATGGTTTACTATTTGAGTTTCATGAACATCATGTTTTTTGTTTAACATTTTTTTAAATTTTTTTTTAAAAATTATTAATTAATAAATATCGTTAATTTATTTACATTAATTAATTATATAAATATAAATAAATATTACTATCAGAAATTAAGTTAAAAACCAATAATTTATTCTCATTTAATTCATATTATTTGATTTGTCTCATCCAATTAATTTGTTTCAATTTTAAAAAATAGATTTTACAAAATCATTTTTTTTTTAAATATTATAAATTTTTTATAATTGTTTTTGTAACATCCCGTACATATATGTCTAGAATAATATGTAGTGATGCTAATTATGGTACAAGAAACATACAACTAGATGAAAAACACAAGAAATAAAAACTGAATACAACACAAATCTCAAACAAAACGTATCTAATACATCTTGTCTTCATCATCACACAACGGAAATATAAGATCTGATGAGGTCTTCCTGCCTTGCACATCTGCAGTCTTTGAAATCAATCATCTAACAATCCTACCACTTATAACTTGTTCCTGAAAAATAATAAGAGGATTGGGGTGAGATTACTAAATCTCAGTGAGCCTCCCTATCTTAAGGGTTTACTCGGTTCTACAGGGCACATGCATAATAAACGGATTCACCTAGAACCCGGGGTTACGTCTCACGTCACGGTGCAAGTACAAACAAGGGGATACACCACCATTGGAAGTCCCGTAACTAACCAATGGGGTGAGTACACAAAACAACAAATCACATTATGCAAACTCGTACCCGTGTACGAGGAATCCAGAAGTAAGTTCTACCTTCTATCAGATTACACAAAACCACACCCTCGATGAATTACGCAAGTGCTTTGTGTCAAGAGACTCGTATAAGTCCATCACATGATGAGTCGGATCACCCCTAAGTGAGATTTTATCCGCGACGAGTACCCGAAGTGACATTCGCCTATATAGCGTCACAACCACGTCGATCATCCATACGCAGATGAATTACGCAAATCTGAAGCGTCTTAACACACGAGTCCACCGGGTGAAAGCCTAATGGTCTGGCCTATATGGCACCATTAGAGGTGAGTTAAGACTACAGAGTGGTATTGCCTACAAGGCACCACAACCCTACCATACCAAGCACGCTGACGCTTACGTCTGTTGGAATGCCCTCAAATGGCCCACTCGGAAACACCGCAATGGTAGCTCAGGTGTGTATGACAAACCGTATATCCAGATACTTGCCCTGTGGAAGCGCCTAATAAATGGCCCTCGATTCATCGAGCGATAATAATAAATTCAAACCGTATATCGGATAATTCGCCGGAAACGCCTGATAAATGGCCCTCGAGTCATCGGCGGTGATAATAAATTGGATCTTGTCCAAAGTCATATGTGATTTACCATCTGATAGCCTAGGTCTACTTCGATTCAGCATAATTCAAACACTTGTGACATCAAGCCAACAAGACAAATTCATCCGAACATTCAGCCGGAATGAACGGGAACAAGTAATGATCACATAATTAAATTTCCACATAATGCGCTTCTCAACACTTTGTACATAATATTCGTACATATTCATGATTTTAGCATACGAGTGATCTTAAAGTATTATACAATTCATAAAATTAGTCACATAACAAAGAGGCTTCCGATCCCTGACACAGACGGAACTACACTCGGGGGAATTAAACATACATTTTCTTAAATTCCATTAACGCTTATTCAACATCATGCACCTAAACATCTCTTTTCCATAACCTTTGAATGAAATAAAAGTATGATGTCTAAACATATTCATAAAGTTCATTAAAAGACCTTTCTAACGCTTCCGACCGGGCTCCGTTTCGAGTTATAAAACTCAAGTTATGATCGAAACAATGAAAGACATGTTTCAGTCAATGAGCAATCGATTTACACTATATGCAAATCGATTGCACGCTTCAGTTTTTGCCCAAAAATCAGTTTTTCAAGGGAGCAATCGATTGACATCCTGTGCAAATCGATTTGCACCTGAAGTAGAGTCAAAAAAACGTATTTTTCCTTCATAAAACCAGTCCCAAGCATTCCAATACATTCCTATTCGAATCCCATCATGTAAGAACAATCCATGACATATATTAGCATTATGGAAACACGTTTTTCATTATTCAATCAACATGCAATGCATCAAGGTATCTCACTAAACCCTTGTTCCCAAATTCATACAATCCCATAAAACCCCAATTCTTACCCCAAATCCTAACTATAGAGACTCACCTTAGGTTAATGGAGAATTGGATGTTATGCTTGCTGCCCTTGAACCCTTAACATGCTCAAAACTTCATCTCCATTATCAATAATCCCGTAGCCACCTCTCTTCCAATTTCTAGCAAGAATTGTTCAACTTCAAACTCGTTTTTCTCCTTCAATACAACAGCTATGAGGACAAATTAATATACCAAATCGAAGAGAATTTCGTAAGCTTTTTAAAAAGTCCGGATTTACCTGAATCGGAGTTACAATCTGGAAGTTATGGCTTGTTGAGTGAAGACCGTCCCATGGGTTCATCCTACAGCATCAGCTTCATACCTCCATCTTCAAACGTGATTATCTCATTCCTCATGAACATGAATCTCACGAACCATATCTCCAAATTGTAGGGAATTTCGTGAACTTTCCGAAAAGTCCGGGATGACCTCAATCCAAGTTGTGAGCTGGGAGATATGATCATTTTAGTGGAAGCTGCTCTAGGGATACGAAAATGGCTTTCAAGGAATAAAGAACATGATGTTCCTCCTCTCTTTATCCTTTAAGAACTTGATTTTACTTCACTAACTCCCACCGACTGATAAGATTCCATGCAGCCCATGTTCAATGCCCAAGATGCCCTCTAACAAAGCTATATTTACCAACATGCCATGTAGTCACATTCTAACTAATCCTTCCTTGATTCTAACTATCCCACTTGATTCAAATTAATCTCAATTATTCTCTTAACAAATTTCCAATTATAATTATACAACTCTCACTTAGTAATATAATATTGGGATGTTACAGTTTTTTTTTTAAAAATTGAAACATTAAATTTGACATTCTATAACATAAACATGCATTGTTGAAGACCAAAGCACAATCAATTGTAATTTTTAAAAAAAAAAATATATATTTCAAAAATATATATTTATATAAATATTTATTTAAAATTAAGTGATTTTTAAAAACATTTTAATATAAAAATTTCAATAAGATAAAATATCTTAATTTTTAACTATAACACAGATAAAGAAGTGTGTTACACCCTTTAAGAAGCCTATGATGTTCCAACTAAGATAGAAATGTAAACACATGTATCCAGAAAAATTAATACATCGAGTATTAGGGAAGGATGATTCTCAAATATTATATTTAATCTCAATTTTTTTACTTATAACAAATATCAAAGATTCAAGAACTTGTATCACACACCTGATTTAGTACGGACTTAGTTTCAAAAGGAGTAAAACTCTGAAATTATTTGAGTCAAAACCTTAGTTCCAAAAGAAATCGTTTTCCCTCTCAGTAAAACTCAAATTTAAATCTTGATAGCATCATTGACTATTATTTTTTAAAACTTTATAGGAAATTAATGAATTGTTATTCTATTTTACTAATGCACCTTTAAATGTCATAGATTTCTTAAGCCACCTCATACTCTTCTAGTGCACCACGTGAATTTTCACTAATACCCCCTAAAAATCGGAAATATACTTCTGGTTCGCACCCTATATCATGAAAATCACGTTAAACATGGTTGGGTGTAAATCGGAAGTATACTTCTGATTTTAAATTATGTGTAATTTTTAAATAATGCTTGTATGTGAGATTGAATTTGAAATAATTTCTCAATATTTTATTATTTCGTTTGGAATCGGAAATATATTTCCAATTTTTACAAAAATATTTTAAAATATGATGCGAATGGAAATATACTTCCAGTTTTAGAAGACATTTTTAGAAATGCATAGGATTTAATTCTATTCCATAGGATGGATAAAGAAATTCACTAAATTTTACTGTAAGATCTTCTGGTTAAAAATCATCATTCATATATATCTCAATAAATTGATTTTCTTATTCTATTTCTCTACATCAAATTGTGACTAGAAATTTCTACCACTATACCATAGAATTTTAGTATAATCATAAGTACATAAGTCTTTAAAATGTAACATGAGAAGCAAAAGTCTCATTAAAAAATTATAGTAGGTTGATTTGTAGTTACCAGCCAACAATATGTGAGAATAACTTCCATATATAGAAATAAGAAGTTTATAATCTTAAGAATAAGAAAAGAAAAAAATAAATAAGAAATGTAATATATAATATGGCATAACAAATCAATTTTAATTTGTTTATTTATGCTTTTATCAATAAAGAGCATGAGATTAAAATTGTTAATAATTGTTTTATTTATGAAAGACATGGTTTACCATTTGAGTTTCATAAACATCATGTTTTTTGTTTAACATTTTTTTAAAATTTCATTTTTAAAATTAATGATTAATAAATATCCTTAATTTATTTACATTAATTAATTATATAAATATAAAAAAATATTACTATATGAAATTAAATTAAAAACCAATAATTTATTCTCGTTTAATTCATATTATTTGATTTGTCTCACCCAATTAATTTTTTTCAATTTTAAAAAATAGATTTTTTTTTATTTTTTATAAAATAGATTTTACAAAAGCATTTTTTTAAATATTATAAACTTTTTATATTTGTTTTTTTCTAAATTGAAACATTAAATTTGACATTCTATAACATGAACATGCATTGTTGAAGACCAAAATATAATCCATTGTATTTTTTTAAAAAAATATATATTTCAAAAATATATTTTTATATAAATATTTATTTAAAATTAATGACTTATTAAAAATTTTAATATAAAATATTTCAATTAGAAGATAAAATATCTTAATGTTTAACTATAGCACAGATAAAGAAGTGTGTTACACCCTTTAAGAAGCCTATGATGTTCCAACTAAGATAGAAATGTAAACACATGTATCCAGAAAAATTAATACATCGAGTATTCGGGAAGGATGATTCTCAAATACTAAATTTAATCTCAATTTTTTTACTTATAACAAATATCAAAGATTCAAGAACTTGTATCACACACCAGATTTAGTACTGACTTACTTTCAAAAGGAGTAAAACTTTGAAATTATTTGAGTCAAAACCTTAGTTCCAAAAGAAATCGTTTTCCCTATTAGTAAAACTCAAATTTAAATCTTTATATGATCATTGACTATTATTTTTTAAAACTTTTATAGGCAATTAAAGAGTTGTTATTCTATTTTACTAATGCACCTTTAAATGTCATGGATTTCTTAAGCCACCTCATACTCTTCTAGTGCACCACGTGAATTTTCACTAATACCCCCTAAAATTCTAAAATATACTTTTGGTTCGCACCCTATATCATGAAAATCACGTTAAACAGGGTTGGGTGTAAATCGGAAGTATACTTCAGATTTTAAATTATGTGTAATTTTTAAATATAGTGTGTATGTGAGATTGAATTTGAAATAATTTCTCAATATTTTATTATTTAGTTTGGAATCAGAAATATATTTCCGAATTTTACTCAAATATTTTAAAATATGATGCGAATGGAAATGTACTTCAAGTTTTAGAAGACATTTTGAGAAATGCATAGGATTTAATTCAATTCCATAAGATGGATAAAGAAATTCACTAAATTTACTATAAGATCTTCTTAATAAAAATCATCATTCATATATATCTCAATAAAATGATTTTCTTATTATATTTATCTATATCAAATTTTGACTAGAAATTTCTACCACTATACCAAAGAATTTTAGTATAGTCATAAGTAAATAACTCTTTAAAATGTAACATGAGAAGCAAAAGTCTCATAATAATTTTTTTTATAAGAGGTTGATTTGTAGTCACCGACAAGCAATATGTGAGAATAGCTTCCATATATAGAAAAAAGAAGTTTCAAATCATAAGATTAAGAAAAGAAAAAAATAAATAAGAAAAATAATATATAATATGGCATGGCAAATCAATTTTAATTTGTTTACTTATGCTTTTATCATTAAAGAGCATGATACTATTTGAGTTTCATGAACATCATTTTTTAAATAATTTTTTTATAAAAATTATTGACTAATAAGTATCGATAATTTATTTACATTAATTAATTATATAAATATAAATAAATATTACTATCAGAAATTAAATTAAAAACCAATAATTTATTCTCATTTAATTCATATTATTTGATTTATCTCATCCAATTAATTTGTTTCAATTTTAAAAAATATTTTTTTTTGATATTTTTTAAAATAGATTTTACAAAATCATTTTTTTTAAATATTATAAATTTTTTATATTTGTTTTTTTTCTAAATTGAAACATTAAATTTGACATTCTATAACATAAACATGTATTGTTGAAGACAAAAATATAATAAATTGTATTTTTTTAATAAAAAATATATATTTCAAAAATATATTTTTATATAATAATTTATTTAAAATTAAGTGATTTTTAAAAAAATTTAATATAAAAAATTTCAAAAAGAAGATAAAATATCTTAATTTTTAACTATAGCACATATAAAGAAGTGTGTTACACCCTTTAAGAAGTCTATGATGTTCCAACTAAGATAGAAATGTAAACATATGTATCTAGAAAAATTAATACATCGAGTATTAGGGAAGGATGATTCTCAAATATAAAAGTTAATCTCAATTTTTTTACTTATAACAAATATCAAAGATTCAAGAACTTGTATCACACACCTGATTTAGTATTGACTTAGTTTCAAAAGGATTAAAACTCTGAAATTATTTGAGTCAAAACCTTAGTTCCAAAAGAAATCGTTTTCCCTCTCAATAACACTCAAACTTAAATCTTGATAGGATCATTGACTATTATTTTTAAAAACTTTATAGGCAATTAATGAGTTGTTATTCTATCTTACTAATGCAGCTTTAAATGTTATGGATTTCTTAACCCACCTCATACTCTTCTAGTGCACCACGTGAATTTTCACTAATACCCCCTAAAAATTAGAAATATACTTCTGGTTCGCACCCTATATCATGAAAATCACGTTAAACAGGGTTGGGCGTAAATCAGAAGTATACTTCCAATTTTAAATTATGTGTAATCTTTAAATAAAGCGTGTATGTGAGATTGAATTTGAAATAATTTCTCAATATTTTATTATTTAGTTTGGAATCGGAAATATATTTCCGAATTTTACTCAAATATTTTAAAATATGATGCGAATGGAAATATACTTCAAGTTTTAGATGACAATTTGAGAAATGCATAGGATTTAATTCAATTCCATAGGATGGATAAGGAAATTCAGTAAATTTACTGTAAGATCTTGTTGATAAAAATCATCATTCATATATATCTCAATAGAATGATTTTCTTATTATATTTCTCCATATCAAATTGTGACTAGAAATTTCTACCACTATACCATAGAATTTTAGAATAGTCATAAGTACATACATAACTCTTTAAAATGTAACATGAGAAGCAAAAGTCTCATTATAAAAAAATTCTATAAGTGGTAGATTTGTAGTCACCAGCAAGCAATATGTGAGAATAGCTTCCATATATAGAAATAAGAAATTTGAAATCTTAAGATTAAGAAAAGAAAAAAATAAATAAGAAAAATAATATATAATATGGCATGACAAATCAATTTTAATTTGTTTATTTTCTACTTTTATCATTAAAAAGCATGAGATTAAAATTGTTAATAATTTTTTTATTAATGAAAGACATGTTTTACCATTTGAGTTTCATGAACATCATGTTTTTTGTTTTAAACATTTTTTTTATAATTTATTTTTAAAATTATTGATTAATAAATATCGATAATTTATTTCCATTAATTAATTATATAAATATATATAAATATTAATATCAAAAATTAAATTAAAAACCAATAATTTATTCTCATTTAATTCATATTATTTGATTTATCTCATCCAATTAATTTGTTTCAATTTTAAAAAATAGATTTTTTTTTATATATTTTAAAATAGATTTTACAAAATCAGTTTTTTTAAAATATTAAAAATATCTTAATTTTTAACTAAAGCTTAGATAAAGAAGTGTGTTACACCCTTTAAGAACCCTATGATGTTCCAACTTAGATAGAAATGTAAACACATGTATCCAGAAAGATTAATACATCGAGTATTAGGGAAGGATGATTCTCAAATATTAAATTTAAACTCAATTTATTTTTTTTACTTATAACAAATGTCAAAGATTCAAGAACTTGTATCACACACTCGATTTAGTACTGACTTCGTTTCAAAAGGAGTAAAACTCTGAAATTATTTGAGTCAAAACCTTAGTTCCAAAAGAAATGGTTTTCCCTCTCAGTAAAACTCAAATTTAAATCTTGATAGCATCATTGGCTATTATTTTTAAAAACTTTGTAGGCAATTAGTGAGTTGTTATTCTATTTTACTAATGCAGCTTTAAATGTCATGGATTTCTTAAGCCACCTCATACTCTTCTAGTGCACCACGTGAATTTTCACTAATACCCCCTAAAAATTAGAAATATACTTCTGGTTCGCACCCTATATCATGAAAATCACGTTAAACAGGGTTGGGCGTAAATCAGAAGTATACTTCCAATTTTAAATTATGTGTAATTTTTAAATAAAGCGTGTATGTGAGATTGAATTTGAAATAATTTCTCAATATTTTATTATTTAGTTTGGAATCGGAAATATATTTCCGATGTTTACTCAAATATTTTAAAATATGATGCGAATGCAAATATACTTCAAGTTTTAGAAGACATTTTGAGAAATGCATAAGATTTAATTCAATTCCATAGGATGGATAAAGAAATTCATTAAATTTAACGTAAGATCTTCTTGATAAAAATCATCATTCATATATATCTCAATAAAATGATTTTCTTATTATATTTCTCTATATCAAATTTTGACTAGAAATATCAATAAGAACATAAAATATCTTAATTTTTAACTATAGCACAGATAAAGAAGTGTGTTACAACCTTTAAGAAGCCTATGATGTTCCAACTAAGATAGAAATGTAAACACATGTATCTAGAAAAATTAATACATCGAGTATTAGAGAACGATGAATCTCAAATATTAAATTTATTCTCAATTTTTTTACTTATAACAAATGTCAAAGATTAAAGAACTTGTATCACACACCTGATTCAGTACTGATTTAGTTTCTAAAGGAGTAAAACTCAGAAATTATTTAAGTCAAAACCTTAGTTCCAAAAGAAATCGTTTTCCCTCTCACTAAAAGTCAAATTTAAATCTTGATAGGATCATTGACTATTATGTTTAAAAACTTTATAGGCAATTAATGAGTTGTTATTCTATCTTACTAATGCAGCTTTAAATGTTATGGATTTCTTAACCCACCTCATACTCTTCTAGTGCACCACATGAATTTTACCTAATACCCACTTAAAATCAGAAATATACGTCTGGTTCGCACCCTATGTCATGAAAATCACGTTAAACAGGGTTGGGTGTAAATGGGAAGTATACTTCCGATTTTAAATTATGTGTAATTTTTAAATAAAGTGTGTATGTGAGATTGAATTTAAAATAATTTCTCAATATTTTATTATTTAGTTTGGAATCAGAAATATATTTCCGATTTTTACTCAAATATTTGAATATATGATGCGGATGGAAATATACTTCCAGTTTTAGAAGACATTTTGAGAAATGCATTGGATTTAATTCAATTCCATAGGATGGATAAAGAAATTCACTAAATTTTACTGTAAGATCTTCTTGATAAAAATCATCATTCATATATATCTCAATATAATTATTATCTTATTATATTTCTCTTCATCAAATTGTGACTAGAAATTTCTACCATTATAAAATAGAATTTTAGTATAGTCATAAGTACATAACTCTTTAATATGTAACATGAGAAGCAAAAGTCTCATTAATGTAACATGAGAAGCAAAAGTCTCATCATAAATTTATAAGAGGTAGGTTTGTAGTCACCAGCAAGCAATATGTGAGAATAGCTTCCATATATAGAAATAAGAAGTTTGAAATCTTAAGATTAAGAAAAGAAAAAAATAAATAAGAAAAATAATATATAATATGGCACAACAAATCAATTATAATTTGTTTATTTCTACTTTTATCATTAACGAGCATGAGATTAAAATTGTTAATAATTGTTTTATTTATGAAAGACTTGTTTTACCATTTGAATTTCATGAACATCATGTTTTTTGTTTAAAAATTTTTTTTATAATTGTTTTTTAAAATTATTGATTAATAAATATCGATAATTTATTTACATTAATTAATTATATAAATATAAAGAAATATTACTATAAAAAATTAAATTAAAAACAAATAATTTATTCTCATTTATTTCATATTATTTGATTTATCTCATCCAATTAATTTTTTTCAATTTTAAAAAATGGATTTTTCTTTTAAATTTTTTGAAATAGATTTTACAAAATCATTTTTTAAAAAAATTTAAAAAAAAATTATATTTGTTTTTTTCTAAATTAAAACATGAAATTTGACATTCTATAACATATACATGCATTGTCGAAGACCAAAATATAATGAATTGTAATTTTTAATATATATATATATTTCCAAAATATATTTTTATATAAAAATTTATTTAAAATTAAGTGACTTTTTAAAAAATTGAATATAAAAAATTTCAATAAGAAGATAAAATATCTTAATTTTTAACTATAACACAGATAAAGAAGTGTGTTACACCCTTTAAGAAGCCTATGATGTTCCAACTAAGATAAAAATGTAAACACATGTATCCAGAAAAATTAATAGATCGAGTCTTAGGGAAGGATGATTCTCAAATATTAAATTTAATCTCAATTTTTTTTACTTATAACAAATATCAAAGATTCAAGAACTTGTATCACGCACCTGATTCAGTACTGACTTAGTTTCAAAAGGAGTAAAAGTCTGAAATTATTTGAGTCAAAACCTTAGTTCCAAAAGAAATTGTTTTCCCTCTCACTAAAAGTCTAATTTAAATCTTGATAGGATCATTGACTATTATTTTTAAAAACTTAATAGGCAATAAATGAGTTGTTATTCTATTTTACTAATGCTGCTTTAAATGTTATGGATTTCTTAACCCACCTCCTACTCTTCTAGTGAACCACATGAATTTTCACTAATACCCCCTAAACATCGGAAATATACTTCTGGTTCGCACCCTATATCATGAAAATCACGTTAAACAGGGTTGGGTGTAAATCGGAAGTATACTTCCGATTTTAAATTATATGTAATTTTTAAATAAAGCGTGTATGTGAGATTGAACTTGAAATAATGTCTCAATATTTTATTATTTAGTTTGGAATCGGAAATATATTTCCGATTTTTACTCAAATATTTTAAAATATGAAGCGAATGGAAATATACTTCAAGTTTTAGAAGACACTTTGAGAAATGCATAGGATTTAATTCAATTCCATAGGATGGATAAAGAAATTCACTATATTTTACTGTAAGATCTTCTTGATAAAAATTATCATTCATATATATCCCAATAAAATTATTTTCTTATTATATTTCTCTACATCAAATTGTGACTAGAAATTTCTACCACTATACCATAGTATTTTAGTATAGTCATAAGTACATAACTCTTTAAAATGTAACATGAGAAGCAAAAGTCTCATTAATTTAAAATTTCTATAAGAGGTAGATTTGTAGTCACCAACGAGCAATATGTGAGAATAGATTCCATATATAGAAATAAGAAGTTTGAAATCTTAAGATTAAGAAAAGAAAAAAATAAATAAGAAAAATAATATATAATATGGCATAACAAATCAATTTTAATTTGTTTATTTATGCTTTTATCATTAAAGAGCATGAGATTAAAACTGTTAATAATTGTTTTATTTATGAAAGACATGTTTTACCATTTGAGTTTCATGAACTTCATGTTTTTTGTTTAAAACATTTTTTTTATAATTTTTTTTAAATTATTGATTAATAAATATCGAGAATTTATTTACATTTATAACACCCCATACATATATGTCTAGAATAATATGTAGTTATGCTAATTATGGTACAAGAAACATACAACTAGATGAAAAAGATAAGAAATTAAAACTTAATACAACATAATTCTCAACCAGAACATATCCAATACATCTTGTCTTCGTCATCACACAACCGAAAGAAAAGATCTGATGAGGTCTTCCTGCCTTGCACATCTGCAATCTTCGAAAATGATCATCTAACAATCCTACCACTTATAAGTTGTTCCTGTAAAATAATAAGAGTATTGGGGTGAGATTACTAAATCTCAGTGAGCCTCCCTATCCTAAGGGTATGCTCGGTTCTACAAGGTACATGCATAAATAACAGATTCACCTAGAACCCGGGGTTGTATCTCACGTCAGGGTGCAAGTACAAACAAGGGGAAACACCACCATTGGAAGTCACATAATTAACCAATGGGGTGAGTACACAAAACAACCAAACACAATATGCAAACCCGTACTCGTGTACGAGCAATCCAGAAGTAAGTTCTACCATCTATCAGACTACACAAAACCACACCCTCGATTAATTACGCCGATGCATGGTGTCAAGAGACTTGTATAAGTCCATCGCATGATGAGTCGGATCACCCATAAATGGGATTTCATCCACGACGAGTACCCGAAGCGACATTGCCTATATGGCGTCACAACCACGCCGATCATCCTTACGTAGATGAATTACGCAAATACAAAACGCCCTCTTGACGCATCAGTCCACCGGGTGAAAGCCTAATGGTCTTGCCTATATGGCACCACTAGACGTGAGTTAAAACTACGGAGTGGTATTGCCTACGTGGCACCACAACCCCACCATACCAAGCATGCCGACGCTTATGTAGGTTGGAATACCCTCAAACGGCCCACTCGGAAACGCCGCAATGGTAGCTCAGGTGTGTATGAAAAACCGTACATCTAGATAATTATGCCCTGTGGAAACGCCCAGTCAATGGCCCACTCGAGTCATCGGAACTGTAATAATATATTTAAACCGTATTCTAGATAATTACGCCCTGTGGAAACGCCCAATAAATGGCCCACTCGAATCATCGGAATGGTGATAATAAATTGGACCTTGTCCATAGTCATATGTGATTTACCATCTAATAGCCTAGGTCTACTTCGATTCAGCATAATTCAAACACTTGTGACATCAAGCCAACAAGACAAATTCATCCAAACATTTAACCAGAATGAACGGGAACAATTAATGATCACATAATTGAATTTCCACATAATGCGCTACTCAACACTTTGCACATAATATTCATACGTATTCATGATTTTAGCATATGAGTGATCATAACATAATATCATACAATTCATAAAATTAGTCACACAACAAAGAGGCTTCCGATCCCTGACACAGACGGAACTACACTCGGGGGAATTAAACATACATTTTCTTAAATTCCATTAACGCTTATTCAACATCATGCACCTAAAAATCCCTTTTCCATAATCTTTGAATGAACTAAAAGCATGATATCTAAACATATTTATAAAGGTCATTAAAATACCTTTCTAACGCTTCCGACAAGGCTCCGCTTCGAGTTATAAAACTCAAGTTATGATCGAAACAATGAAAATCATTTTTCAGTCATTGAGCAATCGATTTACATTATATGCAAATCGATTGCACGCTTCAGTTTTTGTCCAAAAATCAGTTTTTCAAGGGAGCAATCAATTGACATCCTGTGCAAATCGATTTGCACCTGAAGCAGAGTCAAATAACATATTTTCCTGCATAAGACCAGTCCCAAGCATTCCAATATATTCCTATTTGAATCCCATCATGTAAGAACAATCTATGACATGTATTAGCATTATGGAAACACATTTCTCATCATTTAATCAACATGCAATGCATCGAGGTATCTCACTAAACCCTTGTTCCCAAATTCATACAATTCCATAAAACCCCAATTCTAACCCCCAAGTCCTAACTATAGAGACTCACCTTAGGTTAATAGAGGATTGGATGTCATGCTTACTGCCATACTACTTCCATATTGGTCAAGATTTCACCTTCATCATCAACAATCCCGAAATGCCCTTCTTCCAATTTCCAGCAAGATTCATCAAACTTCAAACAGGTTTTCCTCCTTTAATACATAATCTAAAATCAAGAATCAATATATCAAAATGAAGGGAATTTCGTGTAGATTCCAGAACTTCAAGAATTTCTTAAATCAGAGTTACAATTAAAAACTTAAGACATGATTAGTGGAGCTGGTCAAGAAATCCCGTACCCAGATTTTTCACCAAAATCATCATCAAACCCATAAATTCAAACGTGTTTATCTCACTCATCCGGAACATGCAGAGAAAAAACCATATATGCAAATTGAAGATAATTTTATAAGCTTTTCAAAAAGTCCGGATTTACCTGAATCGGAGCTACAAGCTGGAAGTTATGGCTGATTTAGTGGAAGTTGTCCAAGGTGGACAAAAATGGAAGGATGATGATGATCTTGAGTTTTCCTCTTCTTCCCTCACTCATTTCTTTCAATAAAAATCTAATCCATGAATGGGAATTTACCAACATGCCATTACTATTCCATGCAACTTTGCTCTTTGCCCAATTTTCCCTCCAACCAAGTAATATTTACTAGTTTGCCATTAGGTCACATTCTAACTAGTTGGTTACTATTAAGATTCTTATTTCTTTTACTTCTTAATAATTTCCCAAACATAATTATACAAATTCTCATACATAGATATAAATAGTGGCATGTTACATTCTCCCCCCTTAAATAGAATTCACCCTCGAATTCCATCCAATAACCATGACAATAGATGCCTCACGCCTTCCACCATCGAGGGGTCGAAAGTTCCTTACACACATCTTTGGCAACCTTGTTACGCTCACATCATTAACCATCATGACTAAAACCTTAGTCGTCTCGCAACACATTCATCTGGTACATCGCTCAGACTTACTCGGAAATAGGTTCTTTCTAGGTTTCCAGCCTAGACCCACTCACATCGAGCATGCATAGCTCAAGAATCTTTAATATGGCATAACAAATCAATTTTAATTTGTTTATTCATGCTTTTATCAATAAAGAGCATGAGATTAAAATTGTTAATAATTGTTTTATTTATGAAAGACATGTTTTACCATTTGAGTTTCATGAACATCATGTTTTTTGTTTAACATTTTTTTTATTTTTTATTTTAAAATTATTGATTAATAAATATTGTTAATTTATTTACATTAATTAATTATAT
The DNA here is from genome assembly GCA_021764765.1 of Vicia sativa. Lineage (NCBI taxonomy): Eukaryota > Viridiplantae > Streptophyta > Magnoliopsida > Fabales > Fabaceae > Vicia > Vicia sativa. The sequence continues at coordinate 234,977,379 of CM038796.1, forward strand.
AAATATAAATAAATATTACTATCAGAAATTAAATTAAAAACCAATAATTTATTCTCATTTAATTCATATTATTTGATTTGTCTCATCCAATTAATTTGTTTCAATTTTAAAAAATAGATTTTTTTAAAATATTTTTTAAAATAGATTTTTTTAAAATATTTTTTAAAATAGATTTTTTTAAAATATTTTTTAAAATATATTTTACAAAATCATTTTTTTTAAATATTATAAATTTTTTATATTTGTTTTTTTCTAAATTGAAACATTAAATTTGACATTCTATAACATAAACATGCATTGTTGAAGACCAAAATATAATCAATTGTAATTTTATTTTAAAAAAAATATATTTTTATATAAATATTAATTTAAAATTAAGAGATTTTTTATAAAATTTTAATATAAAAAATTTCAATAAAAATATAAAATATCTTAATTTTTAACAGTAGCACAGATATAGAAGTGTGTTACACCCTTTAAGAAGCCTATGATGTTCCAACTAAGATAAAAATGTAAACACATGTATCCAGAAAAATTAATAGATCGAGTCTTAGGGAAGGATGATTCTCAAATATTAAATTTAATCTCAATTTTTTTACTTATAACAAATATCAAAGATTCAAGAACTTGTATCACACACCTGATTTAGTACTGACTTAGTTTCAAAAGGAGTAAAACTCTTAAATAATTTGAGTCAAAACCTTAGTTCCAAAAGAAATCGTTTTCCCTATCAGTAAAACTCAAATTTAAATCTTGATAGGATCATTGACTATTACTTTTAAAAACTTAATAGGCAATCAATGAGTTGTTATTCTATTTTACTAATGCAGCTTTAAATGTCATGGATTTCATAAGCTACCTCTTACTCTTCTAGTGCACCACGTGAATTTTCAGTAATACCCCCTAAAAATCAGAAATATACATCAAGTTCGCACCCAATATAATGAAAATCACGTTAAACAGGGTTGGGTATAAATCGGTAGTATACTTCCGATTTTAAATTATGTGTAATTTTTAAATAATGCGTGTATGTGAGATTGAATTTGAAATAATTTCTCAATATTTTATTATCTCGTTTGGAATCGGAAATATATTTCTGATTTTTACCCAAATATTTTAAAATATGATGCGAATGGAAATATACATCCAGTTTTAGAAGACATTTTGAGAAATGCATAGGATTTAATTCTATTCCATAGGATGGATAAACAAATTCACTAAAATTTACTGTAAGATATTCTTGTTAAAAATCATCATTCATATATATATCTCAATAAATTAATTTTCTTTTTCTATTTCTCTACATCAAATTGTGACTAGAAATTTCTACCACTATACCATAGAATTTTAGTATAGTCATAAGTACATAACTCTTTAAAATGTAACATGAGAAGCAAAAGTCTCATTAATGTAACATGAGAAGCAAAAGTCTCATTATAAAAATATAAGAGGTAGATTTGTAGTCACCAGCCAACAATATGTGAGAATAGCTTCCATATATAGAAATAAGAAGTTTGAAATCTTAAGAATAAGAAAAGAAAAAAATAAATAAGAAAAATAATATATAATATGACATAACAAATCAATTTTAATTTATTTATTTATGCTTTTATCAATAAATAGCATGAGATTAAAATTGTTAATAATTGTTTTATTTATGAAAGACATGGTTTACCATTTGATTTTCATGAACATCAATTTTATGCTCATTTAATTCATATTATTTGATTTTTCTCATCCAATTAATTTGTGTCAATTTTAAAAAACAGATTTTTTTTAATATTTTTTAAAATAGATTTTACAAAATCATTTTTTTAAAACATTATAAATTTTTTATATTTGTTTTTTTTCTAAATTGAAACATTAAGTTTGACATTCTATAACATAAACATGCATTGTTGAAGACCAAAATATAATCAATTGTAGTTATTTTTAAATATATATATATATATATATATATATATATATATATATATATATATATATATATATATATATATATATATATATATATATATATATATATATAAATTAACTAAAATTAAGTGACTTTTTAAAAATTTTAATATAAAAAATTTCAATTAGAAGATAAAATATCTTAATGTTTAACTATAGCACAGATAAAGAAGTGTGTTACACCCTTTAAGAAGCCTATGATGTTCCAACTAAGATAGAAATGTAAACACATGTATCCAGAAAAATTAATACATCGAGTATTAGGGAAGGATGATTCTCAAATATTAAATTTAATCTCAATTTTTTTTACTTATAACAAATATCAAAGATTCAAGAACTTGTATCACACACCTGATTTAGTACTGGCTAAGTTTCAAAAGGAGTAAAACTCTGAAATTATTTGAATCAAAACCTTAGTTCCAAAAGAAATCGTTTTCCCTGTCACTAAAACTCAAATTTAAATCTTGATAGGTTCATTGACTATTATTTTTAAAACGTTTATAGGCAATGAATGAGTTGTTATTCTATTTTACTAATGCAACTTTAAATGTTATGGATTTCTTAACCCACCTCATACTCTTGTAGTGCACCACGTGAATTTTCACTAATAACCCCTAAAAATCGGAAATATACTTCTGGTTCGCACCCTATATCATGAAAATCACGTTAAACAGGGTTGGGTGTAAATCCAAAGTATACTTTCAATTTTAAATTATGTGTAATTTTTAAATAAAGCGTGTATGTGAGATTGAGTTTGAAATAATTTCTCAATATTTTACTATTTAGTTTGGAATCGGAAATATATTTCTGATTTTAACTCAAATATTTTAAAATATGATGCGAATGGAAATATACTTCCAGTTTTAGAAGACATTTTGAGAAATGCATAGGATTTAATTCAATTCCATAGAATGGATAAAGAAATTCACTAAATTTTACTGTAAGATCTTCTTGATAAAAATCATCATTCTTATATATCTCAATAAAATGATTTTCTTATTATATTTCTCTACATCAAATTGTGACTAGAAATTTCTACCACTAAACCATAGAATTTTAGTATACTCATAAGTACATAACTCTTTAAAATATAACATGAGAAGCAAAAGTCTCATTTTTGTAAAATGAGAAGCAAAAGTTTCATTATAAAAAATTTCTATAAGAGGTAGATTCGTAGTCACCAGCAAGCAATATGTGAGAATAGCTTCCATACATAGAAATAAGAAGTTTGAAATCTTAAGATTAAGAAAAGGAAAAAAATAAATAAGAAAAATAATATATAATATGGCATAACAAATAATTTTAATTTGTTTGGTTCTGCTTTTATCTTTAAAGAGCATGAGATTAAAATTGTTAATAATTACTTTATTTATGAAATACATGTTTTACCATTTGAGTTTCATGAACATCATGTTTTTTTGTTCAAAACATTTTTTTTTTAAATTTTTTTAAATTTTTTTTTTAAAATTATTGATTAATAAATATCGATAACTTATTTACATTAATTAATCATATAAATATAATTAAATATTACTATCAGAAGTTAAATTAAAAACCAATAATTTATTCTCAGTTAATTCATATTAGTTGATTTATCTCATCCAATTAATTTGTTTCAATTTTAAAAATTATATATTCTTTATATTTTTAAAAATTGATTTTACAAAATCATTTTTTTTAAATGTTAAAAAAAATTATATTTGTTTTTTTCTAAATTTAAACATTAAAATTGACATTCTATAACATAAACATGCATTGTTTGAAGACAAAAATATAATCAATTGTATTTTTAAAAAATATATATATATATATATTTCAAAAATATATTTTTATATAAAAATTTATTTAAAATTAAATGATTTTTTTTATAAATTTTAATATAAAAAATTTCAACAAGAAGATAAAATATCTTAATTTTTAACTATAGCACATATAAAGAAGTGTGTTACACCCTTTAAGAAGCCTATGATGTTCCAACTAAGATAGAAATGTAAACACATGTATCTAGAAAAATTAATACATCGAGTATTAGGGAAGGATGATTCTCAAATATAAAATTTAATCTCAATTTTTTTACTTATAACAAATATCAAAGATTCAAGAACTTGTATCACACACCTGATTTAGTACTAACTTAGTTTCAAAAGGAGTAAAACTCTGAAATTATTTGAGTCAAAACCTTTGCTCCAAAAGAAATCGTGTTCCCTCTCACTAAAACTCAAATTTAAGTCTTGATAGGATCATTCACTATTATTTTTGAAAACTTTATAGGCAATTAATGAGTTGTTTTTCTATCTTACTAATGCAGCTTTAAATGTTATGGATTTCTTAACCCACCTCATACTCTTCTAGTGCACCACGTGAATTTTCACTAATTCCCCCTAAAAATCGGAAATATACTTCTGGTTCGCACCCTATATCATGAAAATCACGTTAAACAGGGTTGGGTGTAAATTGGAAGTATACTTGCTATTTTAAATTATGTGTAATTTATAAATAATTCTTGTATGTGGGATTGAATTTGAAATACTTTGTCAATATTTTATTATTTAGTTTGGAATTGGACATATATTTTCGATTTTTACTCAAATAATTTAAAATATGATGCGAATGGAAATATACTTCCAATTTTAGAAGACATTTTGAGAAATGCATAGGATTTAATTCAACTCCATAGGATGGATAAAGAAATTCACTAAATTTTACTGTAAGATCTTCTTGATAAAAATCATCATTCATATATATCTCAATAAATTGATTTTCTTATTCTATTTCTCTTCATCAAATTGTGACTAGAAATTTCTACCATTATAAAATAGAATTTTAGTATAGTCATAAGTACATAACTCTTTAATATGTAACATGAGAAGCAAAAGTCTCATTAATGTAACATGAGAAACAAAAGTCTCATTATAAAAATATAAGAGGTAGATTTGTAGTCACCAGCAAGCAATATGTGAGAATAGCTTCCATATATAGAAATAAGAAGTTTGAAATCTTAAGATTAAGAAAAGAAAAAAAAATAAGAAAAATAATATATAATATGGCAAAACAAATCAATTTTAATTTGTTTATTTCTGCTTTTATCATTAAAGAGCATGAGATTAAATTTGTTAATAATTGTTTTATATATGAAAGAAATGTTTTACCATTTGAGTTTAAAACATTTTTTTTTATAATTTTTTTAAAATTATTGATTAATAAAAATCGATAATTTATTTACATTAATTAATTATATAAATATAAATAAATATTACTATCAGAAAATAAATTAAAAACCAATAATTTATTCTCATTTAATTCATATTATTTGATTTATCTCATCCAAATAATTGGTTTCAATTTTAAAAAATTGATTTTTTTTTATATTTTTATAAATAGATTTTACAAAATTATTTTCTTTAAATATTATAAATTTTTTATATTTACTTTTTTCTAAATTGAAACATTAAATTTGACATTCTATAACATAAACATGCATTGTTGAAGACCAAAATATAATCAATTGTAATTTTTTTAAAATATATATATATATTTCAAAAATATATATATATTTCAAAAATATATATATATTTCAAAAATATATTTTTATATAAAAATATAATTAAAATTAAGTGATTTTTTAAAAATTTTAATATAAATAATTTCAAAAAGAAGATAAAATATCTTAATTTTTAACAATAGCACAGATAAAGAAGTGTGTTTCACCCTTTAAGAAGCCTATGATGTTCCAACATAGATAGAAATGTAAACACATGTATCCAGAAAAATAAATACATCGAGTATTAGGGAAGGATGATTCTCAATTATTAAATTTAATCTCGATTTTCTTACTAATAACAAATATCAATGATTCAAGAACTTGTATCACACACCTGATTTAGTACTGACTTAGTTTCAAAAGGAGTAAAACTCTGAAATTATTTGAGTCAAAACCTTAGTTCAAAAAGAAATCGTTTTCCCTCTCAGTAAAACTCAAATTTAAATCTTGATAGGATCATTGACTATTATTTTTAAAAACTTTATAGGCAATTAATGAGTTGTTATTCTATTTTACTAATGTAGCTTTATATGTTATGGATTTCTTAAGCCACCTCATACTTTTCTAGTGCACCACGTGAATTTTCACTAATACTCCCTAAATATAAGAAATATACTTCTAGTTCGCACCCTATATCATGAAAATCATGTTAAACTGGATTAGGTTTAATTCAGTAGTATACTTCCGATTTTAAATTATGTGTAATTTTTAAATAAAGCGTGTATGTGAGATTGAATTTGAAATAATTTCTCAATATTTTATTATTTAGTTTGGAATCGGAAATACATTTCCAATTTTTACTCAAATATTTTAAAATATGATGCGAATTGAAATATACTTCCAATTTTAGAAGACATTTTGAGAAATGCATAGGATTTAATTCAATTCCATAGGATGGATAAAGAAATTCACTAAATTTTACTGTAAGATCTTCTTGATAAAAATCATCATTCATATATATCTTAATAAAATGATTTTCTTATTATATTTCTCTACATCAAATTGTGACTAGAAATTTTTACCACTATACCATAGAATTTTAGTATAGTCAGAAGTACATAATTCTTTAAATCGAACATAAGAAGCAAAAGTCTCATTATAAAAAATTTCTATAAGAGGTAGATTTGTAGTCACCAGCAAGCAATATGTGAGAGTAGCTTCCATATATAAAAATGATAAGTTTGAAATCTTAAGATTAAGAAAATAAAAAAATAAATAAGAAAAATAATATATAATATGGCATAACAAATCAATTTTTATTTGTTTATTTATGCTTTTATCACTAAAGAGAATGAGATTAAAATTGTTAATAATTGTTTTATTTATGAAAGACTTGTTTTACCATTTGAGTTTCATGAACATCATGTTTTTTTGTTTAAAACATTTTTTTTTATAATTTTTTTTTAAATTATTGATTAATAAATATCGATAATTTATTTACATTAATTAATTATATATATATAAAGAAATATTACTATCAGAAATTAAATTAAAAACCATTAATTTATTCTCATTTAATTCATATTATTTGATTTATCTCATCCAATTAATTTGTTTCAATTTTTAAAAATAGTTTTTTTTTAAAATATATTTTACAAAATCATTTTTTTTAAATATTATAAATGTTTTATATTTTTTTTTTTTACTAAATTGAAACATTAAATTTGACATTCTATAACATAAACATGCATTGTTTAAGACCGAAATATAATCAATTGTATTATTTTTTTAAAAAAAATATATTTAAAAAATATATTTTTATATAAAAATTTAATATAAAAAATTTCAATAAGAAGATAAAATATCTTAATTTTTAACTATAGTACAGATAAAGAAGTGTGTTACACCCTTTAAGAAGCCTATGATGATCCAACTAAGATAGAACTGTAAACACATGTATTTAGAAAAATTAATACATCGAGCATTCGGGAAGGATGATTCTCAAATATTATATTTAATCTCAATTTTTTTACTTATAACAAATATCAAAGATTTAAGAACTTGTATCACACACCTGATTTAGTACTGACTTAGTTTTAAACCGGGTTGGGTGTAAATCGGAAGTATACTTCCGATTTTAAATTATATGTAATTTTAAAATAAAGCGTGTATGTGAGATTGAATTTGAAATAATTTCTCAATATTTTATTATTTAGTTTGCAATGGGAAATATATTTCCGATTTTTACTCAAATATTTTAAAATATGATGCGTATGGAAATATACTTCCAGTTTTAGAAGACATTTTGAGAAATGCATAGGATTTAATTCAATTCCACAGGATGGACAAAGAAATTCACTAAATTTTACTGTAAGATCTTCTTGATAAAAATCATCATTCATATATATCTCAATAAAATGATTTTCTTATTATATTTCTCTACATCAAATTGTGACTAGAAATTTCTACCATTATACCATAGAATTTTAGTATAGTCATAAGTACACAACTCTTTAAATTATATCGTGAGAAGCAAAAGTCTCATTATAAAAAATTTCTATAAGAGGTAGATTTGTAGTCACCAGCAAGCAATATGTGAGAACAACTTCCATATATAGAAATAAGAAGTTTGAAATCTTAAGATTAATAAAAGAAAAAAATAAATAAGAAAAATAATATATAATATGGCATAACAAATCAATTTTAATTTGTTTATTTCTGCTTTTATCATTAAAGAGCATGAGATTAAAATTGTTAATAATTGTTTTATTTATGAAAGACATGTTTTACCATTTGAGTTTCATGAACATCATGTTTTTTTGTTTAAAACATTTTTTTTTTATAATTTTTTTTTAAAATTATTGATTAATAAATATCGATAATTTATATACATTTATAACACTCCATACACATATGTCTAGAATAATATGTAATGATGCTAATTATGGTACATGAAATATACAACTAGTTGAAAAAGACAAGGAATTAAAACTGAATACAACACAATTCTCAACCAGAACATATCCAATACATCATGTCTTCGTCATCGCACAACGGAAAGAAAAGATCTGATGAGGTGTTCTTGCCTTTCACATATGCAATCTTCAAAAATGATCATCTAACAATCCTACCACTTATAACCTGTTCCTGAAAAATAATAAAAGAATTGGGGTGAGATTACTAAATCTCAGTGAGCCTCCCTATCCTAAGGGTATGCTTGGTTCTATAGGGTACATGCATAAATAACGGATTCACCTAGAACCCGGGGTTATATCTCACGTCAGGGTGCAAGTACAAACAAGGGGAAACACCACCATTGGAAGTCCCATAACTAACCAATGGGGTGAGTACACAAAACAACTGAACTCATTATGCAAACCCGTACCCATGTACGAGGAATCCAAAAGTAAGTTCTACCTTCTATCAGACTACACAAAACCACACCCTCGATGAATTATGCCGATGCATAGTGTCAAGAGACTCGTATAAGTCCATCGCATGTTGAGTCGGATCACCCATAAATGGGATTTCATCCGCGACGAGTACCCGAAGCGACATTGCCTATATGGCGTCACAACAACACCGATCATCCTTACGTAGATGAATTACGCAAATACAAAACGCTCTCTTCACGTATCAGTCCACCGGGTGAAAGCCTAATGGTCTTGCCTATATGGCACCACTAGAGGTGAGTCAAAACTACGGAGTGGTATTTCCTACGTTGCACCATAACCCCACCATACCAAGCACGCCGACGCTTACGTCCGTTGGAATGCCCTCTGTTGGCTGAAGATTTTGATATCTATGATTCGAATTTGAATCATTGAGCTCGAAACGAAATGATGTCAGTGTTCGTTGGAACAAAGTGAATGTCACAGTTCGGAATGAAAGAATTGGCTCTTCGAATGGACATGCTGAACTTGGAGCTTCGAATGGCAATTGTGATGATACATATAGAGGAAGCTTTGAAGTGGTAGTAGGGTTGTATCGGAGGAGTGAGTTCGAATCGAAGTGGTCAAAGCATTTGAAATTCAAACGCGAGCGGGATAATTGGAAGTTAGAATATATGCGCTGGTGACGGTTCGAAGACGCGTGGAAGCTAGAGACGCATAGTGTCCTGCATGTTCTGAACGTGGCAAAATCTCATAAGTCAGACCGTTATGGTCGAAATAGTATAAATATGAGTCTTAGTGTTAGGATTTCGTGTGTCATATCTATTGTACAAAAATTCAGTAAACATTCAAAATACCACATGGCTAGGGAAACGAATGCTCGAATGATGTACGTATGATTGCACCAAAACTTTTATTATTCAGTAAAGCATCTTTATCTTTCCAATCTATCCTTTATCTTGCATCAATGTCTTTTAAATTCTTTACATTCAAAGTCATTTAACTTTCCTTGCATTTAAACGTTTTCTTCTATTTCGAAACCTTTTTACTTTTCTGAAACTCTTTACATTAACGCTCTTATTTTCCAGAAAGCTTTTACATCCTTGTTTTTACATTCTTGTCTTTTACGTTTCATGTTTTTACATTTCATGCTTTTACTTTAAAAGTCATTTAAGTATTCCTGCACTTATATTTTCCTTTGTAAATTGAATCTTTATTTATTTACTCATTCAAGTCAATATTTTGTTTCTTTATTTAATCATGGCATTAAGTTACTGAACACTGCAATCGGAATACATTGGACACACATAAAAACTCTAAAATACAAGTTTAAACATGAACATTTATTTTGTTATTAATTCTATCCAAACGACCAATACCCCATAGGATCAATCTAGTCGATCCTGCAAGTTACTAGAGGAATTGAATAACAATCATAACGCTTATTTGATAGTTTGGAAGACTAGCGGTTGTTTCACCAGAAATCACTGTGAACAAATTGGCACGCCCAGTGGGACAGTCATTGGTCGTTACAAATTTAAATACATAAGGATTATAAGACATAATTATTATAAAAGTTCTCTCTGAGTAAACAAAGTTCGTTGGTATATGAACCTTAGGAGTGGTAGAATAACTAATAGTAACCAACCCTTACCCAGAAGAAAACAAAGTAATAGGATGTCTAATCCAAACAACCAACAAGGGGAACAAAGCGCCCCACAAGGAACAGACACTAATGCGTCCGTTTCAGGGCGTCCATAATCTCTTGAATGCGTCGGTTGCATCTTCGACTAGTAATATGACCACGAACGGAACAAGTGGCATGTCAACAAACAATTCGACCCTAGGAAATACAGGGACCACTGGTTATCTTGGGGGATCTGTCCCACAAAGTGGGGTACAAACCCATTTCGCTACCCCACTACCAACTAGACCACCTAGTTTCGATAGCAATAGACCCAGAAATCCCCCTTATGGGATGCCAACATCTTTTATGGAAGGTTTACAAACTTCGACTTCGAACACGTCACCACAATTAGGGTGCAGTTGCGGGCTAATCGGTTCATGACAAATAACCAAGGTCGGTGGGTTATAGTGCATTGCTATCCTAACCACGAATCAGATAGCTTTTAGGCGGTTAATGGATGATAGTAACCATAATACGATAGGAGTGTTAGCGAACTATGCAAGAAATCTTTGCCCCAATAGTACAAAAAATGTGACATGAGAAAGCGCAGATAACATGAGTCGAATAGCAGATTTCTTCGCTCCGCCAGAGAGGCGTAGGTAGAACCATGCATTGGTTCGAGCGAACATACCTATCATCGAACAAATTGCTGATGACCCACCTTATAGGCCAGTCAGAGAGGGGGTTAATTTGGGGGCAAGGGCACAAAGGGTAGATGCCCCAGTGATTCGAGAAGAACCACAAAGGGGATTGATAGAACCACTAGCAAGGGTCGAAAGATTAGATGCCCTAGTGATTCGTGAGGAACCACAAAGGGGAATTATCGAACCAGGGGCAAGGGTCGAAAGACTAGAAGTCCCAGCGTTTCGAGAAGAACAACCTAGAGGAGTTGTCATGGTAGGTCGAAACCAAGATCTTGATCAATTGTCCATAGAATTCGAAATGACAATATCTTGGCGAAATAACCTAACCACCATGATAGAGGATTATGGCCCAGCGGTGTATCTGAGGATTAGAAGGCCAAATTATGCCTCTCTATAGCAGATTATGTAATGCATCTGATTTGCCAAGGGATACAAGATCCCTAAGTTTACAAAGTTTCTTTGGAGATACCAATGAGTCAACGGTCGAACATATAGCGGATATCCGGTCGCGGGAGACATAGCAAATAATGAGAACCTTAGGATTAAATATTTCCCAAGTTCCCTCACTAAAATGCTTTCACATGGTTTACCACTTTCCTGGATCCATAGATACCTGGACCCTCTTGGAGAGATTGTTCCATGAACAATTCTATATGGGACAATCCAAGATAAGTCTAAAAGAACTAGCAAGTGTTAAGAGGAAGTTTACTGAACCCATAGATGAGTACTTAAATAGGTTTAGACTCTTGAAACCTAGATGTTTCACAGTAGTTCCTGAACATGAGTTAGTCGAAATGGCCGCTGGTGGCCTGGACTATTTTATTCGAAAGAAATTAGATACGCAATACTTGAGGGATATGGCTCAGTTAGCAGATAGGGTTCGACAAGTCGAAAGACTAAAGGCCGAAAAGGCGGGACTTTCAAAAGTAATAAGAAGAAAGAATTTCCTATGTCGCGGGGAAGTCGAAGATTATCCTGAATTGAAGAGGTCGAAATAGATCTTCTTTAAAACAGCTCCACCGTACTCCCAAACTATTAGTTCCACAAAGGGAAAGAAATTGTTGAAAATGAGAAAAGTGACAAATTCCCAAAGAAGGTATATACCTTGATGTGACAAAGTGTGATGAGATTTTCGATTTGCTTGTCAAAGATGGCCGTTAATTGTGCCATCGAATGTCAAAATACCTCCTTTAGATCAAAGAAAGAAAAGAGGGTTTTGTAAATATCATAGTTTTCTAGGCCACAAAACCTCACGGTGTTTTCTTTTCGAGGATTTGATTCAAAACGCAATTAAGGAAGGCGATTAAAGTTTTGACAAACCAAAATGAAAGTGGATGAAGACCCTCGGATATTGCGACACCAACTACTCCGAGCCGTGCATTAGAGAAATCAATATGGTGGAAGCGGACCAAGGGGCCACTACATTGAAAAAGAAAGCGAGTGAAAGTTGGGTCTTTGGTGAAGTCAACAATGAAGTCGAAGAAATCCACGACAACTAGAGACTTGATCGAAGCAGTGCCATCTGTTGTTTGAAAGAAATCCAGCTCGAGGCCGAGGAGGCGGGCGAGAGTTGGTACTCAAGGCACGAGACTCAAACTAGAGAGTCCAGTTACAATGCAACCCTCCCCTAAGAAAGAGATCTGGGATACCTTGGGTGAACCCAGTGGGAAGTTCGGTTATCTGGTGAAATATTCTGCCCCAGAGAGTTCGAAAATCCCAATCGAAGACGTCAAGCCCACAGGATGGGGAGATGATGAGATAAAGGGGGAGGATAGAGATGGTAACATTCCTCAGAAGAAAGGCTGGGATACCTTAGGGGAACCCAGTGGAAAATTTGATTACCTGGTAAAATACTCTGCCCCAGAGAGTTCGAAGATTCGAACAGAGGATGTCAAACCATCAGGATGAGGAGATGATGACGAAAAAGGGGAAGATGTAGATGTCAATATGGTGGATATGGAGAGACCCTGTTCTGAGATGCAGGAAATGGAAAGATACCTTGAAAAGAAAAATACAAAATGGAGGATGGCTATGCTGCAGATACCAGCCTCAAAGAATATCATCTTTGTGCCACAAGGAAATCTTTGAAATGATGCTATGTCTAAGATGCAGCATCATCTGCAACCAGAGGATTGCTGCAGAGTTCGAAAGGAAACAAAGGGCTCGAACTGGAGTAAATTGGCGCCAAGACAACCAACTATTTAGATGCTATCCTAGAGCTGGGGAGAGTTTGTTGGAATTCTTAGTTCGCTGTCACAAAGGGGCAACCAAGTGCTTGATTTGCCCAAGGTGCTCGGAGATATGACCGAACATGGTGGGCGTTGAAACTATTCCCTTCGCCCCATGTTGGAATCACAAGGAGGTTGGTCAGATGAGTCAACGCTTCGAGGGTAATCATACTCAACGAAAGCCTGATAGCCCCTATCCAAAAGGTGCTCGAAGGGTGACGTTCAAAATCCCTGCAGAAGTACCAACAGACAAATGGCTGCAAGTCAAGACCAATAAGGGGAAGGATAAATGGAGAGGCAACGAGCGAAATGCACGACACGCCATGGTGTATAGGAGGCAATTCAACACTGCGAAAAGGGAGGAATTGAGACTAGAAAACTATAAAGGTAAGAATCCTATGTCAAGATCCCAATGACGAAGGCAGCAGCGAATTCGAAAGGCTGAAAGAGAAGCCTTGGCAGACAAAGGAGCAGCTTCGACCAGCAATAAAGAAGTGTCAAGTACCAACAAGCCAATCACAACAAACAATCAACCTGAAGATAAACCTCCAGTTAGTCGGAGACTTTTCTCCGAAAGACAACCAGATGAATCGAAAGAATATACTCCAAGTCTAGAAAGGCGAGGATATCTTGACAGATAACCGAATCGGAAGGGAGTCCTCTTAACAAGCGCAATGTGGTATATGTACTACCATCTGAGTTTGGCCAAGAGACCGAAATCGAAGAGCATGAGGAAGAGGATACCATAGATTTGATGAAGCACATACCAGTTTGCTACTATGTAATGGATAACGGTGTGGTCGAAGCAGCGTTCTTGAGCACCGAGCCGCAATGAAGAATCATTTGAAGCCATTGTTCATTCGAGCAAAGGCAAGAGCCCGTGGGGTGAACAAGGTCTTAGTGGATGGGCGTGCGGTGAATCTAATGCCTCAATTCATTGAAAAGTTAGGAATTCAAGAGGGTGATGTCAAGCCACACAACATGGTCTATCCAATTATGAAGGGAAAGTAGGTCAACGTTGGGGTGGTGCAAGTGGATTTAAGCTCGGATCGGTGCGGGCCCACCATGTTCATGGTGATCGGCGAAGGCCAATTATAACTTCTGCTAGGAAGAGTGGATACATGGCGGCGAGGCGGTTCCTTCGTCAATGCACGGAGGTTAGTTGGAGAGAAGATGGTATAGTGGAGAATATCGAGCGGACGAGTTACTTTATGACAACATCAATTTGGTCAACAAAGGAATTATGACAAGTACACAGCAAGAATAGCCCTTGTACCCCAGTGACGGAATGAACGAAACAAGGGATGCACTACTATATGACCCTTCGACACGGCGACATGTATTGGGATAGAAAAATAATTAAAGGAGACGGGTCGAAGGCACTTCAAAAGCGGCCACCAGGTGGGGTTCGACAACCTTGCTCATGAGTCTTCCTTCTTGAAAGGATTTCGGCCTATATGGTGAGAATGAATGGAAAGCGGCTTGGTGAAATAGATAATATAGTTGAAGTAAATGAAATGAAAGGGAATGGTTGAAAGATTCACCGTGAAGAAAGCGAAATAGATCAAAGGCTTGATGCCATATATGACAAAGAACCCTTGGGCTTGAGAAAGATCCTACAAACTCGGCGCAAAATGCTAGCAGGATCCGCTCGAAGAGGTAAACTTGGGGATACCAACACAAAAGAATAACCTACATAGCGAAACTCATTGAGCTTCAGCAAGAGGTGATCAAGTCCTCAAGAAAAACAGAGATCGCTTTGCATGGGACTATGACGAAATGCAGGTTGAGAGAGTTAGTGGAGCACAGAGCTTCCAATTAAGGATGGCAAAAGCCCATCAAGCAAACTCCCGAGATTCGCAGATGCTCACAAAGATCAAAGGCGAGGTCGAAAGGTTCTTTTGCAAATTCATCGAACCCAAGGTATGTCGAATGGTTAGCAAATATAGTACATGTTATTAAGAAAAATGGTTCTCTGAGAATATGCATAGACTTTAGGGATTTAAATAATGCAACCCCCAAAGATCAATACTCTATGCCTGTGGCAAAAATGTTAATAGACTCGGCTGCAGGATTCGAATACCTAAGTATGCTAGATGGATACTCTGGTTATAACCAGATTTTTATTGCTGAAGAAGATGTTACTAAGACAACATTTCGTTGCCCAGGAGCCTTAGGCACCTATGAATGGGTAGTGATGCCTTTTGGTTTAAAAATCTTTGGCAACTTACCAAAGAGCAATGAATTCCATTTTTCATGATTTTATTGAGACATTTATGCAGGTGTATATTAATGATATAGTCATCAAATCTATCTCTACAGAAATCCACTTGCATCATTTGAGCCAATCATTTGAAAGAATGAGAAAACATGGCTTAAAAATGAACCCCCTTAAATGTGCATTTTTGTCGGAGATTTCACGGCTTTGTGGTTCATAAAAAAGGAATCGAAATCAACCAGAATAAGACCAAAGCCATCATGGAGACGAAAGCACCCACATCGAAAAGGGAGTTGCAATCTCTGCTGGGGAAGATTAATTTTCTCAGAAGGTTCATTTCGAATCTAAGTGGGAAAACTCAAGCTTTCTCTCCACTTCGTTTAAAGCAAGGCTAAGCCTTGAGTGGAGCAAGCACATGAGAGGCCTTGACAAGATTAAAAGATATCTCTCGACCTCCTATCTTCTCCACCTTCATGGGAAAGCCCATGAGATTGTACATATCTACGAATTTACTATAGGTAGTATGTTAGCACAATAAGATAGTAATGGCGTCGAAAGAGCCATATATTATTTAAGTAGGGTGTTGAATGATGAAACTAGATATAGCAACATAGAAAAGTTATGTCTTTATTTATACTTTTCTTGTATGAAACTTAAATATTATATAAAGCATTGATGTTTATGTTTCATCTCATTTCGATGTTATCAAACACATGCTTTCAAAACCAATAATGCATACAGAGTTGGTAAATGGGCTCTAGCCTTGAATATTCTCTAACTTTCATGCCTTTAAGAGTGTGAAGGTCAGTGATTCGATTTCATTGTGGACCATTATTTGGTGTCATAGGTTACGTTGAAACGCAACCTTGGAAATTATACTTTGATGGTTCGACTCATAAGGAGGCGTGGTGTTGGAGTTCTCATAATTTCTCCAAGGAATTCCAACAAAATTCAAGTATAAGTTGGATGGTCCTCGTTGCTCGAACAATGAATCGCTCATTGTTGGACTTGAAGCTTTGTTGGAATTTAAGAGTCGAAATTAGAGGTGATTCAGAGTTAGTGGTCAAGCAGATAACAAAGGAATACAAATGCATAAAGGAAAATCTGATGACATACTTTGTCATAGTTAATAGGCTACTCAAGAAATTCGAATACATGGATATTCAACATATACCCAGAATAGAAAATCAAGAAGCAAATGATTTAGCACAATTGGCTTCAGGGTATAAAGTTTCTGCCAAAAACTTTGAGGATTTGGTCGAAATAAGAGGTAGGGTTATGGCTACTAGACTTATACCATCAGATTTAGAAAATATTAAATTAGGTTGTGGTGATAAAGATGGATTCAAAGTATTAGCCATAAATACCTTGTCAGACACAGACTGGCGAAGTCCATTAATAGCATACTTAGAAAATCCAACATTAAATGTTGACAGAAAAATAAAATATAGAGCATTATCATATGTCCTTATGGGAAATGAATTGTTCAAAAAGACCCAAGAAGGCGTATTACTTAAATGCTTAGGAGAAAGTGAGGCATATTTAGCATTATCAGAAGTCCACAATGGGGCATGTGGGGCACATCAAGCAGGCCATAAAATGAAATGGTTGCTATTTCGATATGGGATGTACTGGCCCAGTATGCTCAAAGATTGTATAGATTTTGCTAAAGGGTGTGAAGAATGCCAGAAACATGCAGGGATTCAACATGCTCCTGCAAGTGAGTTGCATTCGATCATTAAACCATGGCCCTTTAGAGGATGGACATTAGATTTAATAGGAGAAATCAATCCTGCTTCATCTAAAGGTCAGAAATATATCTTGGTAGGAATAGACTATTTTACCAAATGGATTGAAGCAATACCATTAATAGCTGTAGATCAAGAGGCTATTATTGAGTTCATACAGAAACAAATTATCTATAGGTTCGGATTGCCAGAGAGCATAACCACAGACCAAGGTTCTGTGTTTACTGGTAAAAAGATGCAAGAATTTGCCCAAGAAATGGGGTTTAAATTGCTAACATCAACACCATACTATGCTCAAGCAAATGGTCAGGTCGAAGCAGCCAATAAAGTGATAATAGGTTTGATAAAAAAACATGTTGGTAAAAAACCAAGAAATTGGCATAAGACTTTAGACCAAATACTATGGGCCTGTAGAACATCTCCTAAAGAAGCCACTAACACTACACCTTTCCAACTAACATTTGGTCATGATGCAGTTTTACCAGTAGAAATTCATCTACAATCAGTTCGAATTCAAAGACAAAATGAAATCCCATCTTCTTTATATTGGGAAATGATGATGAATGAGTTAGTTGAGTTAGATGAAGTTAGATTGCATGCATTGGAAATCCCTGATGAGGCAAAAGGAAAGAGTAGCCAGGGCATATAACAAAAGGGTGAAAGGTAAAACATTCAGTACTAATGACCTAGTTTGGAAAGTTATATTGCCCATGGACAAGAAGAATAAAGCATTAGGTAAATGGTCACCTCATTGGGAAGGCCCTTTTCGAATAGTAAAAACATTTTCAAACAATGCATATGAGATTGAAGAAGTAAATGATAATAAACGAGTCTTAAGGGTTAATGGGAAATATTTAAAGAAATATAAGCCACGCCTGCAGGAGATTCGAATAATAATAGCGTAATCGAAACATAGTGGAGATATGCCAAAATGGTAAGTTAAAATTGCCAAAATGGCATTGTTTGGGTGTTACAGATTAAAGTCAAATTAATATTCCAAGCAAAATAGACAGACAATCTTTAGAAATGAGTATTGTTCCTTAATCGATCGAAGATACTCCGAAAAGACTCAAGCCTTTGTTGAGTGAAGCGCTTGGCTCCTTCCAGGATAACAACTTCACCCTTAAACTGCTCAGCTGCTTCCGTGTCTACAAGTCCTTTATTAAGGAGCTCTTCGAATCGATTACCAAAAGTGTTGGTTTCATATGCCATCTGTTGCTGTTGGGCCTCCTTGATTTTATGTTGAAGTTCTTGAATCTGTTTCTCCCAGAGAAGAATGGATTGAGCTCGAAGCTCATAATCAGCTTTAGCTTGCTTGATAAGCATGGCGTGCTCTTCAACTTCTTTAGAAAGCTTCGAAGCATGCTCATAAGAAGCATCCATTGCAGTTCGCTTCTCTCAGACCTTGTTTGTAGCAGATTCATCTTGGAGGAAACACCCAGTCACATTGTCTATCAAAGATTGAAGTTCGAACAGAATGGTGCTGTCCTTTCACAATAAAGTAGGCTGTGCTGTCCCTTTTGAGTACTTCGAATAGATCCACATAAAGGATTGTCTTCCTAATTTTGTGAAGAAGTGCAACCCTATCGTCAGAAGGCGTTGAATCAGTAGTCGAGCCAGCACCAGCCTTAGGAAGAGGAGTATCTCTCTGAGCCAGCTTAGCCTTCATATACCCAATAGGGTCATTTCGTTTTAAGAGGGCTAACTCTTCTTCAGCTGTTTGACGGTGAGAGGACTTGGGAAGTTCCATACGTAATGGAGTCACATCCATTTCGACTTCCATTGGCTCATTGGTAGGAACACCATCACCTTCATTATTTTCTTCCTCATCATCTTCTTCATCACTAACCAGGTCCACCACTTCGATGTCATCGTTTTCATTACTGTGAGCTTCTGACTCCGTTCCTTCGCTCGAACCATCTTGAGCATCTTCTCCTCTTTCGTCCTCAGATCCTTCCTCGCTAGAATCTTCGCTCTCTTGAGAGGCATTGGCTTTCTCTTCTTCAGCTTGAGTTGCCTTTCCGCTCTCTTGAGGGATTTCGAGAGGGGATTTTTGTTGAGAAGTTTCTGGAGGCACCTCCTCAGCATCTTCAGGTGTTGTTTCATTTGTTTCCTTGAGAGGAGGCGAAGTGCCTTGGTCATCTGGTTGCTCGGGAGCCCCAGTCGGAACCGCCATATTGGAGGATCCTTTATTTTGCACCAGATTACTTGAATCCCCATGAGGAGAAGAATGGATTGGAGCAGCTGCTTTGGATAGAGGAGTCGAAGTGGTGGGGACTGGAGTCGAATCATCCTACACAAATAGAGAAAGATTAAAACTGGCACTAAGGTACGAATAACTAGCCTTGTTTAAAATTCGAACTCAATTCACTTGTGGATTGTCTGCAGAAATATTGCTGTCTATATGTTCCAACATTACGTTGGAGGTCGAAGGTGGATTTTTGGATTTTGGTAAGGGAGCAACATCCCTGGAATCGAGTCCAGAGACGTTAGTATCCTTTGAAACGTCTTTCTTTTGCTTCTTTCTCGAAGCCGTTGGTGAACTTTCCCCAGCCTTGAGAGTCTTCCCACTAGTACTAGGCTTTCGCTTCTTTGGAGTGGTTGGTGGGAGTTTACTAGTCTGAAATGGTGCAAACATAAGTTAGACTTCAATTATAAATTCGAGTCCATTCGAAACACCAGAATAAACTGATTACCTTTGGAGTCGGAACAACTGTTGAAGTCGGAGCAAGTGTTGGAGTTGGAGCGATGGTTGTTGTTGTTGTTGTCGTTGCAGGAGTAATTGTTGGAATTACCTGGGGCCTAGTGCCATCAGCTTCGATAGATTGCTGGGAACTGCTGCCTTCCTTGGTCTTCGATGCAACAATCTTGATTCTGATGGCTGAAAATCGAAACAAGTAAGGTAAATGTTAAAACAAAGAAATAAGAATTATTTGGGGACTTCCCAAGCATTCTCACCTGCGCCTTCATTCGAAACAATCAACATGGCAGAAAGGTCATAGCGAAGATGCCCTGGGAAATTATGGAGCCAATGTCGAGCCCATGTCACAGTCTCAGATGGCTTTGGTTTCTTTTGAGATTTGTATTTGGACATCTCTTTGCAAGTCAACCACCAAGGGTATGGAGGAAACCAAGCCAGAGCCAGTTCTGAGGTAGGTAGTCTGGGAAACTTAGGTGGATGTATTTCGAGTGCCAACCTATACCTATCCTCAGGTGACAACCCTGAAGGAAGTCTGAACTTAGAGACTTTTTCTTTGAATTTTTCCTTCAAGGTTTGGGACGCTCGATATACAGTGGTTTGCAAGTGCGTGGGATCATAAGTAGTTTCGAAGTAATTCTGAAAAGCCTTAATCTCTTGAGCATGAGTGAACATACCTTTGTTTTTGTGTACCTGCACATCGAACGCAGTAGTTAGTTTCTTTTGGATGGTGAGAGAGTATCAAACATATAAGACTGGTAGAATTTAGTCCACCAATCCAGAAAACCCTTTGATGAAAAATGGGTTGGTTCAAAAGAAATTAATTCAAATTGGGCAAACTCTTGATATTGTTCCTGCTGCAGTTTAGCTTCCCTGGCCTTGAACGTTCGACCGGAGGTAATAGCACTTTGGGTTTGAAAGAGGGGTTCAGGAATTAATTGACATAAACCGAATTATCTTGAAACGAAATTGGGTTGGTAGGCAAATAGAAGGATTTGGTTCTTGGTTGGGATGATTCTTCAGGAGATTAGTCTTGGGAGCAAGAAGGCTTTCCAGATATCTTGGATCTCTTTACTCTTAGCAGCCTCCGAAAGGGACATGGTGAACCATGATGGTCCATAAGTCCTCGAAGCAAAAGGTGCCATGGTTTCCTCAAATTTGTGTCTTTTAGAAAATATCATGATGTATTGTGAAAATAGAACTTGGAAATCAGCCTTATCATCATTTAGAGTCAGTCTCCTCAGCCTTGTGCCTTCAACATTTCGATCCGTAATCTCTGGATCTTGCTCAACAATGGTATCAACGGTGGACAAGGAGGATTCAAACATGGCATTAAGCCATAACTAAAGTAACCAGAAAGGACCAGCTAGCAAAATGTTCTTATGAGTGTGAGATTTCAGACTCGAAACAGCTGATCTCAAACTTTCATAGAGATCAACTAGTAAAAGCTCACTCAAACAAATTCTCCTATTTTCATGTAGATCTCTGGCTAAAGGAATAAACCTACTGGTTACTTGTAGTGACCTACTGCAAAACACACATCTCGATAACCAAAGGGTGAGGAAGGCAATATGCTCTACATCAGATACACTATCACCTTCAGTGTGATAATGGCTGATAAATTTTGAGAAGCTGGCTAACTTGACGTCGAAGTCAATAATGCTTGAATGTTCTTCAGAATCAGGAATATAGGTCTCTCCTACTGGTGATAATCCTGTGATAGCTGTGATATCGAAGAAGGTGGGTGTGATCATCCCTCCCGGAAGGTGAAAGGTATTATAAGTACTATCCCCAAAATACAAAGATGCGAATAACAAGGGATGGCTATAGGTAAAGCCTGGTTTCGACAACTTGATTAGATTGTAGATTCCTAGCTCCTCCCACTGGTGGGATTTCTTAGCCTCTACCTTAGTAAACCATTTTTGGTACGCTGCGTCAGGGGTAGGACAAGATCGAAACGGTTTAAAATTACTTTTGACATAATCCAGGATAAAAGGGTCTTTTGGGGGAGTATCAGAAGTTTCTATGTCTTTCGAAGAAGAGGATTCCTTCACGTTCTCAGTTCCTATCCTAGGGGTTTCCATCTTATTGAACAGAGGTTTAAAATCATAACAAACAGGAAATATTGTACGGGTATCTTTCAGGATTTCAAAAACTGTAAGAGGGCCCATTAGGGCAAGCCTCTTTCCAGCAGCTTTGGTTGGGATTAATACCTGGGAAGAATATAGGAGTTCTTGTTCTTTGGAGATTCCTTGGGGTATAAGCACAGATTGACCTTCGTGAATACCGACTTTGCTTTCCATGATCGGTCCAGCATTCTTGTTTTTCTTCTTGGAAACCTTCTTCATCTGGGATGATGTTGAAGACATTTTTGGAAGTTGTTGAGAGTTTTTTAGGGTTTTTAGCAAGGAAAGAAGAAGAAAAGAGTTCAGAGTGTGAAAAAAAGTAAAAGACTAAGTTTGTTTAGTTTTATAGTAAGGAAGTTGAAGCACTCATCAACTAAACCCCAGATACATGGAGGTCATGGGTTGGATATGGGATGAGGTGCGTAAAGTGAACATTGGTAACAAGCGTGATTAAAGATAATCATTGTCTTTAATAACCGCACCATACCATGGCAACTGTTTTGAAGCGGTTCAGAAACCCAAGAGCCGTCGTGACTGACGTAGTGGAAATCATATACAGTGTCATGATGACTTAGGGTCACATCAAAATCTTGTGGATATATTTAAAATAAGTATTTCTCAGAAAGAGATTCGAAATACATATTTTAAAGGGGCATTTTGTTGGCTGAAGATTTTGATATCTATGATTCGAATTGGAATCATTGAGCTCGAAACGAAATGATGTCAGTGTTCGTTGGAACAAAGTGAATGTCACAGTTCGGAATGAAAGAATTTGCTCTTCGAATGGACATGCTGAACTTGGAGCTTCGAATGGCAATTGTGATGATACATATAGAGGAAGCTTCGAAGTGGTAGTAGGGTTGTATCGGAGGAGTGAGTTCGAATCGAAGTGGTCAAAGCATTTGAAATTCAAACGCGAGCGGGATAATTGGAAGTTAGAATATATGCGCTGGTGACGGTTCGAAGATGCGTGGAAGCTAGAGACGCACAGTGTCCTGCATGTTCTGAACGTGGCAAAATCTCATAAGTCAGACCGTTATGGTCGAAATAGTATAAATAGGAGTCTTAGTGTTAGGATTTCGTGTGTCATATCTATTGTACAAAAATTCAGTAAACATTCAAAATACCACATGGCTAGGGAAACGAATGCTCGAATGATGTACGTATGATTTCACCAAAACTTTTATTATTCAGTAAAGCATCTTTATCTTTCCAATCTATCCTTTATCTTGCATCAATGTCTTTTAAATTCTTTACATTCAAAGTCATTTAACTTTCCTTGCATTTAAACGTTTTCTTCTATTTCGAAACCTTTTTACTTTTCTGAAACTCTTTACATTAACGCTCTTATTTTCCAGAAAGCTTTTACATCATTGTTTTTACATTCTTGTCTTTTACGTTTCATGTTTTTACATTTCATGCTTTTACTTTAAAAGTCATTTAAGTATTCCTGCACTTACATTTTCCTTTGTAAATTGAATCTTTATTTATTTACTCATTCAAGTCAATATTTTGTTTCTTTATTTAATCATGGCATTAAGTTACTGAACACTGCAATCGGAATACATTGGACACACATAAAAACTCTAAAATACAAGTTTAAACATGAACATTTATTTTGTTATTAATTCTATCCAAACGACCAATACCCCATAGGATCAATCTAGTCGATCCTGCAAGTTACCAGAGGAATTGAATAACAATCATAACGCTTATTTGATAGTTTGGAAGACTAGCGGTTGTTTCACCAGAAATCACTGTGAACACCCTCAAACGGCCCACTCGGAAACGCTGCAATGGTAGCTCAAGTGTGTATGACAAACCGTACATCCAGATAATTACGCCCTGTGGAAACGCCCAATAAATGGCCCACTCGAATCATCAGAACGGTAATAATAAATTCAAACCGTATATCCAGATAATTACGCCGTGTGGAAACGCCCAATAAATGGCCAACTCGAGTCATCAGAGCGGTGATAATACATTGGACCTTGTCCATAGTCATATGTGATTTACCATCTGATAGCCTAGGTCTTGTTCGATTCAGCATAATTCAAACACTTGTGACATCAAGCCAACAAGACAAATTCATCTGAACATTTAACCGGGTGAACGTGAACAATTAATGATCACATAATTGAATTTCCACATAATGTGCTACTCAACACTTTGCACATAACATTCATACGTATTCATGATTTTAGCATATAAGTGATCATAACATAATATCATACAATTCATAAAATTAGTCACACAACAAAGAGGCTTCCGATCCCTGACACAGACGGAACTACACTCAGGGGAATTAAACATACATTTTCTTAAACTTATTAACGCTTATTCAACATCATGCACCTAAAAATCCCTTTTCCATAACCTTTGAATGATCTAAAAGCATGATGTCTAAACATATTCATAAAGGTCATTAAAATACCTTTCTAACGCTTCCGACCGGGCTCCATTTCGAGTTATAAAACTCAAGTTATGATCGAAACAATGAAATTCATTTTTCAGTAAGTGAGCAATCGATTTACACTATATGCAAATCGATTGCACGCTTCAGTTTTTGTCCAAAAATCCGTTTTTCAAGGGAGCAATCGATTGACATCCTGTGCAAATCGATTTGCACATGAAGTAGAGTCAAAATAACATATTTTCCTGCATAAGACCAGTTTCAAGCATTCTAACACATTCCTATTCGAATCCCATCATGTAAGAACAATCCATGACATATATTAGCTTTATCGAACCACATTTCTCATCATTTAATCAACATGCAATGCATTGAGGTGTCTCACTAAATCCTTGTTCCCAAATTCATACAATTCCATAAAACCCCAATTCTTACCCCAAGTCCTAACTATAGAGACTCAACTTAGGTTAATAGAGGATTGGATGTCATGCTTGTCGCCATACTACTTCCATCTTGGTCAAGATTTCACCTTCATCATCAACAATCCCGAAATGCCCTTATTCCAATTTCCAGCAAGATTCATCAAACTTCAAACAGGTTTTCCTCCTTCAATACATAAGCTAAAATCAATAATCAATATATCAAAATGAAGGGAATTTCGTGTAGAATCCAAAACTTCAAGAATTTCTTAAATCGGAGTTACGAGTAAAAACTTACGACATGATTAGTTGAGCTGGTCAAGAAATCCCGTACCCAGATTTTTCACCAAAATCAGCATCAAAACCTTAACTTCAAACGTGTTTATCTCACTCATCCTGAACATGCAGAACACAAACCATCTATGCAAATCGAAGAGAATTTCGTAAGCATTTCAAAAAGTCCAGATTTACCTGAATCGGAGCTACAAGTTGGAAGTTATGACTGATTTAGTGGAAGTTGTCCAAGGTGGACGAAAATGGAAGGATGATAATGATCATGAGTTTTCCTCTTCTTCCCTCACTCATTCCTTTCAATAAACATCATGTTTTTTGTTTAAAACATTTTTTTTTTAAATTATTGATTAAGAAATATCGATAATTTATTTACATTAATTAATTATATAAATATAAATAAATATTACTATCAGAAATTAAATTAAAAACCAATAATTTATTCTCATTGAATTCATATTATTTGATTTATCTCATCCAATTAATTTGTTTCAATTTTAAAAAATACATTTTTTTTGTTATATTTTTTTAAAATAGATTTTACAAAATCATTTTTTTAAAATATTATAAATTTTTTATATTTGTTTTTTTCTAAATTGAAACATTAAACATGACATTCTATAACATAAACATGCATTATTGAAAACCAAAATATAATCAATTGTAATGTTTTAAAAAAATATATATTTCAAGTATATGTTTTGATATAAAAATTAATTTAAAATTATATGATTTTTTTAAAAAATTAATACATAAAATTTCAATAAGAAGATAAAATATCTTAATTTTTAACTATAGCACAAATAAAGAAGTGTGTTACACCCTTTAAGAAGCCTCAGATGTTCCGACTAAGATAGAAATGTAAACACATGTATCCAGAAAAATTAATACATCGAGTATTAGGGAAGGATGGTTCTCAAATATTAAATTTAATCTCAATTTTTTTTTACTTATAACAAATATCAAAGATTCATGAACCTGTATCACACACCTGATTTAGTACTGACTTAGTTTCAAAAGGAGTAAAACTCTGAAATTATTTGAGTCAAAACCTTACTTCCCAAAGAAATCGTTTTCCCTCTCACTAAAACTCAAATTTAAATCTTGCTAGGATCATTGACTATTATTTTTAAAAACTTTATAGGCAATTAATGAGTTGTTATTCTATTTTACTAATGCAGCTTTAAATGTCATGGATTTCTTAACCCACCTCATACTCTTCTAGTGCACCACGTGAATTTTCACTAATACCCCCTAAAAATCTGAAATATACTTCTGGTTCGCACCCTATATCATGAAAATCACGTTAAACAGGGTTAGGTGTAAATCGGAAGTATACTTCCGATTTTAAATTATGTGTAATTTTTAAATAAAGCGTGTATGTGAGATTGAATTTGAAATAATTTCTCAACATTTTATTATTTTGTTTGGAATCAGAAATATATTTCTGATTTTTACTCAAATATTTTAAAATATGATGCGAACGGAAATATATATCTAATTTTAGAAGACATTTTGAGAAATACATAGGATTTAATACAATTCCATAGGATGGATAAAGAAATTCACTAAATTTTAGTGTAAGATCTTCTTGATAAAAATCATCATTCATATATATCTCAAAAAATGACTTTCTTATTATATTTCTTTACATCAATTTGTGACTAGAAATTTCTACCATTATACCATAGAATTTTATTATAGTCATAAGTAGATAACTCTTTAAAATGTAACATGAGAAGCAAAAGTCTCATTACAAAAAATTTCTATAAGAGGTAGATTTGTAGTCACCAGCAAGCAATATGTGAGAATATCTTCCGTATATAGAAATAAGAAGTTTGAAATCTTAAGATTAAGAAAAGAAAAAAATAAATAAGAAAAATAATATATAATATGGAATATCAAATTAATTTTAATTTGTTTATTTTTGCTTTTATCATTAAAGAGCATGAGATTAAATTTGTTAATAATTGTTTTATTCATGAAAGAAATGTTTTACCATTTGAGTTTCATGAACATCATGTATTTTGTTTAAAACATTTTTTTTTTTTATAATTTTTTTAAAATTATTGATTAATAAATATCGATAATTTATTTACATTAATTAATTATATAAATGTAAATAAATATTACTATCAGAAATTAAATTAAAAACCAATAATTTATTCTCATTGAATTCATATTATTTGATTTATGCCATCCAATTAATTTGTTTAAATTTTAAAAAATAGATTTTATTTTTTTAATATTTTTTAAAGTAGATTTGACAAAATCATTTTTTAAAAATATTATAAATTTTTTATATTTGTTATTTTCTAAATTGAAACATTTAACTTGGAATTCTATAACATAAACATGCATTGTTGAAGACCAAAATATAATTAATTGTAATTTTTTTTATTAGAATATATATTAAAATATATATTTTTATATAAAAATTTATTTAAAATTATATGATTTTTTTAAAAATTTAATATAAAAAATTTCAATAAGAAGATAAAATATCTTAATTTTTAACTATAGCACAGATAAAGAAGTGTGTTACATCCTTTAAGAAGCTTATGATGTTCGGACTAAGATAGAAATGTAAATACATGTATCTAGAAAAATTAATACATCGAGTATTAAGGAAGGATGATTCTCAAATATTAAATTTAATCTCAATTTTTGTACTTATAACAAATATCAAAGATTCAAGAACTTGTATCACACACCTGATTTAGTACTGACTTAGTTTCAAAAGGATTAAAACTATGAAATTATTTGAGTCAAAACCTTTGTTCCAAACGAAATTGTTTTCCCTCTCACTAAAACTCAAATTTAAATCTTGATAGCATCATTGACTATTATTTTAAAAACTTTATAGGCAATTAATGAGTTGTTTTTCAATGTTACTAATGCAACTTTAAATGTTATGGATTTCTTAACCCACCTCACACTCTTCTAGTGCACCACGTGAATTTTCACTAATACCCCCTAAAAATTGGAAATATACTTCTGGTTCGCACCCTATATCATGAAAATCATGTTAAACAGGGTGGGGTGTAAATTGAATGTATACTTCCGATTTTAAATTATGTGTAATTTAAATAAAACGTGTATGTGAGATTGAATTTGAAATAATTTCTTAATATTTTATTATTTAGTTTGGAATCAGAAATATATTTCCGATATTTACTCAAATATTTTAAAATATGATGCGAATGGAAATATATATCCAATTTTAGAAGACATTTTGAGAAATGCATAGGATTTAATACAATTCCATAGGATGGATAAAGAAATTCACTAAATTTTACTGTAAGACCTTCTTGATAAAAATCATCATTCATATATATCTCAATAAAATGATTTTCTTATTATATTTCTCTACATCAATTTGTGACTAGAAATTTCTACGACTATACCATAAAATTTTAGTATAGTCATAAGTACATAACTCTTTAAAATGTAACATGAGAAGCAAAACTCTCATTATAAAAAATTTCTATATAACGTAAATTTGTAGTCACCAACAAGCAATATGTGAGAATAGCTTCCATATATAGAAATAAGTTGTTTGAAATCTTAAGATTAAGAAAAGAAAAAAATAAATAAGAAAAATAATATATAATATGACATAACAAATCAATTTTAATTTGTCTATTTCTGCTTTTATCATTAAAGTGCATGAGATTAAAATTATAAGTAATTGTTTTATTTAAGAAAGACATGTTTTACCATTTGAGTTTCATGAACATCATGTTTTTTATTTAAAACATTTTTTTAATAAAATTATTGATTAATAAATATCGATAATTAATTTACATTAATTAATTATCTAAATATAAATAAATATTACTATCAGAAATTAAATTAAAAACCAATAATTTATTCTCATTGAATTCATATTATTTGATTTAACTCATCCAATTAATTTGTTTCAATTTTAAAAAATAGATTTTTTTTAAAATAGATTTTACAAAATCATTTTTTTTATAATATTATAAATTTTTTATATTTGTTTTATTTCTTCTAAATTGAAACATTAAACTTGGTATTCTATAACATAAACATGCATTGTTGAAGACCAAAATATAATCAATTGTAATTTTTTTAAAAAAATATATATTTCAAAAAATTTATTTTTATATAAAAATTTATTTAAAATTAAGTGATTTTTTAAAAATTTTAATATAAAAATTTTCAATATTAAGATAAAATATCTTAATTTTTAACTATAGCACAGATAAAGACGTGTGTTACACCCTTTAAGAAGCGTATGATGTTCCAACTAAGATAGAAATGTAAACAAATGTATCAAGAAAAATTAATACATCGAGTATTAGGGAAGGATGATTCTCAAATATTAAATTTAATCTCAATTTTTTTACTTATAACAAATATCAAAGATTCAAGAACTTGTATCACACACATGATTTAGTACTGACTTAGTTTCAAAAGGAGTAAACTATGAAATTATTTTGAGTCAAAACCTTAGTTCCAAAAGCAATCGTTTTCCCTCTCACTAAAACTCAAATTTAAATCTTGATAGGATCATTGACTATTATTTTTAAAAACTTTATAGGAAATTAATTAGTTGTTATTCTATTTTACTAATGCAGCTTTAAATGTTATGGATTTCTTAACCCACCTCATACTCTTCTAGTGCACCACGTGAATTTTCACTAATTTTCCCTAAAAATCGGAAATATTCTTCTGGTTCGCACCCTATATAATGAAAATCACGTTAAACAGGGTTGGGTGTAAATCGGAAGTATACTTCCGATTTTAAATTATGTGTAATTTTTAAATAAAGCGTGTATGTGAGATTGAATTTGAAATAATTTCTCAATATTTTATTATTTAGTTCGAAATCTGAAATATATTTCTGATTTTTACCCAAATATTTTTAAATATGATGCGAATGGAAATATACTTCAAGTTTTAGAAGACATTTTGAAAAATGCATAGGATGTAATTCAATTCCATATGATGGATAAAGAAATTCACTAAATTTTACTGTAAGATCTTCTAGGTAAAAATCACCATTCATATATATCTCAATAAAAATGATTTTCTTATTATATTTCCCTACATCAAATTGTGACTAGAAATTTCTACCACTATACCATACAATTTAGTATAGTCATATGTACATAACTCTTTAAAATGTAAAATGAGAAGCAAAAGTCTCATTAATGTAACATGAGAAGCAATAGTCTCATTATAAAAATATAAGAGGTAGATTTGTAGTCCCCAGCTAGCAATGTGTGAGAATAGCTTCCATACATAGAAATAAGAAGTTTGAAATCTTAAGAATAAGAAAAGAAAAAAATAAATAAAAAAATAATATACAATATGGCATAACAAATCAATTTTAATTTGTTTATTTATGCTTTTATCAATAAAGAGCATGAGATTAAAATTGTTAATAATTGTTTTTTTATGAAAGACATGGTTTACCATTTGAGTTTCATGAATATCATGTTTTTTGTGATAACATTTTAGTTTAATTTTTTTTAATTTTAAATTATTGATTAATAAATATTGTTAATTTATATACATAAATTAATTATATAAATATAAATAAATATTACGATCAGAAATTAAATTAAAAACCAATAATTTATTCCCATTTAATTTATACAGTTTGATTTATCTCATCCAATTAATTTGTTTCAATCTTAAAAAATAGATTTCTTTTATATTATTTAAAATATATTTTACAAAATCATTTTTATTAAATATTATATACTTTTTCTATTTGTTTTTTTTCTAAATTGAAACATTAAATTTGACATTCTATAAGGTAAACATGCATTGTTGAAGACCAAAATATAATCCATTGTAATCTTTTTAAAAAATATATATATTTCAAAAATATTTTTTTATATAAATATTTATTTAAAATATAGTGATTTTTTAAAAATTTTATTATAAAAAATTTCAATAAGAAGATAAAATATCTTAATTTTTAACAGCTTAATTTTTAACTATAGCACAGATAAAGAAGTGTGTTACACCCTTTAAGAAGCCTATGATGTTCCAACTAAGATAGAAATGTAAACCCATGTATCCAGAAAAATTAATACATCGAGTATTCGGGAAGGATGATTCTCAAATATTAAATTTAATCTCAATTTTTTTACTTATAACAAATATCAAAGATTCAAGAACTTGTATCACACACCTGATTTAGTACTGACTTAGTTTCAAAAGGAGTAAACTCTGAAGTTATTTGAAGCAAAACCTTAGTTCCAAAATAAATCGTTTTCCCTCTCACTAAAACTCAAATTTAAATCTTGATAGGATCATTTACTATTATATTTAAAAACTTTATAGACAATTAATGAGTTATTATTCTATTTTACTAATGCAGCTTTAAATGTCATGGATTTCTTAAGCCACCTCATACTCTTCTAGTGCACCACGTGAGTTTTCACTAATACCTCCTAAAAATCGGAAATATACTTCTGGTTCGCACCCTATATCATGAAAATCACGTTAAATAGGGTAGGGTGTAAATCGGAAGTATACTTCCGATTTTAAATTATGTGTAATTTTAAATAATGCGTGTATGTGAGATTGAATTTGAAATAATTTCTCAATATTTTATTATTTCGTTTGGAATAGGAAATATATTTCTGATTTTTACCCATATCTTTTAAAATATGATGCGAATGGAAATATACTTCCAGTTTTAGAAGACATTTTGAGATATGCATAGGATTTAATCCTATTCCATAGGATGGATAAAGAAATTCACTAAATTTTACTGTAAGATCTTCTTGTTAAAAATCATCATTGATATATATCTCAATAAATTGATTTTCTTATTCTATTTCTCTACATCAAATTGTGACTAAAATTTCTACCACTATACCATAGAATTTTAGTATAGTCATAAGTACATAACTCTTTAAAATGTAACAAGAGAAGCAAAAGTCTCATTAATGTAATATCAGAAGCAAAAATCTCATTATAAAAACATAAGAGGTAGATTTGTAGTCCCCAATCAGCAATATGTCAGAATAGCTTCCGTATATAGAAATAAGAAGTTTGAAATCTTAAGAATAAGAAAAGAAAAAAATAAAAAATAAAAATATATAATATGGCATAACAAATCAATTTTAATTTGTTTATTTATGCTTTTATCAATAAAGAGCATGAGATTAAAATTGATAATAATTGTTTTTTTATGAAAGACATGGTTTACCATTTGAGTTTCATGAACATCATGTTTTTTGTGATAACATTTTATTTTAATTTTTTTTATTTTAAATTATTGATTAATAAATATTTTTAATTTATATACATTAATTAATTATATAAATATAAATAAATATTACTATCAGAAATTAAATTAAAAACCAATAATTTATTCTCATTTAGTTTATATTGTTTGATTTATCTCATCTAATTAATTTGTTTCAATTTGAAAAAAAAGATTTCTTTTATATTTTTTAAAATAGATTTTACAAAATAATTTTTTTTAATATTATAAATTTTTTATATTTGTTTATTTCTAAATTGAAACATTAAATTTGACATTCTATAACAGAAACATGCATTGTTGAAGACCAAAATATAATCCATTGTAATCTTTTTAAAAAATATATATATTTCAAAAATATTTTTTTATACTAATATTTATTTAAAATTAAGTGATTTTTTAAAAATTTTAATATAAAAAATTTCAATAAGAAGATAAAATATCTTAATTTTTAACTATAGCACAGATAAAGAAGTGTGTTACACCCTTTAAGAAGCCTATGATGTTCCAACTAAGATAGAAATGTAAACACATGTATCCAGAAAAATTAATACATCGAGAATTCTGGAAGGATGATTCCCAAATTTTAAATTTAATCTCAATTTTTTTACTTATAACAAATATCAAAGATTCAAGAACTTGTATCACACACCTGATTTTGTACTGACTTAGTTTCAAAAGGAGTAAAACTCTGACGTTATTTGAGTCAAAACCTTAGTTCCAAAATAAATCGTTTTCCCTTCCACTAAAACTCAAATTTAAATCTTGATAGGATCATTGACTATTATATTTAAAAACTTTATAGGCAATTAATGAGTTGTTATTCTATTTTACTAATGCAACTTTAGATGTCATGGATTTCTTAAGCCACCTCATACTCTTCTAGTGTACCACATGAATTTTCACTAATACCTCCTAAAACTCGGAAATATACTTCTGGTTCGCACCCTATATCATGAAAATCACGTTAAATAGGGTTGAGTGTAAATTGGAAGTATACTTCCGATTTTAAATTATCTGTAATTTTAAATAATGTGTGTATGTGAGATTAAATTTGAAATAATTTCTCCATATTTTATTATTCCGTTTGGAATCGGAAATATATTATTGATTTTTACCCAAATATTTTAAAATATGATGCGAATGGAAATTTACTTCCAGTTTTAGAAGACATTTTGAGATATGCATAGGATTTATTTTATTCCATAGGATGGATATAGAAATTCACTAAATTTTTCTGTAAGATCTTCTTGTTAAAAATCATCATTGATATATATCTCAATAAATTGATTTTCTTATTCTATTTGTCTACATCAAATTGTGACTAGAAATTTCTACCACCATACCATAGAATTTTAGTATAGTCATAAGTACATAACTCTTTAAAATGTAACATGAGAAGCAAAAGTCTCATTATAAAAATATAAGAGGTAGATTTGTAGTCACCAGCCAGCAATATGTGAGAATAGCATCCATATATAGAAATAAGAGGTTTGAAATCTTAAGATTAAGAAAAGAAAAAAATAAATAAGAAAAATAATATATATAATCTGGCATAAGAAATCAATTTTAATTTGTTTATTTATGCTTTTATCATTAAAGAGCATGAGATTAAAATTGTTAATAATTGTATTATTTATGAAAGACATGTTTTACCAATTGAGTTTCATGAACATCATGTTTTTTGTTTAAAACATTTTTTTTTATTTTTTTTAAAATAATTGATTAATAAATATCGATAATTAATTTACATTAATTAATTATCTAAATAAAAATAAATATTACTATTAGAAATTAAATTAAAGACCAATAATTTATTCTCATTCAATTCGAATTATTTGATTTATCTCATCCAATTAATTTGTTTCAATTTTAAGAAATAGTTTTTTTTATATCTTTTAAAATAGATTTTTTAAAATCGTTTTTTAAAAATATTATAATTTTTTTATATTTGTTTTTTTCTAAATTGAAACATTAAACTTGACATTCTATAACATAAACATGCAGTGTTGAAGACCAAAATATAATCAATTGTAATTTTTTAAAAATATATATATATTTCAATTATATATTTTTATATAAATATTTATTCAAAATTAAGTGATTTTTTAAATATTTTAATATAAAAAATTTCAATAAGAAGATAAAATATCTGAATTTTAAACTATAGCATAGAAAAAGAAGTCTGTTACGCCCTTTAAGAAGCCTATGATGTGCCGACTATGATAGAAATGTAAAAACATGTATCCATAAAAATTAATACATCGAGTATTAGGGAAGCATGATTATCAAATACTACATTTAATCTCAATTTTTTTACTTATAACAAATATCAAAGATTCAAGAACTTTTATCACACACCTGATTTAGTACTGACTTAGTTTCAAAAGGAGTAAAACTCTAAAATTATTTGAGTCAAAACCTTAGTTCCAAAAGAAATCGTTTTCCCTCTCACTAAAACTCAAATTTAAATCTTGATAGCATCATTGATTATTATTTTTAAAAACTATATAGGCAATTAATTAGTTGTTATTCTATGTTACTAATGCAGCTTTAAATCTTAACCCACCTCATACTCTTCTAGTGCACCACGTGAATTTTCACTAATACCCCGTAAAAATCGGAAATATACTTCTGATTCGCACCCTATATAATAAAAATCACGTTAAACAGGGTTGGGTGTAAATCGAAAGTATACTTCTGATTTTAAATTATGTGTAATTTTTAAATAAAGCGTGTATGTGAGATTGAATTTGAAATAATTTCTCAATATTTTATTATTTAGTTTGGAATCAGAAATATATTTCCTATATTTACTCAAATATTTTAAAATATGATGCGAATGGAAATATACTTCAAGTTTGAAAAGACATTTTGAGAAATGCATAGGATTTAATTCAATTCCCTAGGATGGATAAAGAAATTCACTAAATTTTACTGTAAGATCTTCTTGAAAAAAATCATCATTCAGATATATCTCAATAAAGTAATTTTCTTATTATATTTATCTACATCAATTTGTGACTAGAAATTTCTACCACTATACCATAGAATTTTAGTATAGTCATAAGTACATAACTCTTTAAAATGTAACATGAGAAGCAAAAGTCTCATTAATGTAACATGAGAAGCAAAAGTCTCATTATAAAAATATAAGAGGTAGATTTGTAGTCACCAGCCAGCAATATGTGAGAATAGCTTCTATATATAGAAATAAGAAGTTTGAAATCTTAAGAATAAGAAAAGAAAAAAATAAATAAGAAAAATAATATATAATATGGCTTAACAAATCAAGTTTATTTTGTTTATATTATTTGATTTATTTCATCCAATTAATTTGTTTTAATTTTAAAAAATTGATTTTTTTTATTTTTTAAAATAGATTTTACAAAATCATTTTTTTAAATATTATAAATTTTTTGTATTTGTTTTCTTCTAAATTGAAACATTAAATTTGACATTCTATAACATAAACATGCATTGTTGAAGACCAAAATATAATTAATTGTAATTTTTTTTAAAAAAATATATATTTCAAAAATGTATTTTTATATAAATATGTATTTAAAATTAAGTGATTTTTTATAAATTTTAATATAAAAAAATTCAATAAGAAGATAAAATATCTTTATTTTTAACTATAGCATAGATAAAGAAGTGTGTTACACCCTTTAAGAAGCCTATGATGTTCCATCTAAGATAGAAATGTAAACACATGTATCCAGAAAAATAAATACATCGAGTATTAGGGAAGGATGATACTCAAATATTAAATTTAATCTCAATTTTTTTACTTATAACAAATATAAAAAATTCAAGAAGTTGTGTCACACACGTCATTTAGTATTGACTTAGTTTCAAAAGGAGTAAAACTCTGAAATTATTTGAGTCAAAACCTTAGTTAAAAAAGAAATTGTTTTCCCTCTCAGTAAAATTCAAATTTAAATCTTGATAGGAACATTGACTATTATTTTTAAAAACTTTATAAGCAATTATTGAGTTGTTATTCTGTTTTACTAATGCAACTTTAAATGTTAGGGATTTCCTAACCCAATTTATACTCTTCTAGTAAACCACGTGAATTTTCACTAATACCCCCTAAAAATCAGAAATATACTTCTAATTCGCACCCTATATCATGAAAATCAAGTTAAACAGGGTTAGGTGTAAATCGGAAGTATACTTCCGATTTTAAATTATGTGTAATTTAAATAAAGGGTGTTTGTGAGATTGAATTTGAAATAATTTCTCAATATTTTATTATTTCGTTTGGAATAAGAAATATATTTCCGATTTTTACTCATATATTTTAAAATATGATGCGAATGGAAATATACTTCCAGTTTTAGAAGACATTTTAAGAAATGCATAGGATTTAATTCAATTTCGTAGGATGGATAAAGAAATTCACTAAATTTAACCGTAAGATCTTCTTGATTAAAATCATCATTCAATAAATTGATTTTCTTATTCTATTTCTCTACATCAAATTGTGAGTAGAAATTTCTACCACTATACCATAGAATTTTAGTATAGTCATAAGTACATAACTCTTTAAATGTAACATGAGAAGCAAAAGTCGCATTATAAAAATATAAGAGGTAGATTTGTAGTCACCCGCCAACAATATGTGACAATAGCTTCCATATATAGAAATAAGAAGTTTGAAATCTTAAGAATAAGAAAAGAAAAAAATAAATAAGAAAAATAATATATAATATGGCATAACAAATCAATTTTAATTTGTTTATTTCTACTTTTATCATTAAAGAGTATGAGATTAAAATTGTTAACGATTGTTTTATTTATGAAAGACATTGTTTACCATTTAAGTTTCATGAACATCATGTTTTTTGTTTAAAACATTTTTTTAAATTTTTTTTTGTAAAAATTATTGATTAATAAATATTGTTAATTTATTTATATTAATTAATTATATAAATATAAATAAATATTACTCTCAGAAATTAACTTAAAAACCAATAATTTATTCTCATTTAATTCATATTATTTGATTTATCTCATCCAATTAATTTGTTTCAATTTTAAAAAATAGATTTTTTTTTTAAAATAGATTTTACGAAATCAATTTTTTAAATATTACAAAAAATTTTGTATTTGTTTTTTTCTAAATTGAAACATTAAATTTGACATTCTATAACGTAAACATGCATTGTTGAAGACCAAACTATAATCAATTGTAATTTTTTTTTTAAAAAAATATATTTCAAAAATGTATTTTCATATAAATATGTATTTAAAATTAAGTGATTTTTTAAAAATTTTAATATAAAAAATTTCAATAAGAAGATAAAATATCTTAACTTTTAACTATAGCACAGATAAAGAAGTGTGTTACACCCTTTAAGAAGCCTATGATGTTCCAACTAAGATAGAAATGTAAACACATGTATCTAGAAAAATTAATACATCGAGTATTCGGGAAGGATGATTCTCATATATTAAATTTAATCTCAATTTTTTTACTTATAACAAATATCAAAGATTCAAGAACTTGTATCACACACCTGATTTAGTACTGACTTGATTTCAAAAGGAGTAAAACTCTGAAACTATTTGAGTCAAAACTTAGTTCCAAAAGAAATCGTTTTCCCTCTCAGTAAAACTCAAATTTAAATCTTGATAGGATCATTGACTATTAATATTAAAAGCTTTATAGGGAATTAATGAGTTGTTATTCTATTTTACTAATGCACCTTTAAATGTCATGGATTTCTTAAGCCACCTCATACTCTTCTAGTGCACGACGTGAATTTTCACTAATAGCCCCTAAAAGTCGGAAATATACTTCTGGTTCGCATCCTATATTATGAAAATCACGTTAAACAGGGTTGGGTATAAATCGGAAGTATACTTCCGATTTTAAATCATGTGTAATTTTTAAATAATGCGTGTATGTGAGATTGAATTTGAAATAATTTCTTAATATTTTATTATTTCGTTTGGAATCGAAAATATATTTCCGATTTTTACCCAAATATTTTAAAATATGATGCGAATGGAAATATACTTCCAATTTTAGAAGACATTTTGAGAAATGCATAGGATTTAATTCTATTCCATAGAATGGATAAAGAAATTCACTAACTTTTACCGTAAGATCTTCTAGTTAAAAATCATCATTCATATATATCTTAATAAATTGATTTTCTTATTCTATTTCTCTACATAAATTGTGACTAGAAATTTCTACCGCTATACCATAGAATTTTAGTATAGTCATAAGTACATAACTCTTTAAAATGTAACATGAGAAGCAAAAGTCTCATTAATGTAATATGAGAAGCAAAAGTCTCATTATAAAAATATAAGAGGTTGATTTGTAGTTACCAGCCAGCAATATGTGAGAGTAGCTTCCATATATAGAAATAAGAAATTTGAAATCTTAAGAATAAGAAAAGAATAAAATAAATAAGAAAAATAACATATAATATGGCATAACAAATCAATTTTAATTTGTTTATTTATGCTTTTATCAATAAAGAGCATGAGATTAAATTTGTTAATAATTGTTTTATTTATGAAAGACATGGTTTACCATTTGAATTTCATAAACATCATGTTATTTGTTTAACATTTTTTTAAATATATTTTTTTAAATTATTGATTAATAAATATCGTTAATTTATTTACATTAATTAATTATATAAATATAAATAAATATTACTATCAGAAATTAAATTAAAAACCAATAATTTATTCTCATTTAATTCATATTATTTGATTTGTCTCATCCAATTAATTTGTTTCAATTTTAAAAATTAGATTTTTTTTTATATTTTTTAAAATAGATTTTACAAAATCATTTTTTTAAATATTATAAATTTTTTATATTTGTTTTTTTTTCTAAATTGAAACATTAAATTTGACATTCTATAACAGAAACATGCATTGTTGAAGACCAAAATATAATCCATTGTAATTTAAAAAAAAATATATATTTCAAAAATATATTTTATATAAATATTTATTTAAAATTAAGTGATTTTTTAAAAATTTTAATATAAAAAATTTCAATAAGAAGATAAAATATCTTAATTTTTAGCTATAGCACAGATAAAGAAGTGTGTTACACCCTTTAAGAAGCCTATGATTTTCCAACTAAGATAGAAATGTAAACACAAGTATCCAGAAAAATTAATACATTGAGTATTCGGGAAGGATCATTCTCAAATATTAAATTTAATCTCAATTTTTATTTATTTATAACAAATATCAAAGATTCAAAAGCTTTTATCACACACCTGATTTAGTACTGACTTAGTTTCAAAAGGAGTAAAACACTCAAATTATTTGAGTCAAAACCTTAGTTCCAAAAGAAATCGTTTTCCCTCTCAGTAAAACTCAAATTTAAATCTTGATAGCATCATTGGCTATTATTTTTGAAAACTTTATAGGCAATTAATGAGTTGTTATTCTATTTTACTAATGCACCTTTAAATGTCATGGATTTCTTAAGCCACCTCATACTCTTCTAGTGCACCACGTGAATTTTAAGTAATACCCCCTAAAAATCGGAAATATACTTCTGGTTCGCACCCTATATCATGAAAATCACGTTAAACAGGGTTGGGTGTAAATCGGAAGTATACTTCCGATTTTAAATCATGTGTAATTTTTAAATAATGCGTGTATGTGAGATTGAATTTGAAATAATTTATCAATATTTTATTATTTCGTTTGGAATCGAAAATATAATTCCGATTTTTACCCAAATATTTTCAAATATGATGCGAATGGAAATATACTTCCAATTATATAAGTCATTTTGAGAAATGCATAGGATTTAATTCTATTCCATAGAATGGATAAAGAAATTCACTAAATTTTACTGTAAGATCTTCTAGTTAAAAATCATCATTCATATATATCTCAATAAATTGATTTTCTTATTCTATTTCTCTACATCAAATTGTGACTAGAAATTTCTGCCACTATACCATAGAATTTTAGTATAGTCATAAGTACATAACTCTTTAAAATGTAACATGAGAAGCAAAAGTCTTATTATAAAAAATTTCTATGAGAGGTAGATTTGTAGTCACCAGCAAGCAATATGTGAGAATAGCTTCCATATATAGAAATAACAAGTTTGAAATCTTAAGATTAAGAAAAGAAAAATATAAATAAGAAAAATAATATATAACAAATACATTTTAATTTGTTTATTTCTTGTTTTATCATTAAAGAGCATGAGATTAAAATTGTTAATAATTGTTTTATTTATGAAAGACATGTTTTACCATTTGAGTTTCATGAACATCAGGTTTTTTTTTAAAACATTTTTTTTATAATTTTTTTTAAAATTATTGATTAATAAATATAGATAATTTATTTACATTTATAACACTCCATACATATATGTCTAGAATAATATGGCGTGATGCTAATTATGGTACAAGAAACATACAACTAGTTGAAAAAGAAAAGAAATTAAAACTGAATACAACACAATTCTCAACTAGAACATATCCAATACATCTTGTCTTCTCAACCATAAATGGGATTTCATCCGCGCCGATCATCCTTATGCAGATGAATTACGCAAATACGAAACACCCTCTTGACGCATCAGTCCACCGGGTGAATGCCTAATGGTCTTGCCTATATGGCACCACCAGAGGTGAGTTAAAACTACATAGTGGTATTGCCTACGTGGCACCACAACCCTACTATCCCAAGCATGCTGACGCTTACGTCCGTTGGAATGCAATCAAACGGCCCACTCGGAAATGCCGCAATGGTAGCTCAGATGTGTATGAAAAACCGTACATCCAGATAATTACGCCCTGTGGAAACGCCCAATAAATGGCCCACTCGAGTCATCGAAACGGTAATAATAAATTCAAACCGTATATCCAGATAATTACGCCCTGTGGAATAGCCCAATAAATGGCCCACTCTAGTCATCGGAACAGTGATAATAAATTGGACCTTGTCCATAGTCATATGTGATTTATCATCTGATAACCTAGATCTACTTTGATTAAGCATAATTCAAACACTTGTGACATCAAGCCAACAAGACAAATTCGTCCGAACATTTAACCGGAATGAACGAGAACAATTAATGATCACATAATTGAATTTCCACATAATGCACTACTCAACACTTTGCACATAATATTCATACGTATTCATGATTTTAGCATATGAGTGATCATAAAATAATATCATACAATTCATAAAATTAGTCACACAACAAAGAGGCTTTCGATCCCTGACACGGACGAAACTACACTCGGGGGAATTAAACATACGTTTTCTTAAATTCCATTACTGCTTATTCAACATCATGCACCTAAAAATCCATTTTCCATAAGTTTTGAATGAACTAAAAGCATGATGTCTAAACATATTCATAAAGGTCATTAAAATACCTTTCTAACGCTTTCGACCGGGCTCCGTTTCGAGTTATAAAACTCAAGTTATGATCGAAACAATGAAAGTCGTTTTTCAGTCTGTGAGAAATCGATTTACACTATATGAAAATCGATTACACGCTTCAGTTTTTGTCCAAAAATTCGTTTTTCAAGGGAGCAATCGATTGACATCCTGTGTAAATCGATTTGCACCTGAAGCAGAGTCAAAATAACATATTTTCCTGCATAAGACCAGTCTCAAGCATTCCAATACATTCTTATTCGAATCCCATCATGTAAGAACAATCCATGACATATATTAGCATTATGGAAACACATTTCTCATCATTTAATAAACATGCAATGCATTGACGTATCTCACTAAACCCTTGTTCCCAAATTCTTACAATTCCATAAAATCCTAATTCTTACGCCAAGTCCTAACTATAGAGACTCACCTTAGGTTAATAGAGAATGGGATGTCATGCTTGCTGCCATACTACTTCCATCTTGGTTAAGATTTCACCTTCATCATCAACAATCTCGAAATGCCCTTCTTCCAATTTCCAGCAAGATTCATCAAACTTCAAACAGGTTTTCCTCCTTCAATACATAAGCTAAAATCAAGAATCAATATATCAAAATGCAGGGAATTTCGTGTAGATTCTAGAACTTCAAGAATTTCTTATATCGGAGTTACGAGTAAAAACTTATGACATGATTAGTGGAGCTGGTCAAGAAATCCCGTACCCAGATTTTTCACAAAAATCAGCATCAAACCCTTAACTTCAAACGTGTTTATCTCACTCATTCTGAACATGCAGAACACAAACCATATATGCAAATCGAAGAGAATTTTGTAAGCTTTTCAAAAAGTATGGATTTACCTAAATCGAAGATACATGCTGGAAGTTATGGATGATTTAGTGGAAGTTGTCCAAGGTGGACGAAAATGGAAGGATGATGATGATCTTGAGTTTTCCTCTTCTTCCCTCACTCATTCCTTTCAATAAAAATCTGATCCATGAAAGGGAATTTACCAACATGCCATTACTATTCCATGCAACTTTGCTCTTTGCCCAATTTTCCCTCCAACCTAGTAATATTTACTAGTTTGCCATTAGGTCACCTTCTAACTAGTTGGTTACTAGTAAGATTCTTATTTCTTTTACTTCTTAATAATTTCCCAAACTTAATTATATAACTTCTCATACATAGATATAAATAGTGGGATGTTACATATACTTCCAGTTTTAGAAGACATTTTGACAAATGTATAGGATTTAATTCAATTTCATAGGATGGATAAAGAAATTCACTAAATTTGATTGTAAGATCTTCTTGATAAAAATCATCATTCATATATATCTCAATAAAATGATTTTCTTATTATATTTCTCTACATCAAATTGTGACTAGAAATTTCTACCACTATACCATAGAATTTTAGTATAGTCATAAGTACATAACTTTTTAAAATATAACATGAGAAGCAAAAGTCTCATTATAATTTTTTTTTATAAGAGGTAGATTTGTAGTCACCAGCAAGCAATATGTGAGAATAACTTCCATATATTGAAATAAGAAGTTTGAAATCTTAAGATTAAGAAAAGAAAAAAATAAATAAGAAAAATAATATATAATATGGCATAACAAATCAATTTTAATTTGTTTATTTATGCTTTTATCATTAAAGAGCATGAGATTAAAATTGTTAATAATTGTTTTATTTATGAAAGACATGTTTTACCATTTGAGTTTCATGAACATCATGTTTTTTGTTTAAAACATTTTTTTT
Source organism: Vicia sativa (assembly GCA_021764765.1). Lineage (NCBI taxonomy): Eukaryota > Viridiplantae > Streptophyta > Magnoliopsida > Fabales > Fabaceae > Vicia > Vicia sativa. Next base: position 235,021,116 of record CM038796.1, read on the forward strand.
ATAATTTTTTTAAAAATTATTGATTAATAAATATCGATAATTTATTTACATTTATAACACTCCATACATATATGTCTAGAATAATATGTAGTGATGCTAATTATGGTACAAGAAACGTACAACTAGTTGAAAAAGGCAAGAAATTAAAACTAAATACAACACATTTCTACACCAGAACATATTCAATACATCTTGTCTTCGTCATCGCACAACAGAAAGAAAAGATCTGATTTGGTCTTCCTGCCTTGCACATCTGCAATCTTCAAAAATGATCATCTAACAATCCTACTACTTATAACCTGTTCCTGAAAAATAATAAGAGGATTGGGGTGAGATTACTAAATCTCACTGAGCCTCCCTATCTTAAGGGTCTGCTTGGTTCTACAGGGTTCATGCATAAATTACGGATTCACCTAGAACCCGGGGTTATATCTCACGTCAGGGTGTAAGTACAAACAAGGGGAAACACCACTGTCATACCCCAATTTTTGACCTAATATACCACCTTACATTTGCATCATTGCATAACTAACAGTTCAGACGACATTAATCGGGTATATCATTCACAGGTCAAAATTAGGGTTTCATCAGATTTTCATCTGAGTCAAGAGGCAACCAATTAGGGTTTGAGTTTTATTCACCTAATTTGATCTATCTTGATCAAATCATCAGTCTTCAATCCTCAGATATTCATTTTTCTCATTGATCAATCGAGGATCGACCAATTAGGGTTTTGATCGAGCATGAGCATTCTCTGACTTTTTGAGAAAAGAAATGACTTTTTTGGCTAGAGATTGGTCATCATATCTTAGATACAACATCTTGACCTAATTTCTGGATTCAAAACATCACAGAAGTTCACAGACTTCATCAGTCAATTTTAGAAACATCTGATGAAAATTCATCTGCATAGAAAAGTCAAACTTTGACTTTTGGTCAAATTTTTCAAAACAAAACTTTTTCCATCATCAAAATACTTCAAATGATCCATCATGATCATAAAAGATCAAAGAATTTGGAAAAAGTCAACAAAAAGTCAAAAGTTTCAACACTTAGAAAAATTTCTAAGTGTTAAAATTTCTTATTTTTTCCAAACTTCATGCCATTTTTTCACCTAGTTCCATTTTGAATTGGAAAAAACTCAAAACATGAAAGTTGTAGCTCTTGAAACAAGCTTTCCAAAATGTCCAAGAACTCTCAAATCCATGGAGTCTAGCTATACTTTTGAAATTGAAACATAAGGCTCCATGAACATGGTTTTTCAAGGTCAAAACTTCAAATTATAGGTCATTTTGAGATTTCTTCATCTAATCTGCATAGAAAAGTCAAACTTTGACTTTTGATCAAATTTTTCAAAACAAAACTTTTTCCATCATCAAAATACTTCAAATGATCCATCATGATCATAAAAAATCAAAGAATTTGGAAAAAGTCAACAAAAAGTCAAAAGTTTCAACACTTAGAAAAATTTCTAAGTGTTAAAATTTCTTATTTTTTCCAAACTTCATGCCATTTTTTCACCTAGTTCCATTTTGAATTGGAAAAAACTCAAAACATGAAAGTTGTAGCTCTTGAAACAAGCTTTCCAAAATGTCCAAGAACTCTCAAATCCATGGAGTCTAGCTATACTTTTGAAATTGAAACATAAGGCTCCATGAACATGGTTTTTCAAGGTCAAAACTTCAAATTATAGGTCATTTTGAGATTTCTTCATCTAGAAGCATTGCCACCTTGCCAATTCAAGCTTAGAACTGATAAATATCAGCTAGAAATAATTGAGATGAGATAGGATCAATTTGAGATTTTCACACATGGTAAAAAGAGGAAGCTTCCTTTTTCCTTTTGAAAAAGTCATTCTTACCCCTTAAGGCAACCTTGAATTTCCAAATGCCATGTACTCATGCCTAACATTTCGAGATATTGGCCTATAAATAGAGCATCATTTCAAGTTCAAATCACACCAAAGCAATGCAAAGTTATGCTTTTCTCTTCTTTCTTCAAAATCAAGAAACATAGTTCAAATTGCCAAAACTTGCATTTTGAAAATTAATGAGAAACTTTTGTCAAATTGGTGTCAAACACATTCCATAATCAATATTAAACTTGTTTAAAACTTAAAAACAACATGATCAAAGCTGAAAATCAGAAATCACATGCCATGAACATATGCTTGTACAAACTGCCTTAAGTTTCAAAATCGTGGCTAGGCTTGATTAACTTGTGTTGTAATCATTCAAACATAATCTACAAGCATCATAGGGATGATCCAGATCAATAACCAACAACTGTAACTCCATTAACCACGATTTCAAGTTTCATTTTAAGCTAGCTGCAGGTCGACTTGGTTAGAAGGATTGGAGCAAGCTCAAAGCAAGCAGACCATCCCTATAGCTTCTACATAGGCCGATGATGTTGTAGCAATTGAAAAACAAGTTCTGGAAACGCGCAATCATCATCTTTGATCTCAACTTGAACAGGTATGAACTCGAACTCTAATATCATGATTCTTTGCACTTAAGTGAAAAAACTCTTGGCCAATCTCTTTCTGCACTTATCACAATCATAAGCCCTCAAAAAAATCAAAGAATCATCAATCATACATCATTTAATTTAGAAAAGTCAGTTCTAGGGTTCTTCGTGGTTCCTAGAAATTCAAACATGCTAGACCAAAAATAAATGCAATTAACAGTCATCATCATATTCCTTGTTCAAAATCGAGCAATTTTCATGTTTACTTCATCTAATTCCATTGAGAAACGAAGATTATAGCATGATTTGAAGAATCTGAGAATCAAAACGAAGAACATAGCCTGCGCGCGTGTTCTTGAGTTTTTAAAAAAGTTCAAAATTTCCAATACTTTGTTTACACGTGTTTTGGTTTATAAACACAAACGCGCGTTTGTCCCAGTGGTTGCCAGCACGCCTTTAGTCCTCTCTGCCACGTATACCACCCACATGGTCCCGGGTTCAAGCCTTGTGAAGACCATTTTTTTTAAAAAACTCTTCATATCTTTCATGTTTTTTTACAAAACTTCACAATTTTTTTTAACCAATCAAAACTCCTCATTTTGAGGTGATTTTTTGTACACTTGTCAATAAATACATCTATTTTATGATTATGCAAAAATTTTCAGAAGAAACTTTCATCTGATTATATTTTAATCGAGCCGAAAACGACGTTCTGAGAACTTTTTCAAACCTCCTTTTAAGGTGAAATTTTCAAGTTTTCGACTTCCGATTCTTTTCAAAACTTTTCATAAATGAACCTCACATTTCAAAACATTTTCAAAATCATTTTTCAAAACTTTTTCATCAAACTTACATCTTTTACCATGATCGATCCGATTTAAACGATAAAACCAAATTCGTTTTCTCTCGAATTTCTCAATCGATCATGGGCCTCCCTTACGGTGTAAGTCCCAATCCTTTTATGTACATATTTAATTTTACTTGTACATACTCAAATCATCATTGTCAATATTCAAACATAAACAAATTTCTTTCGTTTGTTTTCATTCGTTTGTTTATACATCGATACCATTGGTATTGAAAGGAGCATTATTCCCTGTGAAATTGCTTTCAAACCAATGGGCCTCCCTCACGGTGTAAGTCCCATAACATTCTTTTGTGTACATAATATTTCTTTGTACATATCAAACTTTCTTCAAATACATACAAATTTTTATCTGTACATAACATAGATACTTTTTGAAAATACTTAAACACAGATAAACTTCGACCGTTTGTTTCTGTTTCATTTGTGTATACACTGAATACCATTGGTATTGAAAGGAGCATTATTCCCTGTGAAACTGCTTTCAAACCAATGGGCCTCCCTTACGGTGTAAGTCCCAACCCTCCTATGTACATCCATCTTTCTTTGTACATAAAAAACTCGTCCGTGTACATATTTACTTCCTTGTACACAATTCAAACTTGTAAATAATCAAGTTGCGTTCGTTTTAAACGTTCGTTTCACAGACACTTGTTTATATTTACTTCATAAACTCTTGTAAATAAACATCATGCATTGTTTATATTTCCTTCATAAACTCCTGTGAATACATATCACACACACACACACACACACTTGTTTATACAACTGTCTAATTATAACATAACAATTAGTCTAACCAATAGGTTCCCCACAGTTGTAGCCTCCGCTTGGGCTTTATACAAGATAACTCATCCCCAATTGAGTTTAGCCTCTTCTTGGGCTTTATACAAGATAACTCTCCCCACAGAGTTTAGCCTCCGCTTAGGCTGCATATAAGACAACACTCCCCTGTTGAGTTAGCCTCCTCTTGGGCTTCGTTCAAAAGAACTCCTCATTGAGTTTAGCCTTCTCTTGGGCATCATACAATGAAAGAGATAGGAAATCTCTTAACAGCCTCCTATTGGGCTTCCAATACAAATAATCACCCGCGTTAGGATAGAACCCAGAGTATAATTTCCCGGTGAAATTGCTCTAAATTCCAAAAGGATGGTTTCCCGGTGAAATCCCTTTTAACACAAAGCCAACCATACCCTATAGCTTCCTGTTGAGCTTCATACAAGGACCCTCGATGACCCTCGATGACCCTCAGAATGCCTCCTCTTGGGCTTACAATACAAGGACCCATGGGCTTCTTAAAAGCATCCCTTTAATCCAATCAATTTCTCCTCGAGACTTAGACATCTATCATCTCTATGGAAGAAGTATCTCATCTATCACATCACATACAGTCAAAAACTTTTTCAAACTTTTTTCAAACTGTTTTCAAACAAAAAAAAAACATCTCTTAATTGTAAGTGGTAACGCTTGTACACTCAAGAAAAACACCCAATACTTACAGTTAAAAGATTCAATCATCTTTTTCAAACATCTTTCTTAAACATGTAAGTGGTAACGCTTGTACACTCAAGCAAAACACCTATAACTTACGATGAAAGATTTTTATCAATCAAACCTTTCAAAAATGTATGTGATGAAATAGATTAGGTACATTTTTTCATTAAGATGACATTTGTCTGTCTTCTTACTAACATCCCGTTGCTTTCCACTAGCATAAGTGGAAACTACGATTGCTCTGACTTTCTCAACATCCTTTTGAGAATACGTAGGCACAAGGTCTCATCCTTGCCGAGCAAATTTCTGTCTTCCTCAGACCAAACAAACCATAGATCCCTTTAGATCCGAGCTACAAATGCTCTGATTCCCACTAGGGGATATGTATGCAGAAGATCCACAGATCTTTGCGAGCACAATAATAACAAACACTAGGATCCCACATAATCTATCATTCTTAAAATCCCAAAGGAGAAACTTTCCCAATCATAGAAATAGTAATTAAAAAACACATAAACATATCAAACATATTCATATATAAAGCTATAGATAACTATATATATTTAGGGTGCTCCATCTATTCCCTTTATATAACAATCCCCTTACTCGATCTCCCCAATGCGTTGCCTAGTTTGCGCTTAGTCGTTACGCATATCAATATCAATTGAGGTATTAAGCTTTCCCTTTTCATAATCATTAAATCATCTTTCTTGTGTTGAAAATAATAAAGCTTGATGCTCATGCATCTTTATAAACAAATCAAAAGAGTAAATCGTTTCGAGCCGTAGAATTTGAATTCATATTCGAATCCTCTAGCCACCTTTAACGTGAAGGAAAATGGAGACTCTGGGAGTACTGAAACTTTGATTTTCAAAAAATGTGACTGCTAAAGAGCACCAAGCTTTTTGTTTTCAAAAAGAAAAGAAAGGGATAAGCTTTCATATTATGCATATGTTTTTCTTTATTGTGTGTTTCGCGATTTCATCGATGGAAAGAAATCTAACCGGATTTAAGAAACATTTTAAGATCTAGGTGGTATTAATACGTGAGAAGTCTCAATACTTACGGTTAATATTCCTCTCGTGGAGGTTGTCTTGGGGTATTTGTGTTTAGCAAGTATTTGCGAAGACATGGTGCTTTCAAGGGAACTCGAGGTCGTGGATCAGAGAACACATAACCCATCCTCGCCATTTAGGATGTAGATTATTCGGTGTAAGCCTAGAGTAATTGTCATGCGAGACTACGATCAAAGAGTTCCTCTTGAAAATATTATTGGACCATCGAGTATTCAACAAATTCGATAATATTTCAAAGAGGAGTGTTGAGCTCATTATCGAGAACCTGCTTCACGTATGAATAAGCCCTTAGAACTTAACCACGTTGATTCTTATCGTTGGCTTCATGCTCGTGACTACGAACGCTTGACCGTGTGTATAACTACTAACCATGTTTGTCGATTCATGCATTCATTCATTCAAAAAACTTCATTTCTCTTCCCATTTCCAAAGAATTTAGAGATTTTTCTTTGTAAAATATTTTAGGTTAGAGTGATGGACGCCGAGGAAGATTCACCAAGAGATACGCTTTAGAATTTCGATGTAGGAAAGTTAAAAGAGTTAGCATCCTTGGTAGAAGATCCCCGGATTTCGTAAAACGCTATGGAACTCTTTTAACTCTTCCGAACGCTAACGTTGATGAAGGACTTCTCAAAACTTTCGCTCGCTTCTACGATCCAGTCTATCGTTGTTTCACTTTCCCTGACTATAGTTGATGCCTACTTTGGAAGAGTATGCGCATATCCTAGGTATCTCAGTATTAGATAAAGTGTCTTTCAATGGTTTGGAAGCCATTCCTAAGTCACCATCATTGCCACGATGACTCACTTAAAGAAATCGAGATAGACAAAACCTAACTACCGAGGAAAACTCTTAGGATCGACTTCAAAGTTCCTAATGGAGAAGGCTCTCAAATTCTCGCGGTAGTATGGTAGCCTTTGAAGCTATTTTAGCTTTACTCCTCTATGGATTGGTGTTGTTTCCCAACGTCCCAAATTTCGTTGATATCAACGCCATAAGGATCTTTCGATTGGAAATCCTGCTCCCACCTCTTGGTGACACATACGCCTCTATTCATCATAGGAATCGCAAGGAGATGGAACTATCGTGTGTGTGTACTGTTTTCAAATGGATTGTCTCACACTTGCCTAAATCTCCTATCTTCCGCGAAAACAAAGACGAGTGGCATTGGTCAAGAAGACTTATGTCTCTTACAAACGACGATATCCATTGGTATACCTTAGCAAACAATGAGATGGAAATCATTGAGAGCTGTGGAGAATTTGCCAACGTACCTCTCATCGGTACGAAAGGAGGAATCAACTACAACCCGTTCTTGGCGAGATGTCAGCTCGGATACGCAAACTCTAGTAAACCTCTTGGATTTACAGTAGAGAGCTACTTCTATCATGAAGGAGAAGATTCCCAAGGATTGAAGGCTAGGATGATCAGAGCTTGGCATCACATCCGAAAGAAAGAAAAAGGTAAGGCGAAAAATTGTGTAGCCATGGAAACCTACACTTCTTGGGTAAAGAAAAGAGCAAAGGAATTTCGAATGCCTTACGCTTATGAAGAACCCATGTTCTCAACCGCTTCCAAATTAACAATTTTTCCCGTTGAAACTATGGGAGAATACCAAGAAACCTTGGCAAAGATGAGGTTTGAGAAAGAAGCTTTGGAAAACGAATTCCTTAAGACTAATCTTGAGAATGAGAAGCTCAAGAAGCAAGTCAAAGAGCATGAAAAGACGCTTTACTTCCAGGATGAATGGCTCATGGAGAAGGATGAGAAGATTCGTTAGAAAGATAACGCAATCCAGAGATACGTCAAGGAAAGGAAGAGAAAGCTTGAAGAAATGACAACCAGCGATCCTGCTCCCGACAAGTGGAAGAAAGTCATCAGCAAGCTAAAAGCCGAGAAAGCTGAACTAAAAGCTCACTATGGAAAGGAAATCCTAAAGTTGAAGCTGCATCAAGCCTTTGGATCTTCATCCGACGAAGACGTTTAATTAGTTTAGTTTGTAATTTTTATCATTTATTTTATCATTTGTGTGAGCAATGCTCCAAAAAAAAAACAAATTGTTGTAATCTTCTTTCAATAAATCAATAAATTTGTGTTTTCCATCCAAATATTTTCTAGAAATATCTCTTTTAGCATAAATTCTTTGGAAATCCTTTTCTTTACAATCATGCATCATACTTTGCATTTAAGTCTGTTGTCTAGAGTCTGATACTTGAATAGCTTGAACAGTTTGAACAGATAGGAAAAGATCGCTGTCGTCGCGCCTTAGAGTTTCTCGACGCGTCCACGTACCAACTCGAACGCATCGATACTAGATCAAAAGAAGAAAAGTAATGGAGAATTTTGAACAAGAGAATGCGAAGTAACAACGCTACAAGAAGTGGAGAGACTCACATATTTGGTCAACTCATTTACAACAAGAAAGTCAACAAGCAAGATCGGTCAAAACCAAGCAATGATCTCGAAGACACTACTACTCCGCCAAATTGTCAGTCAAGAGTTCACCTTTTCAAAGATGGGCTATCCATGGGCATGCCTTTCAACTTGGCATCGGATTTCGCCAACCGACTTCTCAAGTGCGTAAAACCTCGCTTGAAATACCTACTTTACAAAGAAAACTCTACATTCACTGCAACATGGAGTAACTCTTCCACAAGTAACAATGCCGCTTTCAACCAATTATGACGAACTCATCAGAGTGCACGCTACCATAGACGAAGAAGTTCACCATACTCCAGCAATAACCAATTTGGCTCGATGGAGAATCTCAAGAACACTCCACAAAATGCACTTGAGATAAAACGATTCGAGGAAAGAATTGTTTGGGAAAACGATGATCGTGCTTAGTTCCTCGCGTAAGGATACCGCAAAATTAAAAGTCCCCGACTTTGAAAAGTACAAAGGAACTCCCGTCCACAAAGTCATCTCACGATGTATGCCAGAAAATGTCTACAACGACGATCACCGCTAATCCATTACTTCCAAGATAGTCTCACCGGCATCAAGTGGTATATGGGTTTAGACAAAGACGAATATCCAAACATTCAATGACTTAGGTGAAGCCTTTGTCCAAGAATACAAGTTCAACTTGATATGGCTCCGATAGGACCAACTCCGCTCCATGTCTCAGAAGAAAAGAGACATTCAAAGAATATGCGAACGATGGAGGGAAATTGCCCAAGTCAACCCGCCTTGGAAGAGAAAGAGATGACTAAGGTATTCTTAAACACTCTTGGCTCATTCTACTATGAGCGAATGATCGCTAGCGCTCCCGGAGATTTCACCGAGATGGTAAGCATGGGAATGCGATTAGAAGAAGGAGTTTGAACCGGATGCCTAACCAAGGAAGCAGGATCTTCTAGTGGACTAAAGAAGGTTGGAACCAGTTTTCCAAGGAAAAAAGAACATGACATAGGAATGGTATCCCGAGGGAAACCGCGTAAGAACGTCATTCAACAACGATGTAGCCGCCATAGCACCCGTCAACACAAATCCTAACACGTGAATTGCTCCGCAATTTCAACAAAATCAACAAACTCAATACCTCGCGCCAGGCTAGCTTTAACCCAAACCGACGCCTCGGTCACGATTCGACTCAATTCGATGACATACGTAACTTTACCTCGCTAATAGAAAGAAATCTGATACAAACCAGGTCACCACCTCCGGTTCCCGAAAAATTGCCGTGGTGGTACAAAACAGACGTATCTTGCCCTTTTCACCAAGGGGCACCAGGCCATGACCTTGAGCATTGCATAGCATTAAAGGCAGAAGTACAGAGATTAGTGAAATCTAATCTTCTTTCCTTCAGAAATTCAAGTCCGAATGTGCGAGCCAATCCGCTTCCCAGTCATAGTGGACACTCAGTGAATCTGATGCTAAGAAATACAGATAGGTATCTTGTCACAGATGTGAACCTGATCAGAGGAAACTTAGTACATCTCCATGAAACATACAGTACAATGAGCACTTTTACTAAGCACGATTACTCAGCTTGCAACATCTGCTCCAAGAATATTCAAGGATGTTCCACCATAAAAGCAGATATCCAGCATTTGTTAGACATTGGTGACCTACAAATCTACAGAAACAGAGATGACCATGACGTAAATACAGTAGGGCATTTTACGCATGAGCTTTTAGTCTCAGATATCAACTCGGAAAATCCCGAAGTAAACGTTATCATCCCTTGTTTCAACGTACCCAAACATGTGGAGATTGAATGCAACGATTCCAACATTCCAGGGTCTCCTTTGGTGATTTGCCTACTCGGTCCTATTCCGTACAGTTCTAGCAAAGCGATTCCTTACCAATACAATGCAACCTTAATAGAGGATGGGAAGGAGAAACCCATGCCTACTCTTCCAGCTAATGTCAATATAACAGAAATTGGACGAGTGACACGAAGTGGACGAGTACACACTCCATTTCCACCAAGACCGCCTGCAGCTCCTGTTGTTAGACAAAATCCTGTTAACATATCTTCCGAGAATCCTGCAACGATTCCCTTTGTTAACCCAAACACAAATGTTGGTCCTCCTGATAGAGCCAACGTCAACACAGACTTTGATGAGATACTAAACTTAATCAAGAAAAGCGAATACCGAGTCGTAGATCAACTGATGCAGACTCCTTCCAAGATCTCAATACTGTCCCTACTCCTCAACTCCGAAGCTCACCAAGAAGCTTTAATGAAGGTACTAGACCAAGCCTATGTAGACCATGATGTAACTACAGACCAGTTTGGAGGTATTGTCGCCAACATAACAGCATGTAATAATCTAAGTTTTAGTGACGAGGAACTTCCAGAAGAAGGGAAAGATCACAACTTGGCCTTGCACATCTCGATGATTTGCCAATCAGATTCCCTATCCAATGTATTGGTAGATACTGGTTCATCTTTGAACGTAATGACGAAGACGACTCTTGCTTGTTTGGCTTACAAAGGGACGCCAATGAAGTTCAATGACATAGTGGTAAGAGCCTTCGACGGATCACGGAAGTCAGTTATTGGGGAAGTTGATCTCCCGATGACAATTGGCCCGCACACTTTCCAAATTACCTTCCAGGTCATGGACGTACCAGCTGCTTACAGTTTCCTACTAGGAAGACCTTGGATCCACGATGCAGGAGCAGTAACTTCTACTCTCCATCAGAAATTAAAATTCACAGTAAATGGAAAGTTGGTGACCATTAGTGGTGAACAAGCTTTACTTGTAAGTCATCTATCCAGTTTCTCTTTCATCACAGCTAATGACGTTGAAGGGACACATCTCCCCGAGCATCCGTTAGAAGATGAATCTACCAACAAAAATAGATCATCTATCTCTTCGTATAAAGAAGCGGCACATATTGTGAAAGATGGCAATGCTGAAGGATGGGGACATGTAATCAAACCTGTCAAGAACGAAACAAAAGCCGGACTCGGGTTCACACCCGTATTCTCCAAAGACAAGCAAAAGGATGAAACACTTCGTCCAACCAAAGAAGTTTTCAGCAGTGGGGGCTTCCTAAATCCTGTTCTCCAAGAGGTTAGCGTTGTAACCATCGAAGAGGATGAAGACGATCCATCTGAATCTGAAGAGTGGAGCACTTATTTAAACAGCCCTGAGTATGTGTCTCAAGAGGAGTTATATGCGCCAACTAATCAATTCAAAGACATGTCCCTGCAAAAGCATGAAAATCCACCTGTCCCTTCTGAAGTTTGGGATACCTTGGGAGAACCAAGTGGCAAATTCGACTACATGGTAAAATACTCTGCGCCAGAAAGCTCAAAAATCAGGATTGAAGATATCCAACCCACTGGATGGGGTGATTCCTTTGAGTTTCCAAGTCAATCAGAAGAAGAATATACGTCTTCTCAGTCTAATCAGCCAATCGAGATCCCCAACGAAGATCTCTGCTTCAACACGCCAGTGGAATTCACTAAATCAGATCCTGATTACCACTACATCAACATGATCACTGAAGATCAAGAGTGCGACTCGGGATACGAGCTAGAAAGTGTCGCCGACAACGAGTCTCTTCACTCGGAAGACTGGAAGGTACATCCCCAGAATTCAACACAGAGGTCAACCGGAAGTACATATGCTGTATCCCATACTTCCCGATCTATTCGTCAAACGGAAGAAGACTGCTTCAACAGCACGAAAGGCAAAGCCCGTCGTCCAGAGTCTTCAAAACCCGTTCAACCAACGACCAAGGTATACTCAAGGGTTAAACCAAAAGGAAAATTACCAGAGTACCTCGACTTCCAAGGAGTTCGTCACTACTGGAAACCTGTTGAAGTTCGGACTGATGCTCCTAGTTCTAAGTAGTTTATCTTTGCTTTTGTTTTGAACTTTCACTTCGCCCAAAGTGTAGAGATGTTTTATAGGGTTTAGATTTTAAATAATTTCTCTTTGTCTTGCCCAAGACAAATTAGTTTGTATTTTAGGGCCCTGTTTCATATTGTGAATCATAAATAAAACGCGTTGTTTTGTTTCTACACTTTGTGTTTATTTTCATTTTACCCTTTCTCGGAAATGATAATCCTAAAAAACACAATAAAAAAAAAATCAATCAAAAAATTAATCTGCATACACTTTCACATTAACTTAAAAAAAAAATGATGATAAGGAGTTAATTAATCAAACATAAATCAAATATGCAGATTAACAGATGGACAAATCCATTGAAAGCAATAACTCTATGCTCTCTCCCAACTTTGAAATTCCCTATGAAGTCGCCAAGGAAGAAGTTGAAGAAGAGATCCCAGATGAGATTTCTCGATTACTTAAGCACGAGGAACGGATCATTCAACCTCACAAAGAACCTCTGGAAGCAATCAACTTGGGTTCTGAGGAAGATAAAAAAGAAGTAAATATCGGAGCTTCGCTCGACAGCAACGTCAAGAGCAAACTGATAGATCTTCTCAAAGAATATGTTGATGTGTTCGCTTGGTCCTACCAGGACATGCAAGGTTTAGATACCAGCATCGTAGAGCATCACTTGCCATTAAAGCCGGAGTGTTCACCAGTTAAGCAAAGACTGAGAAGAGTTCACCCTGAGATGGCTGACAAAATCAGAAAGGAAGTTCAAAAATAGCTCGACGCAGGTTTTCTCGTCACTTCTGAATATCCTCAATGGCTAGCCAACATAGTGCCTGTCTCGAAGAAAGACGGAAAGGTCAGAATGTGTGTTGACTACCGGGATCTGAACAAAGCAAGTCCAAAAGACGATTTCCCACTTCCGCACATTGACATGCTAGTGGATAGCACGGCAAAATTCAACGTCTTTTCCTTCATGGACGGCTTCTCCGCTATAATCGATCGAATGGCTCAAGACATGGAGAAGACATCTTCATCACGCCATGGGGTACTTTTGCTACAAAGTAATGCCGTTGGGTTAAAGAATGCAAAGAACTTACTAAAGGGCGATGACTACTCTTCCATGACATGATGCACAAGGAGATCAAGTCTACGAGACGACATGATAGCAAAGTCCTACGAAAAGAGCATATAGACTATCTCTTAAAGTTTTTCAACGATCGAGAAATTTCATCAATCCTAACAAATGCACCTTTGGGGTAAGATCCGAAAACTCCTAGGTTTCATTGTCACCAAAGAGGTATTGAAGTTGACCATGACAAAGTCAAGGCTATTCAAGAAATGCCTACGCCACATACGGAAAAGCAAGTAAGAGGATTTCTGACGGTTGAATTACATCTCCGATTCATCTCTCAAATGATCGCACTGCGGCCGATATTCAAACTTACGCAAAGATCAAGGTTGTATGGATGTACCGATTGCCAAAAGCTTTGACAAGATCAAGGAATACCGCCGTAACCACCAATACCGATTCCTCCCGTCAAGGAAGACCGTTAATCCTGCACTTACCGCACTAGATGAGTCCATGGGTTGTGATTGGACAACAAGATGAAACCGTAAGAAGGAGCATGCCATCTACTACTCGAGTAAAAAGTTCAGACCGTGAAACTCTACTCCATGCTCGAGAAAACATGTTGTGCTTTGGTGTGGGCTTCAAACGCCTTCTCCAAAGACATGATCAATCACACGACATGGTTAATCTCCAAAATGGATCCAATCAAGTACGTCTTTGAAAAGCCTGCCTTAACAGGGAGAATCGTCGATGGCGATGTCGCTATCCGAATATGACATCCAGATCGCCCAAAAGCGGTCAAAGGAAGCATTCTCGCCGATCACTTGGCTTATCAGCCGCTCAACGAATACCAATCTCTCAAGTTTGACTTCCCAAACGAGGACGTTATGTACTTAAAGATGAAAGATTGTGACGAACCACTGCTCGGAGAAGGACTAGATCCAGAATCCAGATGGGGCCCAATATTTGATGGAGCCGTTAATGTCTTTGGCAATGGAATTGGGGCAGTCACCATCACTCCCGAGGGTTCTCATATCCCGTTTTCCGCCAGATTACTATTTGATTGCACCAACAACATCGCAGAATATGAAGCATGCATCATGGGTATTGAAGAAGCCATCGACTTGAGGATCAAGATCCTTGACATATATGGAGACTCAGCCCTTGTGATCAATCAAATCAAAGACAAATATGAAACTCATCATCTTGGTCTGATTCCCTACAGAGATTATGCAAGACGATTTTTGACTTTCTTCAACAAAGTTGAATTGCATCATATCCCTCGAGATCAGAATCGGATGGCAGACGCCTTGGCTACTCTATCTTCCATGTTCAAAGTCAACGATTGGAATGATATGCCTGATCGATCGACGCCTTGAAAGACCTGCATATGTATTTGCAACAGAAGCAGTCTTCGATGATAAACCGTGGTTCCACGACATCAAACGTTTCCTTCTGTAACACGGTGAACTGACTTTATGGGTTTTTGTATCGCAAATGTGCGGATAGCAAGAGTCGCCACCGACTTTTCTTTTATCCAATTAAGGGAAGGTAAAAAGTACAGAAAAAGACCTTCGTTAGATTCTGAGTAAGGGAGAAGGTTATGAAAAGGGAAGGTATTAGCACCCCTTTCCATCCGTAGTTATCTACGGGCTCTTAGTTGCTCTTAGATCACTTTTAAAATTGTGCTTTCTGTGTGTTTGACAAAAAATGTTTTGAAAAGGCATCTCGCTTTGACTTTGTAATGATTCATGTAGGAATGTATACAAAGTGTTCGGAAATGTTTTGTTTTGGAAAGAGTTTGAACTTTGAAAAAAGTGTGAGGTGTGAAAAAGTATTTTGATAGAGCAAGCAACTAAAAGTCTTATTACCTACTCAGAATTGGTCGTTTTCGTATTATTTTACGTTCCTTTAGAATAGTGCTATCCATACCATTAGTTGGTAGGTAACTCTATTTGTTGGATGTAAGCAGGACATTCGAAGGGACATCGGATGGTCATAGAAAGCAACTTGTAGGAAGTATCCTAGCACATTCGAATGGACTATCATCATTTTTGGTAGGCAACAATCGAGGGTCAAGATCATGTATTCGTAGGCGACATCGTGGGTCTATGATCTTTGTATCGAAGGGACTATGATGATTTGTTTTGAAGGCAACGGTGCTAGAATACCTTTACGTTCGAGGGACATGACCATTTGAATTCGTAAGGCAACGAGAGAGAATTACCCAAAGGGGTGCATGTGTGAAAGAGTGTGTTGATTTCAGATATATTATCTTGGAAATTAGTGTGAGCTATGTCCATTTTTATCTTGCCATACACGCCTAGTTACTAGCAGTTTATAGGTGCGAAAATTAAAATGCGGAAGTATAAAGTGCGGAAAGATAAATCCTACGCTATTACATGGCTTTGGGGCAGATACATAATTTAAACTTGCGGAAAATAAAAGCCCTAATTAAACTATTACATCCCATGAGCAATTACATTATTGGAAAAAAGAAAACGGTAAAAAGAAGTCGTCCGAAACGAGATAACCTGTGAAAAGATGAGAAGATCGGAAAATACGATGAAATCAAATAAGAGAAAAATGTTAGTAAAAATGCAAATTTTTGAATGAGAAAAACATTTCATGCTGGAAATAACATTAATAAGCTAAAATAATTTTTTTGGGATTTTTTGGAAAAGATTTAATAATTAAAAACTAATTAAAAGTGATTAAAATGATAAATTAGGAATAAAAATAAATATGCATGCAAAATAATATTTTTTAATTTTATAAATTAAATAAAAATTTTCTAAAAATAAATGCAAAAAAGAAAAATATTTTTGGTATTTTAAAATGCACGATAAAAATTGTTGAAATAAATTAAAATGCATGGAAATATTAAAAATAAGAAAATATGAAAATAACTGAAAAAAGTTTGAAGTTTGTAAAGAAAAATAGCAAAACCGGTCCTGGCATGGTTCGAACAGGGGACATTGGAGAGCATCTTTGCACAGCTAGCGCCTTAACCACTGGGACACTTGGCATTTGGTGTTGGAAAAGTTGAAAACAATTGAATATGAGTGATCACGTGTCATGAGAATTGAATCAAACCGAGTCAGCATGAGTGGACCCCAGGTGGAACGTGAGAGCCAATTGAAACACGCCATTACGCCACGCCAGAGTCAGACGTTCAACGCCGGAGTCCACGCCGGAGCTAGGGCTCCGGTCATCTTCTTCGATGGCTTGTCAACCTGAAAATCCTACAAAACGCATCATTTAAAACGAAACAAGTGCCCAGATCGACTATTTCGACCTCTACGAACACGATGGTGAGGTCCTTTCGTCCTGAAACGTTATGGATTTTGAGTTTCAATCCACTCTTGGAACCCTAATAATGGTACTATGGTTTCCAGACGTCCAAGCTTGCATGTAATGGTTCAGTCATGTCCTAAACATCACCTTGAATCGATACAAACACACAAACAACATTAATAATGCATGAAAAACGAAATTCGAATTTGAGAAAAAATCAAACCGGTGAGAGTTCAAGGGCACGATCTGGGCAGCCTGGCTTGATGTAGGAGTATGGATCGATTGCTGGGAACCTCTAGAGCAAGATTGAATGCTCAAATTGGCCTGAAACCTGCTGGAAATTGAAACACGATTTCAACTATTCTTGAAAAATTTTGGCAAAGTGAGGGCTGTGTATGGGGCTAGGGTTTCGTGTCCTTGTCTTGTGAACTTGCTGGCTATTTATAGAGTGATTTGGGATGGCAAAGAGGAGGAAAAAAGATTTGATCTTGAATGTGCATTTATATTTTTTCAAATAAAATCAAATATTGGAAAAAATTTGATTTTCTCATCAATGTGAAGGCTAGCACGAAATTGGTAAGAATCATGGGCTATCTTGGACCTCAAGCATGATATAAAATCAATCCTCTTGAAAAAATATCTTATTTTCATATTTTATATAATTTAATTTTGAATTAAATGGTTTAAAATTCAAAAATAAATTAATAAAATAGAAAATTGCCATGGCCAAGAATTTATGGGTCACAAATAATGTCATGAACAAGTTTGGATCAAAAGATTATAGGCCCATTTGGAAAATTTTGCATTTTGACCAAAATGTCCTTTTGTGCAATTGTCCAAAATTGCCCAACTTCTGAATAGTGTATCTTGCTCAATTTTCCACATTTTTCAGTGTTCTTGGACTTTTTAGAAAGATCTAAGAGTCCTCTAACCAACCTTTTTGGTCTCATCTCAATTGGAGTTTCCATGCTCAATATATCTTCAAAACAAAAGTTGACTTTTTGTTGACTTTGAAAAGGACCTGTAATGTTTTGATCCATACCTCTCAAATGAAGCATTTTTTGAACATTCTTGTGAGACATGAAGTTGTAGAGAATTGAATTTCCTTCAAAACAAGAGGTGGTGGAAAAATTTCTAAGAAAGTATGAAGAAGTTATGATCAGTCAAAGTTTGGTTGACTTTTCTCAATGAAACCCTAATTTAGAAAGTTTGACTTTTGAGCAAATCTTGAGTTTTCTTGATGAATCATGATCAACCCTTGATCAAATGATGAATGTAACTTCAAAATGAGGATGTTGACCAAAAACCATGAAGTTTGACTGTATGTTGACCACAATTGACTTTTTGTCCAATACAACTGATTTTCAACCATCTGAGCAATTGTCTGAGGAAACTTGACTTGTGAGGCTTGAAACTTGACATGGGGAACATTTGAAGCATATGAGGAGGCATGATGAACATTGGAGATGTTGGAAATCTACTTTGATCTGAGAATCACCAAACCCTAGCTTGGGTTGATTGCCTAGGAGAGGGTTTGTCTGATCAACCTTTGAGGAGTCCTTGAGTATGGATGTATGGGATATCTTGAGAAGATGGAGGGCAAATTTTGGGGTATGACAGCTGCCCCTGTTCAATCTTCTTGTACTGGAAGGGTTAGATTGGCATGTTCGCCTTTCGTGACCTAGAGGTAGAAGATGATTGAACACTCGAGTACACCTGAAAATTTGCACTCGCTGTTGATTGATGATGCGGGAATGGGCTTATGGATGCCATTTGGAGAAGCTGGAGATTTCGCTGGGGAATGAGTCGTACGCTAGACTCAAGATTGTTGATAGGAGAATTGAAG
Organism: Vicia sativa; assembly: GCA_021764765.1. Lineage (NCBI taxonomy): Eukaryota > Viridiplantae > Streptophyta > Magnoliopsida > Fabales > Fabaceae > Vicia > Vicia sativa. Next base: position 235,039,543 of record CM038796.1, read on the forward strand.
GGTGATGGGCTTAAGATGCCATCCGAAAGATTGATGCCGGGAGTGAGCCGCACGCTAGGCTCGCTGACGCTTCGAACTAAAGGAGCATGGAGATGGGCTTAAGATGCCATCTAAAGGAGTCGACCGACTTCGTGCTCATCTTTGAATGAAGTTATTGGTTTGTATTGGTTTTTAACCAAATATGCAGATTCAAGGTGGAGAAATGTTGATAAGTAGTCGGAGATGGGCTTAAGATGCCATCCAAGGCAATCGAGTCGCATACCGCACTGAGTTGCTGTTGATAATAAGGAATCGTAATAAATCTTCGTCGATTACTCGAGGGATAGTAGTTGGCAAAAATGTGGATATCTTCCCTGCATCGGTGTTGATCCACCGTTATCGAGGATAACTTGTGATCGTTCGGATAGGGTTTCCGTCCGCTTCGGTATTAATCCGGATCCGTTGTCGGAGGACAACAAGGGCGGTCGCTCGATAGTTTTCCGTCGAGATTCGGGTTTAATCTCGGACCATTGTCGGAGGACAACTAGGGCGGTCTTTCGATAGTTTTCCGTCCGATTCGGTCTTAATCTCGACCTATTTGCGTCAGAAGTGACTTTCACCTGTTTTGGAGAAAACAAGAGGAATTTTGATAAAATATTTGTTAGTCTTATGCAAAGTATGATACATGACGATGTGTATGAATGGTATATGCACAAATTATGACTTTTATGAATAATGTATGAATGATAGTTGTTGTGGTATTTCAAAACATATCCATCTTGAAGAAGATGGAAGTTCGCTTGAGATTTCGACTTGCTTGAGGAGGAAGATCCCGAGAAGAAAGAAAACTTTGATTCCTCCGGTGCACTATCTGACCAAGTCTCAGGCCTAGATATTGTTGAGGACGGTAGAGATACGTTGTGAGGATCTTGTGTACAGATCCTGTTGGGGGAGAATCTTGGAGGTATTCTACTGGGGATCTTATGTGATTCTGCTGGAGAGTATTCGGTGGTTGCTGGGAGACCGGGTTAGAAGAATCTGGAGCCCGTTGGGATCTCTGACTAAGGAATAAGAAGTGTAGGTTTCCTCCGGTGCACTATCTGACCAAGTTCCAAGTCTAGATACTGCTGCTGTCGGGGAAAAGGGGAATTGTTGAGATATATCTTGTTGGGGATAAATACCGGCCGGGATGAGATGTTACCGTCAAGACAGCGAATCCGTTAAGTTGAGTGGAATCATTGCTTGGGGACCGACGCGTACTCCATCGGGAAGGTTTGTAATGAATGACATTTCGGGGATCACGCCTGGGGAAGTGCATTGGTGACTTTCGTCATCCCAATTCCTCAAGCCCGTAGTAATTACTTTGCTATGTTTACTTTTCGCATGTTTGTGACTAGATTTTTATTGTCATATGCATATAATCATTCAAAGCAAACATTGACTTTATGCAAACAACAACAACAAAGAAAAATTGTAAAGAGAAAGAAACTCGATTTATTTGAAATGTGGCGATGGCCAAATAGTTTGTACACAAGAAAGGTAAAAGCTATGCGGAAACGATCTCGTTAAGTTCTAACTATGCTAGTACTATATTTCAACTATCTCATCTCCTTGTCACGTGAGAAAGTGAGTGAATCGATCTTCGCCATTTGAATCTTGAAATAGTAGTCCGAAGTAGATAGGTGATCCGACGACATAATCGACGCTTAAATCCCTAACTTTGCCTAGACCGCCTTTCGGTTTTCACCACCGATACCTTTTTGCCCAAGCCGTCGTGTTTTCGAGTTCCGGTGTACATTTTTGTATATATCCTTAACTTTGCCCGAACCCTTTTGGTTCTGTCAGATGCCCTTATTTTTGCCTAGGTCACCGACCTAGGGTCTCTTTATGCGTAGTATTTTTGACTATGTCTGCGCTCATGGTGTGGGAAGTCTTCACCATCCATGGTGCTAAGTATCATAGCTACCGAAAAATACTGTCTTGACTACAAATGGTCCCTCGTAGGTGGGAGTCCATTTGCCCCTGCGATCACCTTGTGGAAGAATGATGCGCTTGACTACTAGATCACCGACTTGGTAAACTCGGTGCTTGACCTTCTTGTTAAATGCTCTGATCATCCGCTTTTGATAGATTTGTCCATGGATGATGGATGCGAGTCGTTTCTCATCAATCAAATTAATCTGGTCAAGGCGAGTCTGGACCCAATCGTCTTCGCCTAACTCTGCGTCCTGGAGGACTCTAGTTGAGGGAATCTGAACCTCGATGGGTAGGACTGCTTCCATACCGTATACAAGAGAGAAGGGGGTTGCCCCTGTTGATGTTCGATCAGAAAGCGATAACCATGAAGAGAAATGGTAACATCTCATGCCAATCTTTGTAAGTCACCGCCATCTTTCAGATAATCTTCTTAATGTTCTTGTTGGCGGCTTCCACAACGCCATTCATCTTAGGCCGATAAGGAGAAGAGTTATGATGCTTGATCTTGAACTGCGTGCAGAGTTCGGTGATCATCTTGTTGTTGAGATTAGAGACATTATCTATGATAATCCTTTCGGGAGTTCCATATCGACAGATAAGATTATGTTTGATAAATCGAGCCACAACATTCTTGGTAACAGATGCGAACGAGGCTGCCTCTACCCACTTGGTAAAATAATCAATTGCCACAAGGATGAAACGATGTCCGTTGGAAGCGGTGGGCTTGATTTCTCCGATCATGTCAATGCCCCATATTGCAAAAGGCCAGGGAGCTGTTAAAACATTCAGAGGTACTGGAGGTACGTGTACTTTGTCTGCATAGATCTGGCATTTGTGACAAGATCGAGCGTAGCGGTGACAATCAGCTTCCATGGTGGACCAATAGTAACCTGTTCTCAAAATCTTCTTAGCCATCGTATGTCCATTGGAGTGGGTACCAAATGTGCCTTCGTGTAACTCTTCCATGATACGTATCGCTGTTTTCTGGTCTACACAACGGAGTAAGCACAAGTCGTGGTTGCGCTTGTATAAGATGTCGTTGCTGAGGAAGAATTTAGAAGCGAACCTTCTCAAGAACTTCTTATCGTTGACAGATGCCCCTGCGGGATATTCCTGAGCCTCAAGATACCTATTCACGTCATAGTACCAAGGTTTCTTGGCTGTATCAAGCTCATAACAATATGCTGGTTCGTCAAACTTCTCAATGATGATCTGGGGAGCCTCGTTGTCCCATCTAACCTTGAACATAGATGACATAGTAGCTAGTGCGTCTGCCAACTGATTCTCTTCTCGTGGAATGTGATTGAAAGTGATCTCTTCGAAGTAGGGGATCAAACTCAGAACATGCTCTCGATACGGAATAAGATTCGGGTGCTTCGTATCCCACTCGCCTTAACTGACCGATCACCAAAGCCGAGTCTCCGACACTTGCAAGAACTTGATTCTTAAGTCAATAGCAGCTTTAATACCCATGATGCACGCTATACCGCCATGTTGTTAGTGCAATCAAACAAAGTTCGGTGAAAGGCGATGTCACTGTAGGGATGTAATGATGGCGCCAATGCCATTGCTGTGCGTTGAGGCTCCATCAAAGACCATGGTCCATCGGGATCCTTGTTCGTGTCCTTCGCCCGGCCTCGGTTCTTCACAATCTGAATTAGCAAAACATCTTCATCGAATTGAATCGCATAGATCGATAGTCATCTACGGCTTGATGAGCCAAATGACCGCTACTACACTTCCTTTGATCGCTCGAGAAGTGTATCGATGTCATATTCGTCAAGATCATTTGCCATCTTGCTATTCTTCCCGAGAGAGTGGTTTCTAATATGTATTTTATCGGATCCATCTTGGAAATCAACAAGGTAGTGTGAGTCAACATATACTGCCTTAGTCGGCGCACAAGTTAAAGCGTTGTAAGTTTTCTCGAGCGTGAGTATCTTGTTTCACAATGGTAAACTTTTGCTAAGGTAGTATATTGCATACTCTTTTCGACTGACTCATGTTGCCCCAACACACCCCATTGAATTCTCTAACACCGCAAGTACATGATAAGAGGTCATCCTTCGGGCGGCATCGGATGGGAGGATTCAGATACTCCTTGATTTTGTCAAAAGCGATCCGAAATCGCCATTCCATTCTACCACTTGATCTTTCTTAAGCAACTTGAAGATTGGCTCACGTAGCAGTTAGATGTGCAATGAATCGCAATGTAGTTCAATCGGCCCAAGAAACCTCTCGACTTCCTTCTCGGTGGAGCCGCATCTCTTGAATAGCTTTAACTTTTGGGTCAACTTCAATACCTTTACCATCGACAACAAACCCTAGGAGTTTTCCTGATCCGACTCAAAAGTGCACTTGTTAGATTAAGTCTCATCTGTATTTCTTCAACCTATCAAACAGTTTCGCAAATGATCAAGATGTTCTTCTTCATGCGGATCGAGATATCATGTCGCCGACGACCTCTATCTCGTGATGAATCATGTCATGAAATAATGTCACCATAGCACGCGATAAGTGGCGCCGTTCTTCACTCCGAACGGCATAACCTTGTAGCGTAAAGTGCCCCACCGTAACAAAAGTAGTCTTCTCCATGTCTTCGTGGAGCCATTTTGATCCGATTGTAACCGGAGAAACCATCCATGAAGGAGAAAACCTAATGCCGAGCAGGTTGTCAACCAGAACATCAATATGAGTAAGTGGGAAATCGCCTTTCGGACTTGCTTTGTTCAGATCTCTGTAATCCACACACATCCGTACCTTGCCATCCTTCTTAGGCACAGGCACCACATTTGCAACCCATTGTGGATAGGAAGTAACTGCTAAGAAGCCGGCATTGAACTGTTTCATAACTTTGGCTTTGATTTTCTTTGACATCTCAGGACGCATGCGATGAACCTTCTGTTTCACCGGGAGAAAACCTTCTTTTGTTGGCAATCGGTGTACCACAATATCAATGTCCAACCCTGGCATGTCTTCGTATGACCAAGCAAAAACCTCAATGTAGTCTCGTAGCATCTGAACCAATATTTCTTTAACACTGTCCTCAAGACCCGCTCCTATCTTGATCTCTTTTCTGTCTTCATCAGTACCCAAATTCACAACCTCAACTTGCTCTTCGTGTGGCTGTATAACTCGTTCTTCTTGCTGTAGTAGTCAGACAAGTTCTCCTGGCACTTCACAATCTTCCTCACTTTCGTCTTCGGCTTGGTAGATCGGATTATCGAAGTCATATTTAGCAATAGCATAGTTGTTATCAACGAGATTCGGAGTGATTCTGCAGTTGTACCACGGGTGTGTAAGAAACACATAGCTTTTGAAGGGGTGATAAAGTAAAAGAAAACAAACAATTGAATGCAAAAGTCCAACGATTTATTGAATGAAAATATGCAAATGACAGATAATAACCCTCACAAACGAGCCATGATGCCCCGGGCAAGGTGTCATACCCCAAATTTTGACCTAATATACCACTTTACATTTGCATCATTGCATAACTAACAGCTCAGACAGCATTAATCGGGTGTAGATTTCACAGGTCGAGATTAGGGTTTCATCAGATTTTCATCTGATTCAAGAGACAACCAATTAGGGTTTGAGTTTTTCTCACCTCATTTGATCTATCTTGATCAAATATCAACCTTCAACCTTCAGATATCCATTTTTTCTCACAGATCAATCGAGGATCGACCAATTAGGGTTTTGATCGGGCATGAGTTTTCTCTGACTTTTTGAGCAAGAAATGACTTTTTTGGATAGAGATTAGTCATTATATCTTAGATACAACATCTTGACCTAATTTTTGGATTCAAAACATCACAGAAGTTCATAGACTTCATCAGTCAATTTCAGAAACATCTGATGAAATTTCATCTCATCGAAAGTCAAACTTTGACTTTTGGTCAACTTTTTCAAAACAAAACATTTTAAATCATCAAAATGCTTCAAATGATCCATCATGATCATAAAAAATCAAAGAATTTGAAAAAGTCAACAAAAAGTCAAAAGTTTTCATACTTAGAAAATTTTCTAAGTGTTGAAATTTCTTATGTTTTTCAAACTTCATGCCATTTTTTCACCTAGTTCCAATTTGAAGTGGAAAAAAACTCAAAACATGAAAGTTGTAGCTTGTGAAACAAGCTTTCCAAAATGTCCAAGAACTCTCAAATCCATGGAGTCTAAGTATACTTTTGAAATTGGAACATAAGGCTCCATGAACTTGATTTTTCAAAGTTCAAAACATCAATTATAGGTCATTTTGAGATTTCTTCATCTAGAAGCTTTGCAACCTTGCCAAATGGATCATTGAGCTGATAAATATCAGCTAGAGGTAATAATTGAGAGATATGGATCAAGTTGTAAAAATAGCACATGGTTAAAAAAGGAAACTTCCTTTTTCTTTACAAAATACCTTTCTTACCCCTTAAGGCATCTTTGATTTTCCAATTGCCATGTACTCTTGCCTAACATTTCAGAAATATTTTCCTATAAATTGATCAACATTCCAAGTTCAAAACAACACCAAAGCAATGCAAATCCATGCTTTCACTCCACTTTCTTGAAAATCAAGCAACATAGTGCAAAAGTGAGAAATATTGCATTTTTGAAATTCAGTTAAAATCATGATAAACTTTGGTGTCAAACATGCTTCAATATCAATATAAAACTTGCTTAGAACTTAAGATCATAAGAAGAACAAGTAAAAATCAGAAATCACATGCCATGCTTTCAAAATTGTCCAAACTGCCATAAATTTCGAATTCCATTCTAGGTTGGATTAATTTGTGTTGTGATCACTCTAACACCTTCCATGTACCCCATAGACATGATCCAGATCCATTACAACAATCTGTAACAGCTCAAAACACGAATTCGAGTTTCTATTTTCAGTTGATGCAGGTGGACTTGGCTGGACTGATTTGGGAAGATTCAAAGCAAGCAGACCATTCATTTAGCTTCCATACATGCCGATGGTGTCAGCAATCAAGAAACAAGTTCGAAACACGCTTACACCTTCTTCGATCTCCACTTGAACAGGTATGAACATGAACTTGGATATCCTAATTCTTTGAACTTAAACGAAAAAACTCTTGGCCAATCTTTTTCTCCACCTAACACGATCATAAACCCTCAAGAAAATCAAAGAATCATTAACTACACATCATTTAATTTGAAAAACTCAATTTTAGGGTTCATCATGATTCCCAGAAATTCAAGCATGTTAGGTCAAAAATAAATGCAATTAACATACACCTTCGTGATCGTGATGAAAAACCGAGCAACTTTGATGTTTACTTCATTCAATTTCATTGAGAAATGAAGATTTTAGCTTGAATTTTTGAAACTGAAAATCAAAAAATGAAGAACAAGCTTCGTGCGTGTTCTTGAATTTAAATTTTTAAATTTTCCAATATCATGTTTACACGTGTTTCTGATCCACTAACACCAAAACGCGTTTGTCCCAGTGGTAGCTTGCTTGCCTTTAAGTCTCCTTGCCACGTAGCCACCCAATGGTCATGGGTTCAATCCCTCTCAAGACCATTCTTTTTTCAAACTTTCATATTTTTTCATGTTTTTTTACAAAACTTCACAAATTTTTTAACCAATCAAAACTCCTCATTTTGAGGTGATTTTTTGTACACTTGTCAATAAATACATCTATTTTATGATTGTGCAAAAATTTTCAGAAAAAACTTTCATCTGATTATATTTTAATCGAGCCGAAAACGACGTTCTGAGAACTTTTTCAAACCTCCTTTTAAGGTGAAATTTTCAAGTTTTCGACTTCCGATTCTTTTCAAAACTTTTCATAAATGAACCTCACATTTCAAAACATTTTCAAAATCATTTTTCAAAACTTTTTCATCAAACTTACATCTTTTACCATGATCGATCCGATTTAAACGATAAAACCAAATTCGTTTTCTCTCGAATTTCTCAATCGATCATGGGCCTTACGTGTAAGTCCCAATCCTTTTATGTACATATTTAATTTTACTTGTACATACTCAAATCATCATTGTCAATATTCAAACATAAACAAATTTCTTTCGTTTGTTTTCATTCGTTTGTTTATACATCGATACCATTGGTATTGAAAGGAGCATTATTCCCTGTGAAATTGCTTTCAAACCAATGGGCCTCCCTCACGGTGTAAGTCCCATAACATTCTTTTGTGTACATAATATTTCTTTGTACATATCAAATCGTTTCCAAATACATACAAAATTTTCATCTGTACATAACACAGATATTTTTTATACTCAAGTACAGACAAACTTCGATCGTTTGTTTTCACTTCACTTGTGTATACACAAACCAACATTCTTTATGTACATACCTTTTCCTTGTACATATCAAATTCTTTTCATACAAACTTTTATCTGTACATAATACAGATACCTTTTACAGATAAACTTCGATCGTTCATTTCTGTTTCATCCGTATATACACTAAATACCATTGGTATTGAAAGGAGCATTATTCCCTGTGAAACTGCTTTCAAACCAATGGGCCTCCCTTATGGTGTAAGTCCCAACCCCGATGTACATCCATCTTCTCATAAATGCTGCTCGTGTACATATTCATTTCCTTGTACACATTCAAACTTGTAAATAATCAAGTTACGCTATTTTAAACGCTCGTTTACGTACACTTGTTTATATTTCATAAACTTCTGTAAATAAACATCATGCATTGTTTATATTTCCTTCATAAACTCCTGTGAATACATATCACACACACACACATTTGTTTATACAACTTTCCAATCATAACATAACAATTAGACTAACCAATAGGTTCCCCACAGTTGTAGCCTCCGCTTGGGCTTTATACAAGATAATTCATCTCCAGCATGAGTTTAGCCTCCGCTTGGGCTTTATACAAGATAACTCTCCCCACAGAGTTTAGCTTCCTCTTAGGCTTCATATAAGAAAACTCATTCATCTGAGTTTAAGCCTCCGCTTAGGCTTCATATAAGACAATACTCCCCTGTTGAGTCAGCCTCCTCTTGGGCTTCGTTCAAAAGAAATCCTCATTGAGTTTAGTCTTCTCTTGGGCATCATACAATGAAAGAGACAGAAATCTCTTAACAGCCTCCTATTGGGCTTCCAATACAAAGAATCACCGTGCTAAGATAGAACCTGAAAGGACGGTTTCCGTGAAATCACTTTCAAATCCCTCAGAGTAAAATTTCCGTGAAATTGCTCTTAATTCCAAAAGGATGGTTTCTGAAATCCTTTAACACAAAGCCAGCCATACCTTATAGCTTCCTCTTGAGATTCATACAAGGACCTCGATGACCCTCGAATGCCTCCTCTTGGGCTAATAATACAAGGACCCATGGGCTTCTTAAAAGCATCCTTTAATCCAATCAATTTCTCCTAGATTTAGACATCTATCATCTCTATGGAAGAAGTATCTCATCTATCATATCACATACCAAAAACTTTTCAAACTCTTTTCAAACTCTTTTCAAACAAAAACATCTCTTAATTGTAAGTGGTAACGCTTGTACACTCAAGCAAAACACCCAATACTTACGCTAAAAGATTAAATCTTTTCAAGCATCTTTCTTAAACATGTAAGTGGTAACGCTTGTACACTCGAGCAAAACACTTAACTTACGATGAAAGATTTTATCAATCAAACTTTTCAAAATGTATGTGATAAAATAGATTAGATACATTTTCATTAAGATGACATTTGTCTGTCTTTACTAACATCCCGCTGCTTTCCACTAGCATAAGTGGAACTACGATTGCTCGACTTTCTCAACATCCTTTGAGAATACGTAGGCACAAGGTCTCATCCTTGCCGAGCAAATTTCTTTCTCCTCAAACCAAATAAACCATAGATCCCTCAGATCCGAGCTACAAATGCTCGATTCCCACTAAGGATATGTATGTAAGATCCATGATCTTTTGAGCATAATAATAACAAACATTAGATCCCACATAATCTATCTTTCTTAAAATCCCAAAGGAGAAACTTTCCCAATCATAGAAATAGAAATTAAAACACACAAACATATCAAACATATTCATATATAAAGCTATAGATAACTATATATATTTAGGGTGCTCCATCTATTCCCTTTATATAACAATCCCTTACTTTAATCTCCCAATGTGTTGTGTCTAGTTTGCGCTTAGTCATTACGCATATCAATATCAATTGAGGGTATTTTAGCTTTCCCCTTTTTCATAATCATTAAATCATCTTTCTTGTGTTGAAAATAATAAAGCTTGATGCTCGCGACATCTTTATAAACAAATCAAAAGAGTAAATCGTTTGAGCCGAGAATTCAATTCACGTTCGATCCTATAGCTACCTTTAACGCGAACAGAAAATGGCGACTACTGGGAGTACTGAAACTTTGATTTTGAAAAATGTGACTCGCCGAGAGCACCAAGCTTTTTGTTTTCAAAAGAAAAGAAAGGGATAAGCTTTCATATTATGCATATGTCTGTTTTTCTTTATTGTGTGTTTTCGCGATTTCATCTGATGGAAAGAAATCCTAACCCGGATTTAAGAAACATTTTTAAGATCTAGGTGGAGGTATTAATACGTGATAAGTTCAATGCTTACGGTTAATATCTCCCGCTGGAGGTTGTCTTGGGGTATTATGTTTAGCAAGTATTTGCGAAGACATTTTGCTTTCAAGGGAACTCGAGAAGTCGAGTGGGCAGAACACATAACCCATCCCGCCATTTAGGATGTAGTAGATTATTCGGTGTAAGCCTAGAGTAATTGTCATGAGACTACGATCAAAGTAGTTTCTCTTGAAAAATATTATTGGACCATAGAGTATTCAACAAACCGATAATATTTCAAAGAGGAGTGTTGAGCTCAGATATCGTAGAACCTGCTTCACGTATGAATAAGCCCTTAGAACTTAAACACGTTGATTCTTATCGCTGGCTTCATGCTCGTGACTTCAACGCTGCCGTATGTATAACTACTAACCATGTTTGTCGATGCATGCATTCATTCATTCAAAAAAACTTCATTTCTCTTCCCATTTCCAAAGAATTTAGAGATTTTTCTTTGTAAAATATTTTAGGTTAGAGTGATGGACGCCGAGGAAGATTCACCAAAAGATACAGCTTTAGAATTCGACGAGGAAAGTTGAAAGAGTTAGCATCCTTGGTAGAAGATCCCTGATTTCGTAAAAGGCTATGGAACTCTTTAACTCTTCTAAACGCTAACGCCGATGAAGGACTTCTCAAAACTTTCGCTCGCTTTTACGATCCGCCTATCATCGCTTCACTTTCCCCGATTATCATTGATGCCTACTTTGGAAGAGTACGCGATATCCTAGGTATCTCAAGATCGACAAAGTGCCTTTCAATGGTTTGAAGCCATTCCCAAGTCACCACCATTGCAACGATGACTCACTTAAAGAAATGAGATAGACAAAACCTAACTACCAGAGGAAAACTCTTAGGACGACTTCAAAGTTCCTAATGGAAAAGGCTCTTAAATTCTCGCACCGGTAGTATGGTAGCCTTTGAAGCTATTTTAGCTTTACTCCTCTATGGATTGGTGTTATTTCCCAACGTCCCAAATTTCGTTGATATTAACGCCATAAGGATCTTTCTGATTGGAAATCCCGTTCCCACTTTGCTTGGTGACACCTACGCCTCTATTCATCATGGAATCATCAAGGAGACGGAACTATCGTGTGTTGTGTACTGCTTTTCAAATGGATTACCTCACACTTGCCTAAATCTCCTATCTTCCGCGAACAAAGACGAGTGGCATTGGTCTCAAGACTCATGTCTCTTACAAATGACGATATCCATTGGTATACCTTGCATAAATGAGATGGAAATCATTGAGAGTCGTGGAGAATTTGCCAACGCACCTCATAGGTACAAAAGGAGGAATCAACTACAACCCTTTCTCAAGTAGACGTCAACTCGATACGCAAACTCTAGTAAACCTCTTGGTTTCATCAGAAAGTTACTTCTATCACGAAGGAGAGGATTCCCAAGGATTGAAAGCTAGGATGATCAAAGCTTGGCATCACATCCGAAGGAAAGAAAAGGGAAGGCAAAGAATTGTGTAGCCATGGAAACCTACACTTTGGTAAAGAAAAGAGTGAAGGAATTTCAATGCCTTACGCTTATGAGGATCCCATGTTCTCAATCGCCCAAATCAACAAATTTTCCCGTCAAGTGTGGAGAATACCAAGAAGCCTTGACCAAAATAAGGTTTGAGAAAGAAGCTTTGGAAAACAAATTCCTTAAGACTAATCTTGAGAATGAGAAGCTCAAGAAGCAAGTCAAAGATCATGAAAAGACGCTTTACTTCCAGGATGAATGGCTCATGGAGAAAGATGAGAAGATTCGCCAAAAGGATAACGCAATCCAGAGATACGTCAAAGAAAGGAAAAGAAAGCTTGAGGAAATGACAACCAGCGATCCTACTCCCAACGAGTGGAAGAGAGTCATCAGCAAGCTAAAAGCCGAGAAAGTTGAACTAAAAGCTCGCTATGGAAAGGAAATCCTGAAGTTGAAGCTGCATCAAGCCTTTGGATCTTCATCCGACGAAGACGTTTAATTAGTTCAATTTAGTCTGTAATTTTATCATTTAATTTATCATTTGTGTGAGCAATGCTCCAACAAAAACAATATTGTTGTAATCTTCTTCCATTTAATCAATAAATGTGTGTTTTTTTTCCATCCAAATATTTTCCAGAAATATCTCTTTTAGCATTAAATTCTTTGGAAATTTCTTTTCTTTACAATCATAATCATGCATCATATTTGATTTAAGTCTATTGTCTAGAGTCCGACACTTGAACATTTATACTTGAACTTGAAACTTGAACAGTTTGAACAGATAGGAAAAGATCGCAAGTTGTCGCGCCTTAGAGTTTCTCGACCGCTCACACCGACTCGAACATACGATACAAGATCAAAAAGAAGAAAAGTAATGGAAGGATTTGAGCAAGAGAACGTTGAACTCCGTAGCACGGTAACAACATTGCAAGAAGAAGTGGAGAGACTCACATCTTTAGTCAACTCATTTGCAGTCAAGAAAGTCAACAAGCAAGATCGAGCAACAAAACCAAGCAATCGACTTCAGAGGATACTACTACTCAGCCACCGCATCAAGAGTTCACCTTTCAAGATGCCGTAAGGCTATCCATGGGCATGCCTTTCAACTTTGGCATCGGATTTCGCCAACCGACTTCTCAAACAACCTCGCTTGAAATACCTACTTTGCAGCAAAACTCTACATTTACTCCGCAACGTGGAGTGACTCTTCCACAAGTAACAATGCCGGTTTCTCAACCAATCATGACGAACTCAGCTTCCGTAGTACACACTACCTTAGACGAAGAAGTTCATCATACTCCAGGAAGTAACTCAAATCCACGCGGTTCAATGGAAAATCTCCAGGAACAACTCCTCAAAATGCAGCTTGAGATAAAAACAATTCGTGGGAAAGAATTGTTTGGGAAGAACGCCCAGGATCTTTGCTTAGTTCCTCGCGTAAGAATACCCGCAAAATTCAAAGTCCCCGATTTTGAAAAGTACAAAGGAAACTCCTGTCCGCAAAGTCATCTCACGATGTATGCCAGGAAAATGTCTACGTACAACGAAGATCACCAGTTGTTAATCCATTACTTCCAAGATAGTCCCACCGGTGCCGCACTGAAGTGGTACATGGGTTTAGACAACACGAATATCCAAACATTCAACGACTTAGGTGAAGCCTTTGTCCAGCAATATAAGTTCAACTTGGATATGGCTCCTGATAGGGATCAACTCCGCTCCATGTCTCAAAAGGAAAGAGAGACATTCAAGGAATATGCACAACGATGGAGGGAAATTGCTGCCCAAGTCAACCCACCATTGGAAGAGAAGGAGATGACTAAGGTATTCTTGAATACTCTAGGCTCATTCTACTATGAGCGAATGATCGCTAGCGCTCCCGGAGATTTCACCGAGATGGTGAGCATGGGAATGCGATTAGAAGAGGGGTTCGAATCGACGCCGCCAAGGAAGGGATCTTCTAGTGGAACAAAGAAGGTTGGAACCAGCTTTCCAAGGAAGAAAGAGCATGATATAGGAATGGTATCCCGAGGGAAACCATGTAAGAATATCATTCAACAACGATGTAGCTGCCATAGCACCCGCCAACACAAATAAATATAGGAATTGCTCCGCAATTCCAACAAATTCAACAAAATCAACAAACTCAACAAAACAAGTGCTCAAGAAAGAATCAAAACCGACGCCAAGTTACGAATTCGACCCAATTCCAATGACGATACGTAACTTTACCCTACGCTAATAGAAAAGAACTGACATGCATAAGGTCACCACCTCCCCAAAATTACCATGGTGGTACAAAATGATGTATCTTGCCCTTTTCACCAAGGGGCACCAGGCCATGACCTTGAGCATTGTATAGCATTAAAGGCAGAAGTACAGAGATTAGTGATATCTAATCTTCTTTCCTTCAGAAATACAAGTCCGAATGTACAAGCCAATTCGCTTCAAATACAGCACTCCGTGAGTTTGATATCGAGAAATACATGTATCTCACATGCATTTAAACCCGATCGAGGAAACTTGGTGCATCTCCATGAAGCATACAGTACAATGAGCACCTTTGCTAAGCACAATTACGCAGCTTGCCACATCTTCTCCAAGAATATTCAAGGATGTTCCACCATAAGAGCAGATATCCAGCATTTGTTAGACATCGGTGATCTACAGATCTACAGAAATAGAGATGACCATGACGTAAATACAGTAGGGCATTTTCCGCATGAGCTTTTAGTCTCAGATATCAACTCGGAAAACCCCGAAGTAAACGTCATCATCCCTTGTTTCAACATACCCAAGCATGTGGAGATTGAATGCAACAGCCCAAGACTCGTAGTCTCCTTTGGTAATTTGCCTACCGGTCCTGCTCCATAGCTTCTACCAAAGCAATTCCTTACCAATACAATGCAACCTCGATAGAGGATGGAAGGAGAAACCCATGCCTACTCTTCCGCTTAATGTCAATATAATGTAAATCGGACGAGTAACACGAAGTGGACGAGTGCACACTCCATTGCCACAAAGACCGCCTGCAGTTCCTGTTGTCCGACAAAATCCAGTTAACATATCTTCCGAGAATCCTGCAACGACTCCAGTTGTTAACTCAAGCACAAATGTTGGTCCTCCTGATAGAGCCAACGTCAACGCAGATTTTGATGAGATACTGAAGTTAATCAAAAAGAGCGAATACCGAGTCGTGGATCAGCTGATGCAGACTCCTTCTAAGATTTCAATACTGTCTTTACTCCTCAACTCCGAAGCTCACCGAGAAGCTTTGATGAGAGTACTAGACTAGGCTTATGTGGATCACGATGTGACTACAGACCAGTTTGGAGGGATCGTCTCCAACATAACAGCTTGCAATAATTTAAGCTTCAGTGATGAGGAACTTCCAGAAGAAGGGAAAGATCACAACTTGGCCCTCCACATCTCAATGATCTACCAATCAGATTCCCTGTCCAATGTATTGGTAGATACATGATCATCTTTGAACGTAATGCCAAAGACGACACTCGCTCGTTTGGCTTACAAAGGGACGCCAATGAAGTTCAATGATATAATAGTAAGAGCTTTCGATGGATCAAGAAAGTCAGTTATTGGGGAAGTTGATCTCCCGATGACAATTGGCCCGCACACTTTTCAAATTACTTTCCAAGTTATGGACGTACCGCTACAGCTTGTCTACTAGGAAGACCTTGATCCACGAGGTGAGCAAGAATTTACTCTCCATCAGAAATTAAAATTCACAGTAAATGGAAAGTTGGTGACCATTAGTGGTGAACAAGCTTTACTTGTAAGTCATCTATCCAGTTTCTCTTTCATCACAGCTAATGACGTTGAAGGGACACATCTCCCCGAGCATCCGTTAGAAGATGAATCTACCAACAAAAATAGATCATCTATCTCTTCATATAAAGAAGCTGCACAAATGGTGAAAGATGGCAATGCTGAAGGTTGTGGACAAGTTATCAAACCTGTCAAGAACGAAACAAAAGCCGGACTCGGGTTCACACCCGTATTCTCCAAAGACAAGCAAAAGGATGAAACACTTCGTCCAACCAAAGAAGTTTTCAGCAGTGGGGGCTTCCTAAATCCTGTTCTCCAAGAGGTTAGCGTTGTAACCATCGAAGAGGATGAAGACGATCCATCTGAATCTGAAGAGTGGAGCACTTATTTAAACAGCCCTGAGTATGTGTCTCAAGAGGAGTTATATGCGCCAACTAATCAATTCAAAGACATGTCCCTGCAAAAGCATGAAAATCCACCTGTCCCTTCTGAAGTTTGGGATACCTTGGGAGAACCAAGTGGCAAATTCGACTACATGGTGAAATACATCGCACGTAAAGCTCGAAAATCCAGATCAAGATATCCAGCCACAGGATGGGGTGATTCTTTGATTATCTTAGTCAAAACAAGAAGTATACTCCTTCTCTCCTAATCACCAATCGAGATCCCCAATGAAGATCTCTCGCTTCAACACACCGTGGAATTCACTAAACCGATCCCGTTACCACTACATCAACATGATCATCAAGATCAAGAGCACGATTCGGATACGATTTGGAAAGTGTCGACAACGAGTCTCTTCACTCGAAGATTGGAGGATACATCCCCAAAATTCAACACAAAGATCAACAGAAGCACATATGTCGCATCTCATACTTCCCGATCCGTTAATCAAGAAGATTGCTTCAGAGCACAAAGGGCAAGAGCTATCGTCCGTAGTCTTCAAACCCGCTCAAACAACAACCAAAGTCTACTCAAGGGTTAAACCAAGTGGAAAATTACTGAGTACCTTGACTTCCAAGGAGTTCGCACCACGGAAACCCGCAAGTTCGGACTAATGTTCATAGCTCTAAGTAGGTTATCTTTGCTTTTGTTTTGAACTCTCACTACCAAAGTGTAGAGATGTTTTATAGGGTTTTAACTTTTAAATAATTTCTCTTCGCCTTGCCCAAGGCGTAACGAGTTTGTGTTTTAGGGCTCGCTTCATAGTGTGAATTATAAATAAAACGCGTTGTTTTGTTTCTACACTGTGTGTTTATTTTCATTTTACCCTTTCTTGGAAATGATAATCCTAAAAAACACATAAATGAAAAAAATCTTCAAAAAAAAAATTATTAATCTGCATACACTTTCACGTTGACTTTTTCTCAAAAAAAAAATGATGACAAAGAGTTAATTAATCAAACATAAATAAAATATGCAGATTAACAGATGGACAAATCCATTGAAAGCAATAACTCTATGCTCTTTCCCGACTTTGAAATCACCTGTGAAGTCGCCGAGGAAGAAGTTGAAGAAGAGATCCCAGATGAAATTTATAGACTGCTAATGCACGAGGAAAGGATCATTCAGCCTCATAAAGAACCTCTAGAAGCTATCAATTTGGGTTCTGAGGAAGATAGAAAAGAAGTAAATATCAGAGCTTCACCAACAGCAGTGTCAAAAGCAAACTGATAAATCTTCTCAAAGAATATGTTGATGTGTTCGCTTGGTCCTATCAGGACATGCCAGGGTTAGATACCAGCATCGTGGAGCATCACCTACCGTTAAAACCAGAGTACCCGCCCGGGACATCATACAAAGATAAGAAAACTCAAAGTAGGCTTTCCAGGAATTTCTTCCTGAACAAGGATGTGCTATATAAAAGAAACTTCGATATGGTTCTCGCGCCGACGACAAGAAGCGACGCGATCATCCATGAAGTGCATGAAGGGTCCTTTGAACCCATTCAAATGGGCATGCAATGTCTAGGAAAATCTTGAGAGCAGGATACTATTGATAACAATGGAATCTGATTCGCAAACACGCCAAAAGATGTCACAAGTGCCGATCTATGCAGATAAGATCCATGTGCCACCGACTCTACTCAACGCTCTCGCGGCCTTTCTCCATGTGGGCATCGACATGATTGGAATGATTGAACCAAAAGCGTCCAACGGACATCGCTTCATTCTAGTAGCTATTGATTACTTCACCAAATGGGTCAAGCAAGATTTACGCCAACGCCACAAGACAAGTGGTTGTGAGGTTCATCAAGAACAACCTCATTTGCCGACACGGAATTCCAAGCAAGATCATTACCGACAATGGATCAAACTTGAACAATAAAATGATGAAGGAACTGTGAGGAATTCAAGATCGAGCATCATAACTCATCTCCTTACCGCCAAAGATGAACGACGCTGAAGTACCAACAAGAACATCAAAAGATCGCCCAAAAGATGGTCATCACTTACAAAGATCGGCACGAAATGCTTCCATTTGCTCGATGGGTATCGTATCAAGACGCACTTCAACAGGGCAACTCCTTTTCTTTAGTATACGGCATGGAAGCAAGGTTCCCTAGAAGTTGAGATCCCATCAATGAGAGTTCTCATGGAAACTAAGCTATCCGAGGCCGAATGGTGTCAAAGCGATACGACCAACCGAACTTAATTGAAGAAAAGCGCCGACCGCCCGTGTCATGGACAACTCTATCAAAGAAGAATGAAGAAAGCTTTCGACAAGAAGGTCCGACCTCGTGAATTCGAGAAGGCGACCTCGTGCTTAAAAAGATTATGTCTTTTCAACCAGATACTAGGGGAAAATGGACTCCTAATTACGAAGGCCCATACATCGTCAAAAGAAGCTTTTCCGGCGGTATGACTCTCACAACCATGGACGGTGATGAACTCCCGTGATCCCGTGAATGCTGATGCACCAAGAAATACTTTGTCTAAAAAACAAAAGAACACTCGGTAATTCAAAACCGAAAAGGGCGGCTTAGGCAAAAAGAGTGTCTCGGTGGATTGAAAACCCGAAAAGGAAATCCAGGCAAAAATTAGAGACAATAAATAGAAAATATCCTGATAGATTGGAAACCTAAAAGGCAATCTAGGCAAAAACAAGGATACACAAAATGACAAAGTAATCATAGTCATCCAGATTTACTCAAGAATTTTCCATCAACGGATCTTCAATTAACTTTTCCAAGCGACAAGCATTGAATTCAAAGTTGTTAGGATAATAAGTTATTTGCTTTCAATGTAGCCTTTTCCCCATAAATTATCATTTCCAACTTTTGTAAATAGCTCATGGAATCACGATTTGGTCGATTACCATTCTATTCAATAAAATTTGAGCCTTGTACTTTTGTTTGCAATTCCTACTTTATTCTGCTTTTGCAAAATAACGCTTTTATTGTGAAAATCACTTTTGAAACTAAAATGTTTTAAATGAATTTTACTTCAAAAATTTTGAAACAAAAGCAAAATGTTCCTTTGAACTATGAACACGTAAAGAACTTCAAGCTTTTCTCCGTAGTGTTTCAATCTCCAAGGATAAAACGATCACATGTAAGTTTTATCCTCAGCAGAAATCATCGAAGGACGGTATTCTTATCCCAAAAAGAATCCCCAGCCAAGTTGCCAATAAAATGCCTTTCTCTGAAAGTTTAAAGCATGCAACTCAAATTCTTCGCCAATCAAACATCTGCACCATTGTTGCAACTTCCACCGAGTATTTGTTCGAACTGTGACGTGGTCCTTTTCCTAGATATCTCTTTAGTGTCTTTGTCAAGTATTGTTAGCATGCATATAACATTCATGACATTCATACATAATAGCATCATTCGTGCATTTTTGCATTTTTTGACATGTTTGCTTCCATATCACTGGTATAAATCACGCTTACTCATGTAATTACAAGTCTGTCCCCAGTAGAATATCTCCAAACAGAAAAAAATACATCTTTTTCCCCAACGGAGTATTCCCAAACAGAGAAATACATTTTCTTCTCTCCACCACATTCCCCAGCTGAGATCATTTCTCATTGGGAATAATGTCTTGATTGACTTTTTCTTTCCAGTTCATTCCTGGATAGAACACTGTCTATAATCAACAAAGCAATAAGCAATAACCTCATCATCTGAGCCGCTTATCTTTCTCTTCATTCATAAAATTGTCATAAAAGTTTGTCTTCTCAACAAGGTCAAAATCATGACTATACGAGAAATTTCCCAGCAGTTATCTTTCTGTCTAAAAGAAAACTTGTGTCTTCCAATCAAAATGCCCGCATCTTCTCAAAAGAGAGATCCTCGGCAAGATTGTATCCAAAAAGGCAAAACTCATTTGAGTTCTGTTTCTTTCACTGTCTGTTATTCACAAAGCTGAATATACAGCAATTTTCTAAAGATTTGCCTTGTTATAGTTATCACTTTGCTGATAATTGGTAATATCTTTAAAGCCCATTTGAAATTGCTTTTCATTTGTCCGTTATTCACAAAGTCAATACATAGCAAATTTTTCTCAAGATTTACCTTGTTATAGTTATCACTACCGATAATTGGTAACATCTTCTAATTCATTACCATGAACTATCAAAGTCGATAATTGGTAATATCATTTCCACTTACCTTAAACATTGTCACGAGGTCGATGTAGGTAATCTCTTTGTTTCCCCAAAGTGAAATAGATATTCACATATTTTGGGAGTCATTCTTTCCCCAGCAGGGACGTATTCACAAAATTTTTTCCCCGTCATGTCATTTCTTTGATATTTCTCTGGGTGAAACTTTTTTCAATCATTTTGCATCATCCGCATCTTTTGGTATCTTAGGTCCAAAATTTGCGTATTCTGATATTTAAGTCTCTTTACACCTATCAAAACGAAGATATTCATCTTCATCTCTCAGGTTAAAGAAACTTAAATAGAGGCATCTGTCATACCCCAAATTATGACCTAATATACCACTTTACATTTGCATCATTGCATAACTAACAACTCAGACAGCATTAATCGGGTGTAGATTTCACAGGTCGAGATTAGGGTTTCATCAGATTTTCATCTGATTCAAGAGACAACCAATTAGGGTTTGAGTTTTTGTCACCTCATTTGATCTATCTTGATCAAATATCAACCTTCAATCTTCAGATATCCATTTTTTCTCACAGATCAATCGAGGATCGACCAATTAGGGTTTTGATCGGGCATGAGTTTTCTCTGACTTTTTGAGCAAGAAATGACTTTTTTGGATAGAGATTAGTCATTATATCTTAGATACAACATCTTGACCTAATTTCTGGATTCAAAACATCACAGAAGTTCACAGACTTCATCAGTCAATTTCAGAAACATCTGATGAAATTTCATCTGCACTGAAAAGTCAAACTTTGACTTTTGGTCAACTTTTTCAAAACAAAACATTTTAAATCATCAAAATGCTTCAAATGATCCATCATGATCATAAAAAATCAAAGAATTTGAAAAAGTCAACAAAAAGTCAAAAGTTTTCATACTTAGAAAATTTTCTAAGTGTTGAAATTTCTTATTTTTTTCAAACTTCATGCCATTTTTTCACTTAGTTCCAATTTGAATTGGAAAAAACTCAAAACATGAAAGTTGTAGCTTGTGAAACAAGCTTTCCAAAATGTCCAAGAACTCTCAAATCTATGGAGTCTAGCTATACTTTTGAAATTGGAACATAAGGCTCCATGAACTTGATTTTTCAAAGTTCAAAACATCAATTATAGGTCATTTTGAGATTTCTTCATCTAGAAGCTTTGCAACCTTGCCAAATGGATCATTGAGCTGATAAATATCAGCTAGAGGTAATAATTGAGATACATGGATCAAGTTGTAAAAATAGCACATGGTTAAAAAAGGAAACTTCCTTTTTCTTTACAAAATACCTTTCTTACCCCTTAAGGCATCTTTGATTTTCCAATTGCCATGTACTCTTGCCTAACATTTTAGAACTATTTGCCTATAAATTGATCAACATTTCAAGTTCAAAACAACACCAAAGCAATGCAAATCCATGCTTTCACTCCACTTTCTTTAAAATCAAGCAACATAGTGCAAAAGTGAGAAATATTGCATTTTTGAAATTCAGTTAAAATCATGATAAACTTTGGTGTCAAACATGCTTCAATATCAATATAAAACTTGTTTAGAACTTAAGATCATAAGAAGAACAAGTAAAAATCAGAAATCACATGCCATGCTTTCAAAATTGTCCAAACTGCCATAACTTTCGAATTCCATTCTAGGTTGGATTAATTTGTGTTGTGATCACTCTAACACCTTCCATGTACCCCATAGATATGATCCAGATCCATTACAACAATCTATAATAGCTCAAAACACGAATTCGAGTTTCTATTTTCATTGATGCGTGGACTTACGGACCGATTTGGGAAGATTCAAAGCAAGGCACTCATTCATTTAGCTTCCATACATGCCGATGGTGCTGTAGCAATCAAGAAACAAGTTCTGGAAACACGTTTACACCTTCTTCGATCTCCACTTGAACAGGTATGAACATGAACTTGTGAAACAACCGGCTGAACATCATCCGATAACTGTATCAATGAAGTCGCCATCGAACGTTTTTTATCTCACAAAAGGAGAAAGGCAAACGCATCGCGAAAACCTAAAAGGGATAAGGCACGGTCTTGCGACCGAGAGATAGGGTAAGGGAATCTATTACGCGAAGGGAAGGTATTAGCACCCTACACGCCCGTAGTACTCTACGGTATCCACTTCTACTTTCTGTCTAATGGGTGTGTTTATATCTATTTACTACTTAATTGCAATATTTGTATGCTAAAAGGAAATGCATGTGAAAGAAAGGAAAATAAAGAAAACACGGGGAAAAGAAGGAAGTATTTACAAAGTTCGCTCGGTCGAGCCCCGTGACAAGATGCCTACGTATTCCCGCGTGCAATGGGAAAGTCGAGGCGTAGTTCGCTCACTTGTTTTGGTGTGTTTTGTGTTTTTACTTGTGAAAAGGTTTTAAACACAAAAGAAAGAGAGCTGCAAGGCGTAAAAAGAGTTGGTGTTGGTTGGTTGTTTTTACCTTGAGAAAGGAGTTTAAACCATTATTAAGTGTTTTGTTTTTGAAAGGAAAAGCAAGTTTTAGTTTTAATCACATGCAATATGCAAAAAGAAACTAGCAAAGCAAAAGGTTAGCCCTATGGTTTAAGGTGAGGGAATCTCTACCTATGTTAACATGCAAAGGATGTGAATCCTAAAGTCTAGGCTAGAGAACCAAACCTAACCAAGGGAACCTGCAAGAAACAAACACCAAATATGCACAAATCACAAGTAGAGATTACGGATGAAGAGGAAGAGGTAGCAAGACTAGGTGCCATATTTTCAACCAAGGAACCAGGTTGAGAATACAAAGGTGCTTCCCTTTTGTATGGGAGCCGAATCTTGGTGACCCGATCTTTTAACCAATCTGTAAGAATCAAAGATAGTTTCCTTTTGGCCAAAGAAAACCGTGCCCTTTTTGTGAACCGAACTCCATGCAACAACAATCTGATTTAGCAAAACCGGGTTCTCATCATTTGCAAAGAAGATAGTTTCCGTTAAATGACGAATAAAGGTACTTCACCAAAGGATATCCTAGTTGACGGCGTACAATATAGGATTATAATCGATGCAACCTTTAGTTCCCATCAATGGTACATTTGGAAACTCTCCACAACTAGTAATGATCTCGTAACCGCCGACATGGTATTCCAAACTATATCATATGAAGTGAGTGCGATGATTCGCTAGACCACTTCATGGTTTTAGCATAATCAACAAATGCCCCTCTCTTTGGCAAATGTGTGTTGAACCAACGATAAAGTAAATGCATACAACCCATAACACGCCCCTTTTGACCATGGCGAGAGTGAATGGCATAATATGTATCAGCCAAGATGGTAGGAACCGGATTGTCATTCATGAAAATGTAAATTGCAAAGAACATCCACAAACTTCTCAAAAGAGGGAAAATCACCATACCATAGATCATGACGGCTAAGATAGTATTGAAGCTTTTCCAACTACCAACCTTGGCAAATTCCTCAGCTTTGACTAAAAGGAAACCCAACGGAAGTCCACAAGTGTGATCTTTCGGAACCCAATTGTCCCTTACTTCACTAACGCCCAAAAGGAAAGAGTAATCCTCAAGAATATGTGCTAACTGATAATCTTGAAAGGTAAAACACCTGAGCTCACTATCATAAAACTGGAGTAGAGATTGCATGGCATAGAACTCATAATCCTCCATTAGTAACGGCAATATGTTCCCATGATATTTTCTCGAACTCTCTTCAATCGATCCTTCACAAGAATACCTCCGCTCTTACTCGTAGATGTCGAATGCACAAAAAGAGTATGAGGAAGTCTTACTTAGGGCCCCGTGTTGGTTTGATTGTTGGTATCCATCCCGATGTTGATAGTAAACCACAAGAAGTCCCGAAATGATATGCATGCGGGTTAGATAAAATAACATGCTTTTTCCGACATTTCTTTAAAAATAAACATGCTATGATGCAAATACATTATGCATTGATCATGGGTTTACTACTTCCATGAACACCGATCAAACTGCTATACTGCTTCGCCTCGATCAAGAAAACCAAAAATTGGACAGAGTAACGGCTAGAAAATGCCACCGAATGATATCATAGTCACCAATGTAAAACATCGATCATCAATAGAAAATACCAAGTCACCAATGTAACATAGTCACCAATGTAACATAGTCACCATCCAGACTGTGAATAATCATATCCTTCCCCACATCCGTGGTGATTCTAGACTCAACAAGATGTCCCTAATGATATGCGAGTCGACGATCCTTTATCGAGTACTTTCGACTACACAACAGGTGTAGGGCGAGAGCACCGCCAATCGAATCTCGTCGATTCGCACTCCATGCTCTCCTCACACGCACTACGGATGCGGATTCGCATGGACATCCATCTAACCTATATGTCATCGGGCCGGTAGTTGGCCTTTACCTCTTGTAACTCCCACCCAAATCGTAAATAGATCACCATAATGTACCCCAACCAAGATATGAAAGCAAGAATATGCCACATAGAATGCAATGCAAGCATACAAAGGATGGTGCGATAAAGGTAAATAGATAAACAAATAAATAAACACCCAAAAGACATGAAAATAAAAGCTAGGATCGACCGATCGGACCAAAGACAGTCTCCCGATCCCCTGAAGTCGCCAACAAACAATCAACATCATCCGATAATCAGATCAATGAAGTCGCCATCGAACGCTTTTTATCTCACAAAAGGAGAAAGGCAAACGATCGCGAAACCTAAAAGGATAAGGCACGGTCTTGCGACCGAGAGATAGGGTAAGGGAATCTATTACGCAAGGGAAGGTATTAGCACCCTACACGCCCGTAGTACTTTACCATCCACTTCTACTTTCTGTCTAATGGGTGTGTTTATATCTATTTACTACTTAATTGCAATATTTGTATGCTAAAAGGAAATGCATGTGAAAGAAAGGAAAATAAAGAAAACACGGGGAAAAGAAGGAAGTATTTACAAAGTTCGCCGGTCGAGCCCTGACAAGATGCCTACGATTCCCCGCAATGGAAAGTCGAGCCCGTAGTTCGGCTCACTTGTTTTGGTGTGTTTTGTGTTTTTTACTTGTGAAAAGGTTTTAAACACAAAAAGAAAGAGAGCACGCGAAGGCGAAAAAGAGTTGGTGTTGGTTGGTTGTTTTTACCTTGAGAAAGGAGTTTAAACCATTATTAAGTGTTTTGTTTTTGAAAGGAAAAGCAAGTTTTAGTTTTAATCACATGCAATATGCAAAAAGAAACTAGCAAAGCAAAAGGTTAGCCCTATGGTTTAAGGTGAGAGAATCTCTACCTATGTTAACATGCAAAGGATGTGAATCCTAAAGTCTAGGCTAGAGAACCAAACCTAACCAAGGGAACCTGCAAGAAACAAACAAGCAAATATGCACAAATCACAAGTAGAATTGCCCTAAACGGGTCTTTAAATAAACCAGAGGGGTTCCTGAACATGCTCCAACTACGGAAGCCCCTTCATGCATCTCTATTCCTACTTCTCATGGCAAAAGAAAGCTTTAAAGCCCTACTTCTCATGATATCTAGGAAAGTGTAAGAGAATGCGATATGAAGTAAAATAAATACCCGACGGATATTAACCAAGAGCAACGCAAGCTATAGAAATACTCCGAAAACTTCAAGCACCGCAGCCATGCAATGAGAGTAAACCGTGAGAATAGCTCAAGGCATCAAAGCAAAGAGGATGCGCGCCAGCGCATGTGAAGCAACAACGTCTGCAAGAAGGGAGTTAGACCCAAAAAGCAAACAAAAGGATGTACACGTGGGTGTACAAACACAAAACACCTGCAAGAAGGGAGTTAGACCCAAAAAGCAAATAAAAGGATGTACACGTGGGTGTACAAACACAAAACACCTGCAAGAAGGGAGTTAGACCCAAAAAAACAAGTATAGAAATGCTCCGTAAAACTTCAAATGGCATGAGTGAAACATACTTTTAATCATGTTATTAAAAATGAATTAAAAAAATATTAAAAATGTCAAAAATGTTCTAATATCCTAAAATGTCAGAATATGTTTTTTTTGGATTTTTTACATGTCAAAACAATCGAAATCGGGAGCTAAATCGATTAGGTGTTAGTATTATGTACATGGAAACAGGGGGGTGTGAAGCAGAATTTCAAAATTGAGCTAAACTATGTTAAAAAATGGCACGCTGGGCCCAGAATCAGGGGGGTATGGGATAGTAAACTAAACAAAGTCCTGTCCGTTTTTGTACTAAGCCCAATCGCGTTTTTTGTTAAGTCCAGTTGCCACAAAAAACTCATTATTTTTTATTCAGATTTTTTTTTACAATGTCACGTTTTATATTTTTCCTATGTATGTATATACATAATTATCAATTGGTCAAAAAAACTTAAGTCCAATTATCAGATTTTATTATTTATTATTTTTTTATAATGAAAATAGCATGACACGTGGCGATATCAGGATGGCTGGTATGAAAATCACATGAGCCAAGATTATGATGCCAATGATAGGGCCGTGGAAAAGGTTGTCGGAAACACTTCCTTCTCCTACGAATGTGCTCACCGCTCACGGTCACCGAACTACCACGCCCGTAAAAAGAAAATGAACCTATTATTCTACTCGGATTTTAGCGAGGATCCGAATCTAGTGTCCGCTCATCCTAAAAGCTATCCAAATCTCATGAACCAAGAAAAACTGGATCCGAAAGTTATAACTCCATGAATTCGACACTTACGGATATATCGCTGCCTATGCTCGAGCTTTATGCATCTTCGTGTAATATGTGCGCATAAGTAATCAACGAACCAAGGCTAACAGTGAAACTTACTTGGCGGTAGTATACGGAGATTCTTCGAAAACTTAAAAACTTCGTAGAATGCTCAATGTTTTCTTCAACTCACGAGCGATAAACCGCGGCGAGTCCGACTTTGCGCAAAATCGTAACCATCGAGAATCTTATAAGATCTTTCCTCTTGTGACGTCACGAGAAAAGAGGTATTAAAGAAACGTCACGGCGAAGAGAGATCTTGTTGATCGAGAAATAAACTCGTGAGCGATCGAACCTTCGAACGAAAACCAAGCCGGTTCCGCGGTGGAGCTAATCTTGAAACATGACGGAAATTATGGATACGACTCCCGCGCTATCTTACGGCGATGATGAATAGAGTGGAGGCGTGAGTTGTTATGTGGAGAGAGTTGTTGCTAGAGAGTGAGAGGGATTCACGGTGGAGGAAAGTCGCACGATCTGGAGTGAGCGATGGAATTATTGTGAATGCGGTTATGGTTGTCCAAGAAAGCAGGGAGAGAAAGTGAGGTCAGCTTGTGGTTATTTTCCGCTCGTTATGGAAGTGGCGATAGCTTGTGAGGTTGAAGAATGGTGGATGAAGGTGGTGATCAAGAAGAGAGATAAACGTGTGGCTGTTAGTTTGTTGAGAAAGATGATGCCGTTGTTGTGGAAGGGTCTGATGAAGAGAATGTGTTCGTGAGGCTAGAGGAGAGTTATGTTACATGTTGTTGAAGAATGGTTTCTTGAGAGAGCAAGAAGAAGGTGGTGAATTTGTTTCCTTGAAAACCCGTTAGAAGTTTGTTATGGTTGATGTAGTGAAAACTATGGAGAGTGATCGAAGGGAGAAAAATCAAGGAGTGTGTGGTCGTTATGGTTTACAACCGAATTTTGTTATGGTCAAGAAAGGGTGAGAGAATGATGGAGAAGGTGATGAATGGTGTTTTTGATCTTTTTTTGTTATGGAGTTTTCTCGTTAGAGTTGAGAAAGAATGAATGGTAGGAATGTGTAGCCGAAAAGAAAATGGATGATGGAAGGTTGTTACCGAAAAATGGTGAAGGTTGTGATTGGAAGAAGAATGGAGTAAAATGTGAGAATTTTGATTCGCTGAGTTGTGTGTAGTGGTGTGGAAGAAAATGTGAAAAAGTGTGTAGAAGAAAAGAAACGTGGTGGAAAAGAAGTGAGAAAAATGAAAGAAAATGGTGGTGGTTCCAAAAAGTGAAAAATGAGAAATTATGTGATTATTTTTGTGATGTTGAAAAAAGAAAAGAAAATCTTCCCTTGCCGTTAGGAGGTCGTGGAAAAAAGAAGGACTGGCAGTGAACTCTTTTATCATTCTGTTAGAGCTTTTTTTTTATGACAGTAAAACTTCCGCATTACACATGCAAGCTTACCTCCTGCTAGCTACTTTAGATGCTTCCATCTTGACGTGTAGTAGTCCGATCGATACAACAAGGACGTCGACTCGAAGAGTGTACTTGATACAACAACATTGATGTTGAACGCCCGATGAAAAAATGATCGCAAGCTCGCCGTAATTAGCTTCGAAGTCATGCCGACACAAACTATTTTGGATGTTTGAAATTTTTTCTGTGTTAAGTTAATACATCAATCCATGTACCTCACTTTACGTATCCATAACTTTTCCGATACTCGACCAAATAATGAAAACTCGGTGCCATCGGAAAGAGTACGTGTAATATAACAACTTTGTAGTTCGACAAAATCCAAACGGAGCCTTTATCACCGAATAAAAGTGTTTGAAAATTGCATCACATCGCTCGATTTAAATGCTTGGCTTGGGCAAGTTTTGTGCATGTCTTGCGGCAATTTTTCAACTTCAACTTATCACTTACGGCGCTTCGTATCTCCCAGCTTCGACGTCCGAAACGAAAAAGTCTCTAAACGGAACTTGTAGAGGACACGGCAACCTTCATCTTTCATGTTCGGAGTTTTTCCGTGCGGTGATCGGATCGACGAGAAAACAGCTCCGAACATGTGTACACGAACTGTTCGATGAAATGCGTCTCATAGCCATGGCAAAAATGTGCATGCTGTCTTGCAATTTAACAACTTTATGCTATAAACTACGGCACTTCGTATCTCCCAGCTCTGACGTCTGAAACGAAAAAGTTTCTAAGCGGAACTTGTAGATGGAATTACGAACTCAAACTTTCGTGTTCGAATTTCGCGGCGGCGGTCAATCATTGAGGAAAACAGCCCTGAACATGCGCACAAAAACTACTTGAATTTAACAAACATAATGAGTTCTTATTTTCTGAGCTTTATAACTTCCGATCCGAGTCCCGAATGAATTCGACTCCTTCAACAAAGTTCTAGACCACCGTGAGATGAACAACTTTCCAGCTTGAGCATTTTTCGATTCGAGCCATGAACTATGATAAATCGACCTCAAGTCACAAGAAAAGCATAGAAACAAACACTTCAAAATATTTCTAAGTGTTGAGATTTGAGGAATGATAAACCGTGAATCTCCGAGCTCGTAATTTTTATCCGCTTCCGAATGGATTCGATTTCTTCAAAGTTGTAGATTGCCACTAAATGAACAACTTTGATGTTGAACTTAATCAATCGACGCCTCAAACACGTAAATTGCCTCCTAAGTCGAGCGCTGAACATGTTAAAACACTCAAAATTTTACTAAGTGTAAAACTTCAAAAGTTATGAACTTCAAACTTGAGTCAGATAACTCGAATCCGCATTTCGGAAAATCTTCACCAGACAAAGTCGGAGTATGAAATGCGCTTCTTCCAACGACTATTAATTCACAAACTTCGACAAATGATTTGACAAGATACGATGCAACATGGCTCCGTGAACACAAAGTACCTTAAACTTAGAAAAAATTTCATTTTAAGTCCAAGATTACTTAAAATGCAAGAAACCTCATTTTTACCCGATTCTTCCGACTTTTCTCAACAAATGACCGCATTTTCTCGAATGTCGACTTTTGACCACGATTTTGACCAAAAAAAACTCCACTCACTCAAACTTTGACTTTTGTTGACTTTCCGATACACGCTACCAAATATCATTTTATCCTGTTTGTTCTTGATTTTCCGATAAATCGCGAGATCGATAAGCCAAATACCAATGCTTCACAACTCACTAAGGCCATAGAATCGCTCGAGTTCAAATATCCACCACAATACATCGTAGCTTGAAATTGTAATCAAGATCCACCGATAGACGATCGTAACTCCAAAACCTCAACTCACGAAATAATAATCAAGCTCCTGACGACATCTTGTATTCGAGAGGACGCTGAATTGATGTAACCTCAATATTCAACTTTGAGAATCAAACTTTATTCGTAATTGTATGATTCATACGATTGGAAAATCTCGAACCCATGATCAATGTATGAATGATATGTATGCGATGCACCTATTAATTAAGTGTTAGCCAATTATTTGTAAATCAAATGAAGAGGGTAAATTTTGGGGTAAATGCCCCTATTCAATCATCCTCTAGCTTAGAGCTTAGATTACGCCCGCCTTTCGAGCGACAAGGTACGAGGTGATTGAATACCAAACGGACCCGTAAATTTACACTCTAAATCCCAAAAGCTGCATCAAGAGATAAGTGTGGTCATTCCAAAATTCTAAGGAACCTCACTGGAGAAAAGGAGCATGTTGCGCCAGAGCTTAACTGGGCCACAACCAAAGAAAGCATAATAAATGTCAACTCGTGAAGGCGTACAAGTGCTAACTGGCCTAAGAAGAATGGCCTCTACCCAATTCAATCCGCAATGTCGAGAGTCGACACGTAAGCGAAGCAAAGACTTGATAATCGACTAGACTACCACATTACGCCAGGAATAACCGGACGGTTAGTGATGCAAAGGCTAGAAAGTGCCGAGTAGTTTTATCGACTCGTAACGCTACACCGAGAAGGGAGACAAAAGTGGGTATTTGTTCCCTAAAAGGCACGTAATAAATGTTGAACTCGAAGGTGTACAAGTGCTAACTCGACCTAAGAAGAATTGGCCTCTACCCAATTCAACCGCAATGTCGAGAGTCGACACGAAGCGAAGCAAAGACTTGATATAATCGACTAGACTACCACATTACGCCGTGGAATAACCGGACGGGTTAGTGATGCAAAGGCTAGAAAGTGCCGAGTAGGCTTTATCGACTCGTAACGCTACACTCGAGAAGGAGACAAAAGTGGGTATTTGTCCTAAAAGGCACTGAGTAGGACCTCGTCCTAAGAATTGTTGCACCAGGATGTGCGGCTTCAACGAAGACGAAGACCGGAATGTCGACTGTGCTTCACACACAATACGAGCAACTTGCATCATGTGTAAGGAAAGAGAGATGCTCAGACCTTGACCAAGAATTGGTAGCGACTCAACTCTTGTGCAAAAGAAGGAAGCAAGGGTAGGGTCATCAAGACGTGTTGCACCGGTAAGGGCCAGCTTAACACCAAAGGAAATGCCCCACACCCAAAAGCTATCCTTGCTGGGATTTCAAAGAGACATTGGAACACCACCGGGACCAAGATTCATTGCTCTTGGCTTATAATTTGATGAAAATGCATGAATTTCCTAAAAGGTAATGCAAATGCGATGATGCATGTTTCAAAAGATGAAATGTGAACGGCGTACCAAAAGGTCACAAGATGACCAACTTCAACTGATAATCCATCGGGAATAATAATGGAGATCAACCAAGGATACGGTCAAGTCGATAACTGAAGGACCACTGAAGATACCGAGATCTACCATATGATCCTACCGAGGAGATGATGTCATAGGAAGCTTGTCACTAGACAGAGATCCACTGGGAATAAAAGGAACACCGAGAAGATCTTCCACCGCTACCCACTACAACTCTAGCTGGGAGACAAAGATATGTCAACTGGGATGTCAAGAGATGAGAACCTCCGGGAGGATCATCGTGGACAATATGCGACTCATTGGGAATCAAATGCTTGATCAATAATCCGTATAACACTCCATGGGGAATATTAGATACAACATACTGGCGACTTTGGAGAACATCCACTAGGGACTTTCAACGAGACAATATTGTCAACCCGCATGGATTGGTACCATGTTTTGCAATAAGGATTTGTCGATAACAACATCCGTTAGGGAGATTCACCAAATATGGTATGATGACAAACGCTACATCCGATTCTTGCGTGTTTCACTCGGGTTCTCGCCCATGCTTATCAAAACGAGATAATCGAATTTCATTGAGGATGGCTTGAGGGCACCAAGTCGTGAGATACCCGATAATGGAAGAAAAATCCATAAGAGGGAGCATCGCTACCAAGGACGAACTCGAGGGAAAGGACACCCGGCGAGGATGAACTTGTAGGAAAAAGAAGAAGAGGACGTCGGACGAAGACGAACCCACGTAAGAAAGAACAAGGTAAATATATGAAAACGAATTAATAAGGAAAAGAGAGCGCGGTGTAGACGAACTCGCAAGGAAAGAACATCCGCGAAGATGAACTTGCAAAGGGAAAGAGAACGTCTAGTTAAGACGAACTTGCGGGAAAGGACATCTGTGTGAAGATGAACTTGCAAAGGGGAAGAGAACGTCTAGTTAAGACGAACTTATGGGAAGGACATCCGTGTGAAGATGAACTTGCAAAGGGGAAGAGAACGCCTAGTTAAGACGAACTTGCAGGGAAGGACATCTGTGTGAAGATGAACTTGCAAAGGGGAAGAGAATGTCTAGTTAAGACGAACTCGCGGGGAAGGACATCTGTGTGAAGATGAACTTGTAAGGGGAAGAGAACGCCTAGTTAAGACGAACTCATGGGAAGGACATCCGTGTGAAGATGAACTTGCAAAGGGAAGAGAACGCCTAGTTAAGACGAACTCGCATTTAACTTTACCAAGATGATGACATCAAGGAAGTGTCCGCAAGAACTATAATATCCCTCGTGCCAAAGGCGGGTATAATTCTTCAAGAGTATCAAACATTTGGATTACCACACACCAAGTATGGATACCCAAGCGTCTGAAAGGTAATGCAAAACGGGTAAGATAACCGACGATTTTGCACAAACGGAGAGCGTATGACTATCATGAAAAGACAACAGTCAAAACTTGAGTCAAGAAGAGCAAATCAAACCGACAAATTTCTAAAGACCCAATCAAGACCATTTCGCTAGAAATGACTATATATGAAGGACCCTACATTGAAGAGTATTCTTCAAGATGTAGGAATTTCAATCAAACGAGTAATCGTGCATCCGCCAATCGTCACCCATACGCCACTTTCAACCCCGAGTGAAACATAGATAATCAACATGCCCCGTGTTCCGAAAGGATTGGCCAACCTTGACAAAGTTTCAGCTTTTAATGAGCCCTCAAGGATATAATACCATTTTGAATGCCCCATTAAGATGATTCTTTGAAAGGCCGCTCAATATATTTTCGCATAACCCGCCCTTGGGACAATCAAGGTATTCATCCGATGCTCATTATGCAAGCTTATCGGATGTTTGAGCAAATTGCTCATATGCAAAGAATGTTTTATCCTAAAATGATAATTCTACTGCAAATCCTATGCTTGTCTTGAAACAAAAATCTTTTGAAAAGATGTCGAAACATCGCATTTTTGTGCAGAAGATAACAAAAAATGGAATGATACCAACTCAAAGGTGTTAGCAAACCTCCTAGGAGTCGATACTGCTCATCACAAATTAGCTTTCAAATTAACCTCGCCAGCTTAGGACTTTTAAGGGTTGTAATGTGGCCTGGTTCACGGTTTTTAAAAAGAAAGATTTTTAGGCTCAAAATATTTGGTGCCCACCCCCTTCATGATATTCTCCGAACCTATGTTCAGTTAACTTGATGCGAGCAATCCTCTCTCACAAGAGGAAATTGAAAGTTGAGAAACCATTGCAGTTTCTTGATCGTACAAATTTGACTTTGTCAAGGACGAGATTTCTTGGACCCGATAGCCACTCACCCTTTTTGCTTAGAGCTTGATCAACGACTTTGTTCTTCACTGAGGATGTTGTGTGATTATCCTTGCCTTTAAGGCTTGCCAATTTGCTTTTTCTTTACATGTGCCCTTTTATTTTGCCTAAGCGACTTATTTCCAAGTTCGACTTAGCGGGCTTTTTCTTTGTTTTTTGCTTCTTTTTTTTTTTTTTTGAACCGTTGATCTTCAATCGCTTTTTTTTATTTTCTAGAGGTGATTGTGGCGATCTAAGTCCTCTTCGATAAGGAGTTTGCTGGTATTGTCCTCCTTGATGCACATTACAATTGAAACTTGATCACATAGCTCAATCTTTGAAGGATAACCATTGTTATATCCTTTGAAATATACTCTTGATGAGTTTTGAACGCTAATGATTAATCAACACTACCTCGCCTTGTTTAAAATGAGGGTTTTTCCTAATGTAAAAGAAACTCCTACTTCAAGGCTCAAAGGGGTTAACAAGGGTCTAACTCCTTATATCTCCTGTTTGGGGATTTGAAACAAGGCCTGTACATCGTCAGGGTTTTTATTTGAAAGCAATACCGCTTGAAATTCTTGGTATATTTTCGCCATCCTCCCTACAGAGGTTTTGCTTTATTAACAAGAGTTGATATCAAAACATTTGAAAACAATTAAAAGTGCATACAAATGGATTAGTTCAAGACAAACATATTCAATGCATTATGATAATCATTCTGAAGATGAAAATGTTCTGCATACAAGCATGTACTAAACAAACAAGAAAGATTACAAATGAGAATGCAAATGAATCTTGAAATTGCCGTTGAGGAGACTTGACTTGTTGCTTTTGATGATGCATTTTTAAGTCTTGACATTTGCTGAGCTAGCGGAGGACCCGAACATGACCATCTGGTGTGAAACTGATAGCTTTTGCCTCAATAAGATCTTGTACCTTACACTTGAATGCGTGGCAATCTTCAATGTTGTGTCCAACGGTTCCAGAATGAAACTCACAGCTAGCATTAGCATCGTAGTTTCTGGGCCGTTTATCCAAGGGAGCGGGAGCAAATGGAGGCTTGGGAACTATCAATTTGAGCTCAAGTAGTTGTGTCAACATCTCAGCATAAGACATTGGGACGACGTCGAATCTTCTAAGAGCATGGTTTTCTGGCTTCTTTTGATTCTTTTGATGAAGCGCTGATGAGCCGGGAGTGAGTTGATTATCCTCTTCGACGCACAAACTCGCTTTTGAGGTATAGCAGCATAACGGTCATATCAGCAGCTGGAGCTAAATTGACTTGTATACTCAACCCTGTGGAAGTAAACCTGATAATCCCTTTGTCAAGGAAATCTTGAACCTTATTTTTCGGTCACACATCTTCAGATTATGACAGGTGCCCGTAATGGAAATCACACCTAGCCATCACATCGCATTAATAGAATCCTTCTGCATGGCAAGAGTTTGGAGTTCAACCAATCGAAACTTGAGCACCGAGGAAGCAACCGAGCATATGGCATCGGAATAGGATCGAATTGATTTTCGTGAGTGGCGACCATGGTCAAGAGCTCTACCTTCTAGACCTTTCGAACAATAGGAATTGACGCGAACGAGGAGACCTCGAATACAGGTGATGGAGTAGATGCATGCCCAGCTTTAGGGCTCAAAGAAAACCCCGAGTATAAGGAGGAATAGCGACTCGTTGCAGAGAAAACTGGGTCATCTCCTTTCTCAACACGGTCCCTAAAATTTCCATCACCAAGCCTAGCCGAGTCTTCAACTGTTGGTTCTCTTCTCTCAAGTCTTGCATGTCCAAAGATGAGAAATCCCATCCGTTTTTTTCATCTCATCTAGTTCCTCAAGTTGCTTCATCACTCTGCTTCAAATGCGAATGGCACGGAGGCAAAGTTCACAACCGAGTAGAAAATACCGATTTGAGTAAGAGAAATCCCAAGTTCAAATGCTTGTTATGCACAATGTATGTATATGCATGGTTAATGCATGATGCATGAAATGATCACTTCAGACATTCTTGCAATTTGTTATCAAACATCAAATAATAATAGGATAGTGACAACAATAATTATCAAGACCGTATACACAATCGATGAAATAGAGTCATACAAGAGTCCACGATCACAGTAGTATTAATACAAACACAATGGTGAGCGAACCCCATCCAACAAGCCTGGAGGTGATTCGTCGAATCAAATAACATCAAATAACATTTGCAACTACTTATTTAGGGGCCACTTGCGCCTTGAGCGTATGGATCTCGTCTACTAGCCTAGCCACACGAATGTCTCGACCCCTCAACATGGTGTATGCTGCATATTCTCCATCTTTAGCATATTGCCACTTAGTCTTCAAATCTTCAACCTCTTTAGAAAGGATAGTCATCTGCTCCTGTCGACTTTGGGCTTCAACTTCAAGTTCTTTCCTTCTCTCAAGGGACTCTTTAGCATTGGATTCTTCCTTGTGGAGTCGCTTCTTTAAAACTCGAATTTCTTCACCATGCTTGGCTTTCAATTTCTCATTAGCTATCTGCATATTCTTCAACTTCTTTGTACCTCACAAACTCTTTGGTCATCTGATCAAAAGAAGAGGAACTACCACCTTTGGCTCTCTTGGTTTCTTCAAGTAAGCCATAGGCCTTCAAAACTTGGTCTTTCTGCTCGATCTCAACAGATAACCTCTTTTTTATCTTGAAGAGCAAATGCTAGGTCCATGACTCGAGCTTGTAATCGCTCCTTCAAAGTCAATTCTCCGATTGAGCTGTTTGTAAACCTCAATACGCATTTAAACCTGGAGGAGAGATTACGGATGAAGAGGAAGAGGTAGCAAGACTAGGTGCCATATTTTCAACCAAGGAACCAGGTTGAGAATACAAAGGTGCTTCCCTTTTGTATGGGAGCCGAATCTTGGTGACCCGATCTTTTAACCAATCTGTGTAAGAATCAGCGATAGTTTCCTTTTTGGCCAAAGAAAACCGTGTTCTTTTGTGAACCGAACTCCATGCAACAACAACTGATTTAGCAAAACCGGTTCTCATCATTTGCAAAGAAGATAGTTTCGTTAAATGACGAATGGGTACTTCACCAAAGGATATCCTAGTTGACGGCGTACAATATAGGATTATAATCGATGCAACCTTTAGTTCCCATCAATGGTACATTTGGAAACTCTCCACAACTAGTAATGATCTCGTAACCGCCGACATGGTATTCCAAACTATATCATATGAAGTGAGTGCGATGATTCGCTAGACCACTTCATGGTTTTAGCATAATCAACAAATGCCCTCTTTGGCAAATGTGTGTTGAACCAACGATAAAGTAAATGCATACAACCCATAACACGCCCCTTTTGACCATGGCGAGAGTGAATGGCATAATATGTATCAGCCAAGATGGTAGGAACCGGATTGTCATTCATGAAAACAGAAATCGCAGAAACATCCACAAACTTCTCAAAAGAGGGAAAAATCACCATACCATAGATCATGACGGCTAAGATAGTATTGAAGCTTTTCCAACTACCAACCTTGGCAAATTCCTCAGCTTTGACTAAAAGGAAACCCAACGGAAGTCCACAAGTGTGATCTTTCGGAACCCAATTGTCCCTTACTTCACTAACGCCCAAAAGGAAAGAGTAATCCTCAAGAATATGTGCTAACTGATAATCTTGAAAGGTAAAACACCTGAGCTCACTATCATAAAACTGGAGTAGAGATTGCATGGCATAGAACTCATAATCCTCCATTAGTAACGGCAATATGTTCCCATGATATTTTCTGAACTCTCTTTCAATCAGATCCTTCACAAGAATACCTCTGGCTCTTACTTCAGAGATGTCGAATGCACAAAAAGAGTATGAGGAAGTCTTCCTTAGGGCCTCGGTGTTGGTTTGATTGTTGGTATCCATCCCGATGTTGATAGTAAACCACAAGAAGTCCCGAAATGATATGCATGCGGGTTAGATAAAATAACATGCTTTTTCCGACATTTCTTTAAAAATAAACATGCTATGATGCAAATACATTA
The DNA here is from genome assembly GCA_021764765.1 of Vicia sativa. NCBI lineage: Eukaryota > Viridiplantae > Streptophyta > Magnoliopsida > Fabales > Fabaceae > Vicia > Vicia sativa. Next base: position 235,077,680 of record CM038796.1, read on the forward strand.
TGCATTGATCATGGGTTTACTACTTCCATGAACACCGATCAAACTGCTATACTGCTTCGCCGATTGAAGAAAACCAAAAATGGACAGAGTAACGGCTAGAAAATGCCACCGAATGATATCGAGTCACCAATGTAAAACATCGATCATCAATAGAAAATACCAAGTCACCAATGTAACATAGTCACCAATGTAATATAGTCACCATCCGCACTGTAATAATCATATCCTTCCCCACTCTGTGGTGATTCTAGACTCAACAAGATGTCCCTAATGATATGCGAGTCGACGATCCTTTATCGAGTACTCTCCGACTACACAACAGGTGTAGGCGAGAGCACCGCCAATCGAATCTCGTCTCGATTCGTACTCCATGCCTCCTCACACGCACCACGGATGCGGATTCGACATGGACATCCATCTAACCTATATGTCATCGGTCGGGTAGTTGGCCTTTACCTCTTGTAACTCCCACCCAAATCGTAAATAGATCACAAGTAAAAACCAACCAAAGATATGAAAGCAAGAATATGCCACATAGAATGCAATGCAAGCATACAAAGGATGGTGCGATAAAGGTAAATAGATAAACAAATAAATAAACACCCAAAAGACATGAAAATAAAAGCTAGGATCGACCGATCGACCAGACAGTCTCCGATCCCCTGAAGTCGCCAACAAACAACCACCGAACATCATCCGATAATCAGATCAATGAAGTCGCCATCGAACGCTTTTTATCTCACAAAAGGAGAAAGGCAAACGATCGCGAAAACCTAAAAGGATAAGGCACGGTCTTGCGACCGAGATAGGGTAAGGGAATCTATTACGCGAAGGGAAGGTATTAGCACCCTACACACTCGTAGTACTCTACGGTATCCACTTCTACTTTCTGTCTAATGGGTGTGTTTATATCTATTTACTACTTAATTGCAATATTTGTATGCTAAAAGGAAATGCATGTGAAAGAAAGGAAAATAAAGAAAACACGGGGAAAAGAAGGAAGTATTTACAAAGTTCGCTCGGTCGAGCCCCGTGACAAGATGCCTACGTATTCCCGCGTGCAATGGGAAAGTCAGAGCGCCGTAGTTCGGCTCACTTGTTTTGGTGTGTTTTGTGTTTTTTACTTGTGAAAAGGTTTTAAACACAAAAAGAAAGAGAGCACGCGAAGGCGAAAAAGAGTTGGTGTTGGTTGGTTGTTTTTACCTTGAGAAAGGAGTTTAAACCATTATTAAGTGTTTTGTTTTTGAAAGGAAAAGCAAGTTTTAGTTTTAATCACATGCAATATGCAAAAAGAAACTAGCAAAGCAAAAGGTTAGCCCTATGGTTTAAGGTGAGGGAATCTCTACCTATGTTAACATGCAAAGGATGTGAATCCTAAAGTCTAGGCTAGAGAACCAAACCTAACCAAGGGAACCTGCAAGAAACAAACAAGCAAATATGCACAAATCACAAGTAGAATTGCCCTAAACGGGTCTTTAAATAAACCAGAGGGGTTCCTGAACATGCTCCAACTACGGAAGCCCCTTCATGCATCTCTATTCCTACTTCTCATGGAAAAGAAAGTCAGAAAGCCCTACTTCTCATGATATCTAGGAAAGTCGTAAGAGAATGCGATATGAAGTAAAATAAATACCCGACGGATATTAAACCAAGAGCAACGCAAGCTATAGAAATACTCCTGAAAACTTCAAGCACCGCAGCCATGCAATGAGAGTAAACCGTGAGAATAGCTCGAGGCATCAAAGCAAGAGGATGCGCCGCCAGCGCATGTGAAGCAACAACGTCCGCAAGAAGGAGTTAGACCCAAAAGCAACAAAAGGATGTACACGGGTGTACAAACACAAAACACCGCAAGAAGGGAGTTAGACCCAAAAAGCAATAAAAGGATGTACACGGGTGTACAAACACAAAACACCGCAAGAAGGAGTTAGACCCAAAAACAAGTATAGAAATGTCGTGAAACTTCAAATGGCATGAGTGAAACATACTTTTAATCATGTTATTAAAATGAATTAAAAATATTAAAATGTCAAAATATTCTAATATCCTAAAATGTCGAATATGTTTTTTTGATTTTTACATGTCAAAAATCGAAATCGGAGCTAAATCGATTAGGTGTTAGTATTATGTACATGGAAATGGGGGTGTGAAGCGTAATTTCAAAATTGAGCTAAACTATGTTAAAAATGGCACTGGCCCGTAATCGGGGTATATAGTAAACCAAACAAAGTCCCGTCCGCTTTTGTACTAAGCCCAATCGCTTTTTGTTAAGTCCATGCCACAAAAACTCATTATTTTTATTCGATTTTTTTACAATGTCACGCTTTATATTTTTCCTATGTATGTATATACATAATTATCAATGGTCAAAAACTTAAGTCCAATTATCGATTTTATTATTTATTATTTTTATAATGAAAATAGCATGACACGTGGCGATATCAGATGGCTGGTATGAAAATCACATGAGCCAAGATCATGATGCCACGATAGGGCTGTGGAAAAGGTCGCCGAAACACTTCCTTCTCCTACGAATGTGCTCACCGCTCACCGTGGTCATCTGAACTACCACGCCCGTAAAAAGAAAATGAACCTATTATTCTACTCGGATTTTAGCGAGGATTCCAATCTAGTGTCCGCTCATCCTAAAAGCTATCCAAATCTCATGAACCAAGAAAAACTGGATCCGAAAGTTATAACTCCATGAATTCGACACTTACGGATATATCGCGCTGCCTATGCTCGAGCTTTATGCATCTTCGTGTAATATGTAAGCGCATAAGTAATCAACGAACCAAGGCTAACCGTGAAACTTACTTGGCGTAGTATACGGAGATTCTTCGAAAACTTAAAAACTTCGTAGAATGCTCAATGTTTTCTTCAACTCACGAGCGATAAACCGCGGCGAGTCCGACTTTGGCGCAAAATCGTAACCATCGAGAATCTTATAAGATCTTTCCTTGTGACGTCGCCGGAGAAAAGAGGTATTAAAGAAACGTCGCCGCGAAGAGAGATCTTGTTGATCGAGAAATAAACTCAAGAGCGATCGAACCTTCGAACGAAAACCAAACCGTTCCGCGGTGGAGCTAATCTTGAAACATGACGAAATTGGATATAGACTCCTCGCGCTATCTTACGGCGGCGATGAATAGAGTGGAGGCGTGAGTTGTTATGTGGAGAGTTGTTGCTAGAGAGTGAGAGGGATTCACGGTGGAGGAAAGCTTACGATTCGGAGTGAGCGATGGAATTGTTGTGAATGCGGTTATGGTTGTCCAAGAAAGCAAGTGAGGGAGAGAAAGTGAGGTCACAGCCAGGTTATTTTCCGCTCGTTATGGAAGTGGCGGCAGCTTGTGAGGTTGAAGAATGGTGGATGAAGGTGGTGATCAAGAAGAGAGATAAACGTGTGGCTGTTAGTTTGTTGAGAAAGATGATGCCGTTGTGGGAAGGGTCGTTGATGAAGAGAATGTTCAGAGGCGAGAGGAGAGTTATGTTACATGTTGTTGAAGAATGGTTTCGGTTGAGAGAGCAAGAAGAAGGTGGTGAATTTGTTTCCTTGAAAACCTGTTAGAAGTTTGTTATGGTTGATGTAGTGAAAACTATGGAGAGTGATCGGAAGGGAGAAAAAATCAAGGAGTGTGTGGTCGTTATGGTTTACAACCGAATTTTTGTTATGGTCAAGAAAAGGGTGAGAGAATGATGGAGAAGGTGATGAATGGTGTTTTTGATCTTTTTTTTTGTTATGGAGTTTTCTGTTAGAGTTGAGAAAGAATGAATGGTAGTGAATGTGTAGTCGAAAAGAAAAATGGATGATGGAAGGTTGTTACTGAAAAAATGGTGAAGGTTGTGATTGGAAGAAGAATGGAGTAAAATGTGAGAATTTTGATTCTGTTGGAGTTTTTGTGTGTAGTGGTGTGGAAGAAAATGTGAAAAAAAGTGTGTAGAAGAAAAGAAACTGGTGGTGGAAAAAGAAGTGAGAAAAAATGAAAGAAAAAATGGTGGTGGTTCCAAAAAAGTGAAAAAATGAGAAATTATGTGATTATTTTTTTGTGACAGTGAAAAAAAAGAAAAGAAAATCTTCCCTTGCCGTTAGGAGGTCGTGGAAAAAAGAAGGACTGGCAGTGAACTCTTTTATCATTCTGTTAGAGCTTTTTTTTTATGACAGTAAAACTTCCGCATTACACATGCAAGCTTACCTCCTGCTAGCTACTTTAGATGCTTCCATCTTGACGTGTAGTAGTCCGATCGATACAACAAGGACGTCGACTCGAAGAGTGTACTTGATACAACAACATTGATGTTGAATGCCCGATGAAAAAATGATCGCAAGCTCGCCGTAATTAGCTTCGAAGTCATGCCGACACAAACTATTTTGGATGTTTGAAATTTTTTCTGTGTTAAGTTAATACATCAATCCATGTACCTCACTTTACGGATCCATAACTTTTCCGATACTCGACCACATAATGAAAACTCGGTGCCATCGGAAAGAGTACGTGTAATATAACAACTTTGTAGTTCGACAAAAATCCAAACGGAGCCTTTATCACCGAATAAAAAGTGTTTGAAAATTGCATCATCACTGTTCGACGAAATGCTTGGCTGGCTGGGCAAGTTTTGTGCATGTCTTGCGGCAATTTTTCAACTTCAACTTATCACTTACGGCGCTTCGTATCTCCCAGCTTCGACGTCCGAAACGAAAAAGTCTCTAAACGGAACTTGTAGAGGACACGGCAACCTTCATCTTTCATGTTCGGAGTTTTTGCGTGCGGCGATCGGATCGACGAGAAAACAGCTCCGAACATGTGTACACGAACTGTTCGATGAAATGCGTCTCATAGCCATGGCAAAAATGTGCATGCTGTCTTGCAATTTAACAACTTTATGCTATAAACTACGGCACTTCGTATCTCCCAGCTCTTACGTCTGAAACGAAAAAGTTTCTAAGCGGAACTTGTAGATGGAATTACGAACTCAAACTTTTGTGTTCGAATTTCTTCGTGCGGCGGCCGAATCATTGACGAAACAGCCCGAATATGCGCACAAAACTACTCGAATTTAACAAACATAATGAGTTCTTATTTTCCGAGCTTTATAACTTCCGATCCGAGTCCCGAATGAATTGACCTTCAACAAAGTTCTAGACCGCTGTGAGATGAACAACTTTCCAGCTTGAGCATTTTTCGATTCGAGCCATGAACTATGATAAAATCGACCCTGAAGTGTTAGTAAAAGCATAGAAACAAACACTTCAAAATATTTCTAAGTGTTGAGATTTGAGGAATGATAAACCGTGAATTCCGAGCTCGTAATTTTTATCCGCTTCCGAATGGATTCGATTTTTCAGAAAGTTGTAGATTGCCACTAAATGAACAACTTTGATGTTGAACTTAATTCGAATCGACGCCAAACACGTAAATTGCCTCCTAAGTCGAGCGCTTGAACATGTTAAAACACTCAAAATTTTACTAAGTGTAAAACTTCAAAAGTTATGAACTTCAAACTGAGTCAGATAACTCGAACCGCATTGGAAAATCTTCACTAGGACAAAGTCGAGTATGAAATGCGCTTTTCCAACGACTATTAATTCACAAACTTCGACAATGTATGACAAGATACGATGCGCAACATGGTTCGTGAACACAAAGTACCTTAAACTTAGAAAAATTTCATTTTAAGTCCAAGATTACTTAAATGCAAGAAACCTCATTTTTATTCGATTCTTCCGACTTTTCTCAACAAATGACCGTGATTTTCTCGAATGTCGACTTTGACCACGATTTTGACAAAAACTCCACTACAAACTTTGACTTTTGTTGACTTTCTCGATACACGCTACCAAATATCATTTTATCTATTTGTTCTTGATTTTCTGATAAATCGCGTAGATCGATAAGCCAAATACCAATGCTTCACAACTCACGGAAGGCCATAGAATCAGTTCGAGTTCAAATATCCGACCACAATACATTGTAGCTTGAAATTGTAATCAGCATCCACCTGATAGACGATCAGAACTCCAAAACCTCAACTCACGAAATAATAATCAGAAGCCTCTGGACGCACATCTTGTATACTGAGAGGACGCTTGAATTGACAGAACCTCGAATATTCAACTTTTGAGAATCAAACTTCTTATTCAGAATTGTACAGATTCATACGATTGGAAAATCTCGAACCCATGATCAATGTATGAATGATATGTATGCGATGCACCTATTAATTAAGTGTTAGCCAATTATTTGTAAATCAAATGAAGAGGGTAAATTTTGGGGTACAACAACTTGGATATCCTAATTTTTTGAACTTAAACGAAAAAACTCTTGGCCAATCTTTTTCTGCACCTAACACGATCATAAACCCTCAAGAAAATCAAAGAATCATTAACTACACATCATTTAATTTGAAAAACTCAGTTTTAGGGTTCATCACGATTCTTAGAAATTCAAGCATGTTAGGTCAAAAATAAATGCAATTAACATACACCTTCGTGATCGTGATGAAAAACCGAGCAACTTTGATGTTTACTTCATTCAATTTCATTGAGAAATGAAGATTTTAGCTTGAATTTTTGAAACTGAAAATCAAAAAACGAAGAACAAGCTTCGCGCGTGTTCTTGAATTTAAATTTTTAAATTTTCCAATATCATGTTTACACGTGTTTCTGATCCACTAACACCAAAACGCGTTTTTCCCAGTGGTAGCTTGCTTGCCTTTAAGTCTCCTTGCCACGTAGCCACCCAATGGTCATGGGTTCAATCCCTCTCAAGACCATTCTTTTTTCAAACTTTCATATTTTTTCATGTTTTTTTACAAAACTTCACAATTTTTTTAACCAATCAAAACTCCTCATTTTGAGGTGATTTTTTGTACACTTGTCAATAAATACATATATTTTATGATTATGTAAAAATTTTCAGAAAAAACTTTCATCTGATTATATTTTAATCGAGCCGAAAACGACGTTCTGAGCACTTTTTCAAACCTCCTTTTAAGGTGAAATTTTCAAGTTTTCGACTTCCGATTCTTTTCAAAACTTTTCATAAATGAACCTCACATTTCAAAACATTTTCAAAATCATTTTTCAAAACTTTTTCATCAAACTTACATCTTTTACCATGATCGATCCGATTTAAACGATAAAACCAAATTGCTTTCTCTCGAATTTCTCAATCGATCATGGGCCTCCTTACGGTAAGTCCCAACTTTTATGTACATATTTAATTTTACTTGTACATACTAAATCATCATTGTCAATATTCAAACATAAACAAATTTCTTTCGCTTGTTTATACATCGATACCATTGGTATTGAAAAGAGCATTATTCCTGTGAAATGCTTTAAAACCAATGGGCCTCCTCACTGTAAGTCCCATAACATTCTTTTGTGTACATAATATTTTTTGTACATATCAAATCGTTTCCAAATACATACAAAGTTTTCATCTGTACATAACACGATATTTTTTATACTTGTACATGATAAACTTCGATCGCTTGTTTTCACTTCACTTGTGTATACACAAACCAACATTCTTTATGTACATACCTTTTCCTTGTACATATCAAATTTTTTCATATAAACTTTTATCTGTACATAATACGATACCTTTTATGTATAAATTCGATCGCTCATTTCTGCTTTCATCCAGATATACACTAAATACCATTGGTATTAAAAGGAGCATTATTCTCGTGAAATCGCTTTCAAACCAATGGGCCTCCCTTATGGTGTAAGTCCCAACCCCTATGTACATCCATATTTCTCAGTACATAAATGCTCGCTCGTACATATTCATTTCTTGTACACGCTCAAACTTGTAAAATAATCAAGTTACGCTGCTTTTAAACGCTCGCTTTACGTACACTTGTTTATATTTCATAAACTTCAGAATAAACATCATGCATTGTTTATATTTCCTTCATAAACTCGTGGAATACATATCACACACACACATTTGTTTATACAACTGTCCAATCATAACATAACAATTAGACTAACAATAGGTTCTGTTGTAAATAGCTTGCTTTTATACAAGATAATTCATCTCCAAAGATGAGTTTAGCCTCCGCTGGCTTTATACAAGATAACTCTACAGTAGTTTAGCTTCCTCTTAGGTTTCATATAAGAAAACTCATTCAGTTTAAGCCTCCGCTTAGGCTTCATATAAGGTAGCCTCTTGGCTTGCTAAAAGAACTCCTCATTGAGTTTAGCCTTCTGGGCATCATACAATGAAAGAGACAGAAATCTCTTCAGCCTCCTATTGGGCTTCCAATACAAAGAATCACCGCTAAGATAGAAGAAAGGACGGTTTTGAAATCACTTTCAAATCAGAGTAAAATTTCCTGAAATTGCTTTAATTCCAAAAGGATGGTTTGATGGTTTTAACACAAAGCCACCATACCTTATAGCTTCCTCTCGAGCTTACAAGGACCGATGACCTCGATTTCGATGACGGAATGCCTTCTTGGCTAATAATACAAGGACCCATGGGCTTTAAAAGCATCCCTTTAATCCAATCAATTTCTCCTAGATTTAGACATCTATTATCTCTATGGAAGAAGTATCTCATCTATCATATCACATACAAAAACTTTTCAAACTCTTTTCAAACTCTTTTCAAACAAAAACATCTCTTAATTGTAAGTGGTAACGCTTGTACACTCAAGCAAAACACCCAATACTTGCGCTAAAAGATTCAATCTTTTTCAAGCATCTTTTAAACATGTAAGTGGTAACGCTGTACACTGAGCAAAACACTGTGAATTTACGATGAAAGATTTTATCAATCAAACTTTTCAAAATGTATGTGATAAAATAGATTAGATACATTTTCATTAAGATGACATTTGTCTGTCTTTACTAACATCCCGCTGCTTTCCACTAGCAAGTGGAACTACGATTGCTTCGACTTTCTCAACATCCTTTGAGAATACGTAGGCACAAGGTCTCATCCTGCCGAGCAAATTTCTTTCTCCCTCAAACCAAACAAACCATAGATCCCTCAGAGATCCAAGCTACAAATGCTCTGATTCCCACTAAGGGATATGTATGCAGAAGATCCACAGATCTTTGCGAGCACAATAATAACAAACATTAGGATCCCACGTAATCTATCTTTCTTAAAATCCCAAAGGAGAAACTTTCCCAATCATAGAAATAACAATTAAAACACACAAACATATCAAATATATTCATATATAAAGCTATAGATAACTATATATATTTAGGGTGCTCCATCTATTCCTTTATATAACAACCCTTTACTCCCATTTTGGGCGTGCGTTACGCATATCAATATCGAGGGTATTTTTTTTTTCATAAATAAATCATCTTTTTTGTTGAAAATAATAAAGCTTGGCGCATCTTTATAAACAAATCAAAAGAGAGTAAAGTGTAGAATTTTCACGTCAATCCTCTAGTGCCACCTTTAACGCAACACAAGGCACTAGGCTTTCAAAGTTTATTGTTCAAAACATAGCAAATACGAAAAGCAAAATAAAAACAATAGTAATTATTTCGTAAAGGAGATTGTATGACGCCTTCGCCCAAGTCCGTTGTCCGGAGTTGAAGATCCATCGGATGATGTCAAGTCGTTGTCGCCGCCTTCTATAGCATGGATTCCACTCATGGATGTGAAAAGGAAGTTGGCGCACGTTTACGGCGTATCATCTTCGATTGATGGTGAAGCCTAAACCAGCCTTGTCGACGAAGGGAAGATCGTGGAGCTGTCCTCAAATAGCACTACCTCCTTCTTCAACAGCTGAGCATCTTTCAATGAGGCCATCCTAGGCGGAGTTGTGTAACTTCAAAGTGACAGAGAGTCGTATGACTGGGAATTGTTTCAAAAGCTTGACAGGAGTCTCAAGAATTCACCTTCCATCTCGAGATATCGGAATGACGTAGATGATCGATTATATATTCTTCCTCACCACATATCGTAACAACTCTTTTCACCGGTATTTAGGTTCCGCCCCATGTATCCAAGGCGCCCGAGTAGGCAAGAGTAGGTCGGACGAATGTCCATGACAAAGAGAATGGAATCAAAAGTCTGGAACCGACTTTAACAGTGTAGTGAGTTTCCAAGCATCGCTCGTTAGAACCATCAAAGCTCTCACAATTATATCACCGGGTCTCGTAACCAACCCTTCGATATCAAGTCGATCAAAAGCCTTTTGGTAGGATGTTCAAAGCGTAACCGGTATCCACCAAAACATGAGATAATGTAACGCCTTTGCATTCAATGTAGATGTGCAAGGCTTTGTTGTGTTTTTTCCGCAAGAGTCAAATCAAGATCGAGAAGCCTAGCCGTTGTTGGCAGCCGTGCTAGCAATACAAACTTCAAATTGGTCGGTAGTGTCAGCACATGAGCATTCTTTCAAACTTCACCATGTTAGTATGAGCCTCGTGAGCACAAGAGCAGTAGCAAGCATGGATATCTTGGACGGAGTCTGCCCAACTGTTCCACAACATTGTAATCACTCTTCTTGATGATCTTCGTAATTTCTCCATTTCTTGTTTGAGGTATCTTCGAATTTCCTTTGGTACTTCCGTCGAAAGGTGATGAGTCAATGTTCTTTTCCTCTAGCTTGGGAATGGGTTGAATAGCCGGAATGCGAGCCGGAGTCGCGGCCTTTTGGAGGAGAGATATCCGAGAGAACACTCTTCCGTTCGTCACCTTACTTGATCCGTGATATTGTCAATGTCAGGAATGGTAGCTTCAATTGTAAGATCTTCAATGGTCAGAGGATCTTGCTTGACGCCATGATAGTAAACATCAGCTCCATAATTCCAAGGAATAGCCTTGTCAGAGGAATATGGAACTGGTATTGGAGAAGTAATGATAAGAGGTGCCACTCTAGGCACATGATCAGCAGAGGAAATCCTTATGGTGTTAACATCAACATAGTCTTCTGGGAAATCGTCACCCCACCTGGTTGCCTTAACATCTTCAATAGGGATTTTGTATCTCTCAGGAACAATGTACTTCACCATGTAATCAAACTTTCCACTTGGCTGCCCCAAGGTATCCCACACAGATGGTGCGGCTTCATTCGCATTGTCAATCTTCAACTTGGACATTTCTTCACACAGCTTCTGCACGGGTGGTTTCAGAAATAGTATCTCAAGGTTATCCATCATGCACTCGACACGCTCTTCTCAACCAAGCACAACCATCGTGCAGAGGGCACCAACGATTCTCCGGCATCCTGGTTGACACCGCTTGTAGCAAATTCTTCTTAATACCATCGAGGAACGGTCAAGTCATCTATGTTGAAAACATAAGTATCTTCACCAACAAAGATTGGAACTCTTGTCATGGTTAGTATAGGCGCATTGATCACATCTGAGTCTCAAATGAGGGTCAAACTCGATCCGCTTAGCTTCAATCATGTCTTGAATCTTGTTCTTTAGAGCCCAACAATCATCGCATTATGTCCCGGCTATTGGAATGGTAAGCACACCGGCATTAGGATTGTATCGGAGAGGAAGTGTTGACATTCGAGGAGGATCCTCAAGGTTATCGCCGCTTTCAACATGTGTTGCAAGGCTTGTGACAATGGTATATTGATTTTTGAACCGCCTTTGTGGCGCTCGACTATGCTTGTTTCACCGAGGTTGTGCCGATGTAGGATCGAGATCACAACCGCCCCACAAGCCGGTCGGTCTTGGCTCGCTTTTCTAACCATACACAAGATTAGTTTCTTTCTTACCACCAAAAGATCTCTTCGCAGATTCAAGATGTCTCTCTACCGAATATTTCCACTTGATACCAAATTCAATACGCCGTCACAATATCACCGTGAATCCTATCAAGAGTTTCTAATCGATGATTAAAGAATGGACCGCCGTTGTTCCTATGAACATATCAACCAACCCCTATTGGACAGGGTGGTTGAACTCTGCTAAATCTTCCATTTCGGAGTATACCTTGAACTTCTCATCACGACCCATAGACATGCTTTGTAGTTGCATGCAGTGGGTGTCAATTCAAGATTGTACTATATCCTATAGAAAGCATCTGCTAAGTCACTCCAAGTATGGATACGGTCATTCTCTAGCTGATAATACCACTCCAACAGAGTTCCGGACAAACTCTCTTGAAAATAATGCATCCACAACTTTCTGTCATCGGTGTGGGGATTGATCTTCTGAACATAGGATTTCAAATGCAGCTTAGGGCAAGACATGTCATCGTACTTAGCAAAAGTTGGAACTTTGAACTTGGGAGGAATCACAACACCAGGGACAAGACTCAGATCATCAAAATTCAGCCCGAACATCTTCAGGTTTTCCACAGCATTCAGACGGTCTTCAAGTTGTTTGTACTTGTCATCCTCATTAGAGTATTGGCCATTATAATAGTCTTTCTCAGGCTCATGCTGACTACCTTCGCCATCACCCTTGTTACTTTGCTCATCCTCCTTCTTGACACTTCCTTCAGAGAGCTCAATTCGACTAACCACTTTAGGACCACCTTTGTAGCGGCTGCCCATGTTAAGAAGACCAACAACCTTCTTCTTCCTGTTGATGAGCTTCTTCAGATCTTCTTGGCCTTGGACCAAGCCGAAACATCTCCAAACCGAGCATTCGAGCCTCGAGATCTTTGATGACTGTTCAAGAGCCATTTCTGCTAAAATAAATAGCGAGCAAATGAGAAAACCAATCTTCAATGTACCTGTGATGCAATGTTATGCTATGATATGCAATGTTTATGCGGATGCAATGCAATGTTTTCAAGGACCTTAGAGATTTAAATTTGTTTAAACAAGCAATGAACAAACATTTATTAGTACTCTTTTTATTATTTTTCTTTTTCTTTTTTTTTAGTACAAAAGATAGTTCAGAAAAACTAAAAGAACAAAAATTCTAAAGCTCTAAGTCTCCCATGGGCGCTTCCTCTTGGTGCCGAGGTAGGCGTTGATGCTTCACTCCTCGTGAAGTAGCTTGGTCAACTCTAGCACTTTCTTCTCACTTGCATAACACCGAGCTTCAAAGGTATCCCTCTTCTTTAAGTGAATCCGGATCTCTTCAAGTCTTCAAAATCAGAGGCATGTCGGATGGAGAATAAGATAGGTACGCCACCTATAGCAACAGTTCCATAATTCGGTAGTACAAAGTGAATGGCATCATGAGGTTTTGAGCTCGAGCTCACCCATTTGGGGTAAGGTTCCCAAGGAATGGAATTTCGTGCCCCAAAGTCTTGGTATCGCTTCTTTACCATGCCCCAAGCGTATGAACCTTCGCTTAATTCGAGATCGTGATTGTAGTCGAACACAATATCTTGGAGAAGCATATCATGGGCCATCTCTTCGAGCAAAACCAAACCGACGAGAGCTAAAGAAGGGTTGTAAGTAATACCTCCCTTATACCAAGTAGTGGTACATTAGGAATTCTCCACAACGCTTCAATGAAGGTGAAATCCTTTGAGAGAAAAGATTCCAACGGATATCTAAATGAGAGACTGACATTAACCTTTGAGACCATCTCAACCTTTGTTCGTTCTTCAAACCGATGGAGGAAGGTGCGAAATAAACCACCTAGAAAGTAACGGTATACAATACATGAGAGTTCCTTGTCTCTTAGTAGTACGAGTGAGAGAATGTAGGATATCTCCAAGTAAAGTAGGCATCGGATCGGGTAAGAAACAACTTGATGGCATTGACATCTATGAATTGATCCGAGTTAGGAATAGAACCAAACCATAAATTAGCAAGGCCACAATGTCTTCAAATGCATGGAAACTCATAACTTTGAGGAATTCCTGCTTTCTTAATTAGGAACTTGGAAAGTAAACCTTAACTCCACTTCTGTTTCCCAATTGGCTTCAATGTCCGAGCGCTTTAGGTGTAATGTCGATGCGATGTCTTCAGATTTAGGAACCTTTTCTAGACCGGTGAATGGCATTTGATCAAGAATAGGTATCCCAAGTAGCTTAGAGAACTCTTCCAAGGTAGGAACCAACCGATAACTGGGAATGTAAAGCAATGGTGTTTTGATCAAGAATCGAATAGGACATGCATCATATCTTCTTCAAAACCGGAGATAACCAAGTCAAGTAGATAACCATGTCTTTTGATTAATTGAGCATGATCGGGAATCTCTAAAACCAATTCTTTGAGCTGAGAAGGTATACCCATGAAGTTGATTCGGATAGTCTTTCTAGAAGCCATAATCCCCTACAAAATAGAGCAAAGATAAATCCCTAGGTCCTTGAAATAGTTAGAAATGATATGCAATGCGAATGATGTTATGATGTCATGTTTGGCACGCACAAACAATTCACACAATGAGCCTAGGTTTAAGGCTTGCATGAGGTATAGGTGATTACCCCACCAAAAGTTTGAGTTGGTTCATCCTGTCCTATAATAGTAACCGGGTTCTAGGAATCTCATATCATTGATATTTCTCGTAGGCGTTTATCTCAATACGACTGCCAAGTGGTCGATCGAAAATATCCCAAAAGTCTGATCTCAATGAGCGTAGCATCGAGTATCAGCCAACCTTAGTCTGCACCAAAGCCGACCATCTCACTACCTTCTAATGGCCAAGATGGGTCAATTAAGGTTCTAAAAGTTTAGTTAGCGCTTGATGACACCACGCAGAAGCCAAATATTATCCTCAACTTGGGAATGAAGAGTATCAGGACATCCAAAGTGTCACGCTAACGTAGCCATCATGTTGACCATTTCGATATACGTCTAACGGTCGCGACGACTTATTGCTACTTACCTAAAAGGAAACCCGGATCCGGGTGTAGGATCCCCCACAAATATAATACCCAAGCAACCCTTAAAGATAAAGCAAGCAAGTCAAACAGAAAGCAATAACGGTGATCTAGAAATCCTTAAGGCATTCTCTCTTTAGGGTGTCTCCCCGGCAGAGTCGCCAGTTCTGTAACACGGTGAACTGACATTATGGGTTTTTGTATCGCAAATGTGCGGATAGCAAGAGTCGCCACCGACTTTTCTTTTATCCAATTAAGGGAAGGTAAAAAGTACAGAAAAAGACCTTCGTTAGATTCCGAGTGAGAAGGTTATGAAAAGGGAAGGTATTAGCACCCTTTCCATCCGTAGTTATCTACGGCTCTTAGTTGCTCTTAGATCACTTTAAAATTGTGCTTGTGTGTTTGACAAAAAATGTTTTGAAAAGGCATCTCGCTTTGACTTTGTAATGATTCATGTAGGAATGTATACAAAGTGTTCGAAATGTTTTGTTTTGAAAGAGTTTGACTTTGAAAAAGTGTGAGGTGTGAAAAGTATTTTGATAGAGCAAGCAACTAAAAGTCTTATTACCTACTGAATTGGTCGCTTTCGATTATTTACGCCTTTAGAATAGTGCTATCCATACCATTAGTTGGTAGGTAACTCATTTGTTGGATGTGCGGACATCTGGGGACATCGGATGGTCATAGGAAGCAACTTCAGAGGAAGTATCCTAGCACATTCAAGGGACTATCATCATTTTCGTAGGCAACAATCGAGGGTCAAGATCATGTATTCGTGAGGCTTACATCGCGGGTCTATGATCTTGTATCGGGACTATGATGATTTGTTTTGAAGGCAACAAGTAGAATACCTCACGCTCGAGGACATGACCATTTGAATTGTAAGGCAACGAGAGAGAATTACCCAAAGGGGTGCATGTGTGAAAGAGTGTGTTGATTTCAGATATATTATCTTGGAAATTAGTGTGAGCTATGTCCATTTTTATCTTGCCATACACGCCTAGTTACTAGCAGTTTATAGGTGCGGAAATTAAAATGTGGAAGTATAAAGTGCGGAAAGATAAATCCTACGCTATTACATGGCTTTGGGGCAGATACATAATTTAAACTTGTGGAAAATAAAAGCCCTAATTAAACTATTACATCCCATGAGCAATTACATTATTGGAAAAAAGAAAACGGTAAAAAGAAATCGTCCGAAACGAGATAACCTGTGAAAAGATGAGAAGATCGGAAAATACGATGAAATCAAATAAGAGAAAAATGTTAGTAAAAATGCAAATTTTTGAATGAGAAAAATATTTCATGCTGAAATATTAATAAGCTAAAATAATTTTTTTGGGATTTTTTGGAAAAGATTTAATAATTAAAAACTAATTAAAAGTGATTAAAATGATAAATTAGGAATAAAAATAAATATGCATGCAAAATAATATTTTTTAATTTTATAAATTAAATAAATATTTTCTGAAAATAAATGCAAAAAAGAAAAATATTTTTGGTATTTTAAAATGCATGATAAAAATTGTTGAAATAAATTAAAATGCATGGAAATATTAAAAATAAGAAAATATGAAAATAATTGAAAAAAGTTTGAAGTTTGTAAAGAAAAATAGCAAAATCGGTCCCGGCATGGTTTGAACAGGGACATTGAGAGCATCTTTGCACAGTAGCGCCTTAACCATTGGGACACTTGGCATTTGTGTTGGAAAAGTCGAAACAATTGAATACGAGTGATCACGGTCATGAGAATTGAATCAAACCGAAGGCGTGAGTGGACCCTGTGGAACGTGAGAGCCAATCGAACACGCCATTACGCCACGCCAGTAGTCGACGCTCAACGCCGGAGTCCACGCCGAGCTAGGCTCCGATCATCTTCTCCGATGGTCATTAACCCGAAAACTCGCAAAACGATCATTTAAAACGAAAAAGTGCCCAGATCGACTATTTCGACCTCTACGAACACGATGGTGAGGTCCTTTCGTCCTGAAACGTTATGGATTTTGAGTTTCAATCCTACAACTTTGAACCCTAATAATGGTACTATGGTTTCATCGTCCAAGCTTGTAATGTAATGTTCTACCATGTCCTAAACATCACCTTGAATCGATACAAACACACAAACAACATTAATAATGCATGAAAAAATGAAATTGAATTTGAGAAAAATCAAACCGTGAGAGTTCAAGGGCACGATCCGGCAGCCAGTTGATGTGAGTAATGGATCGATTGTTGGAACTTCTAGAGCAAGATGAATGCTCAAATTGGCCTTAAACCTGTTGAAATTGAAACACGATTTTCAACTATTCTTGAAAAATTTGGCAAAGTGAGGGTTGTGTATGGGGCTAGGTTTCGTGTCCTTTGTCTTGTGAATCTTGCGCTATTTATAGAGTGATTGGGATGGCAAAAAGAGGAAAAAGATTTGATTTTGAATGCATTTATATTATTTTCAAATAAAATCAAATATTGAAAAAATTTGATTTTCTCTTCAATGTGAAGGTAGTATACGAAATTGGTAAGAATCATGGCCTATCTTGGACCTCAAGCATGATATAAAATCAATCCTCTTGAAAATATCTTATTTTCATATTTTATATAATTTAATTTTGAATTAAATGGTTTAAAATTCAAAATAAATTAATAAAATAGAAAATTGCCATGGCAAGCATTTATGGGTCACAAATAATGTCATGAACAAGTTTGATCAAAAGATTATAGGCCCATTTGGAAAATTTTGCATTTTGACCAAAATGTCCTTTTGTGCAATCGTCTAAAATCGCCTAACTTCCTCAATAGTGTATCTTGCTCAATTTTCCACATTTTTAGTGTTCTTGGACTTTTGAAAGCTCTAAGAGTCCTCTAACCAACCTTTTAGTCTCATCTCAATTGAGTTTCCATGCTCAATATATCTTCAAAACAAAAGTTGACTTTTGTTGACTTTGAAAAGGACCTCAGAATGTTTTGATCCATACCTCTCAAATGAAGCATTTTTGAACATTCTTGTGAGACATGAAGTTGTAGAGAATTGAATTTCCTTCAAACAAGAGGTGGTGGAAAATTTTCGAGAAAGTATGAAGAAGTTATGATTAGTCAAAGTTTGGTTGACTTTCTCATGAAACCCTAATTTAGAAAGTTCGACTTTCGAGCAAATCTTGAGTTTTCTTGATGAATCATGATCAACCCTTGATCAAATGATGAATGTAACTTCAAAATGAGGATGTTGACCAAAATCATGAAGTTTGACTGATGTTGACCATGCTTGACTTTTGTCCAATACAACCGATTTTCAACCATCCGAGCAATCGTTCGAGGAAACTTGACTTGTGAGGCTTCAAACTTGACATGGAGAATATTTGAAGCATATGAGGAGGCATGATGAACATTGAGATGTTGAAGTCCATTTGATCTCGAGAATCACCAAACCCTACTGGGTTGATTGCTCAGAGAGGTTTGTCCGATCAACCTTCGAGGAGTCCTCGAGTATGGATGTATGGGATATCTTGAGAAGATGGAGGGCAAATTTTGGGGTATGACACCTTCAAACACGAGAGTACCCATCAGCATCGTATAAAGATAAGAAAACTCGAGGAGGCTTTCTGTGAATTTCTTCTCGAATTCAGGACGTATATACAAAAGAAACTCTCGATATGGTCTCGCTTCGATGCGCCGATGTGCAAGAAGTGGTGTTAATTTATCATCCATGAAGTGCATGAAGGACCTTTGAACCCACCAAATGGGCTACGCAATGTCCGTAAAAATCTCGAGCGGTGATACTATTGATAACGATGGAATCCGATTGTCGTAGAACACATTAAAAGATGTCACAAGCGATCTACTTGATAAGCTTCCATGTGCCTCCCGACTTACTCAACATTCCCTCCTCCGTGGCCTTTCTCCATGGGGGCATCGATATGATTGGAATGATTGAACCAAAAGCCGCCCAATCTAACATCGCTTTCATTCGTGGCTATCGATTACTTCACCAAATGGGTCGGCAAGATTCACGCCAACGCTACAAGACAAGTGGTTGTGAGGTTCATCAAGAACAACCTCATTTGCCGATACGGAATTCCAAGCAAGATCATTACTGCATATAATGGATCAAACTTGAACAACAAAATGATAAAAGAACTCGGTGAGGAATTCAAGATCGAGCACCATAACTCGCCTCCTTACCGCCCAAAGATGAACGGCGCCGCTGAAGTCGCCAACAAGAATCATCAAGAAGATCGTTCAGAAAATGGTCATCACCTACAAACACCGGCACGAATGTCGCCATTTGCTCAGATGGGTATCAGATTCAAGACGCACTTCAACAGGGCAACTCCTTTTCTAGTATACCATATGGAAGCAGTTGGTCCCCGTGAGAAGTCGAGATTCCACAACGAGTCCTCATGGAAACTAAACTATCTCGAGGCTGAATGGTGTCAAAGAAGATATGACCACCTGAACTTAATCAAGAAAAGCTACCGACACTCGGTGGTCACGAAAATTGTACCAAAAGAATGAAGAAATGTTAAAAAGGTCCGACTCGTGAATTCGAGAAGGCGACCCTCGGTTTAAAAAGATTCGCCTTTTCAACCAGATTCTAGGGGCAAATGGACTTCTAATTACGAAGGCCTACATTGTCAAAAGAAGCTTTTCTCAGGTGCTATGACTCTCACAACCATGGATGTGAGATGAACTCCTCGTGATCCCGTGAATGCCGATGCAACAAGAAATACTTCCAAAACAAAAAGAATAGCCGGTAAGTCGAAACCAAAAGGGCGGCTTAGGTAAAAGAGCGCCTCGGTGGATTGAAAACCTAAAAGGCGATCCAGTAAAAATTAGAGATAATAAATGTAAATTATCCCGATAGATTGAAAACCGAAAAGGCAATCTAGGTAAAAATAAGGATACAAAAAATGACAAAGTAATCATAAATAAATTCAGATTATTACTCAAGAATCTTCCATCAACGGATCTTCAATCAACTTTTCTAAGCTTATTGCACAGTTAATTCAAAGTTGTTAGGAAAAATAGCGGTTATTTGCTTTCAATGTAGCCTTTTTTCCAATAAATTATCTTCCAACTTTTGTAATAGTTCATGGAATCACGCCTTTAATGATTACCATTCTTCAATAAATTTGAGCCTTGTGCCTTTGTTTGCAATCCTTACTTTATTCTGCTTTTGCAAAATAACGCTTTTATTGTGAAAAACACTTTTGAAACTAAAATGTTTTAAATGAATTTTACTTCAAAATTTTGAAGCAAAAAAAATTCCTTTGAACTATGAACACGTAAAGAACTTCAACAGTTTTCTCCATAGGTGTTTCAATCTCCGAAGGATAAAAACGACTGCAGCAGAAGTCTTCTCCTTAGCAGAAATCATCAAAGGACGGTATTCTTATCCAAAAAAAAAGAATTCCCAGCAAAGTTGCCGATAAAATGCCTTTCTCCGAAAGTTTAAAGCATGCAACTCAAATTCTTCATCAGTGAACATCCACGCCATTACAGCAGATTTCACTGAGTATTTGTTCGAACTGTGACGTGGTCCTTTTCCCAAATACCTTTTTAGTGTCTTTGTCAAGTAGTGTTAGCATGCATATAACATTCATGACATTCATACATAATAGCATCATTCATGCATTTTTGCATTCCTTGAAGTGTTTGCTTACATA